>OX235274.1:38316032-38810122 GCA_944472155.2 Trichobilharzia szidati
AATAGGCAGGATGCGAGAATTAACGAATTGTGGGAGTAAGGGTTGGGTTATGCCAGAATGTTTTAGCATCACTACACAAACTTTTCATCAAGGCTAAAATGCAGCACTAACCACCTATTTATTCAATTTTTTAGCATGTAATATTAGAACTTATGACTTTTTCTATTAAAGTCCTCACAGTCGTTCACTTTGTTTCCGTCATACTGTGTGAAAAAAGCCCCAATTTATTTTGTGATTCCAAATATTTCTATTTACCTTATTTGTATTGTACTATTTCCTACAATTTAAGGTCGCCCTTTTCACGAAGCGCTTTCAGAAGATTGACAGATAGAATGATACAGGCACATTTTGTCTCTTTTGGTCACTTATTATGACGAAATTTACACACTCACACACCCGTGTATAACAGTCACATTCACAAAATACAACACCAAATGCAACCGAACGAAATGAATTTTCCCGCTGCTGCAAGCAAGATTTCATTTAGGTTTGCTATGCTCTCATTGTAATTAAGAAACATACATAGTTTGAAAAAAACTCTTGAAGAGTGTTCAGGTCATTTCAGACAACTACTTTAACATTAGTTTTTGCATAGGTTAAAGAGAGGATAATATTTAACATGTGTCATTTTACTGCATCGCTGCTTTCTGCTTAATTATTGTGTTTTAGGTCATGGTCAAAAAAAAATAAATAAAATAAATCGTTATATTTTGAGTGTCTGTCACTAATTGTCCACAAGTGAATAACAGCTTGGGTTTAGAACTTGCATCAGTGAAAGTTTGGTTTTCGTTAAACATTTATGTGTTATGATGTTGCCACTCTTGTATTTTGCAATACACTGAGCTGAGTTGAAACAGGGAACTCCAGGCTGGACATAGACGCGGTGATACCGTTTATCACTTAGCTACTTCCTCATCGTACGCAACAGTCAACTGTTTTCCTAAGCGAGAACAAACAACGATGTGAGCCGGAAAGTATATTACAGTAGCAGCCACAGTATACTTACAAAAGAAACATACATACATACATATGTACACAGGCAACCACAGTTAGTCGGACAGCACGAATGAAGATGTCAAAGTCAGCCAGCCAGAACCGGAAACGCAAGATACGCCTTCATCAATCTGAAACCAATTTGGAAATCTTCTGCACTCACTCAGTCAGCATAAAGAACAAGATTTGGATTTTCAACACAAATATGAAGTCAATCAGTTCTTATATAGAGAACAGAAACTTGCAGTGTATGTCATTCAAGAAAAGAACTTCCAACAAGTTATATACTTTTATGAACAGCTGCCTTCGCTAGCTCCATACTGAAGATCAAATGGCCGGCAGACCAGAAATAATTAGCAACAAGAAACTCTGGCTGGGAACAAAACAACGAAGAGCCGATTGCTCAACAGATATGTAGGAGAAAGTGGTGATGGATTGGGCACACGTTGAGGAGGCCATCGAATGACATCACGCGCAATGCAAGCCAGTGCTCGAGTGGAATCCGAATGGGAAGCAACGAGTAGGTCTTTGGTGCGAGGGTGACATGGAGGGGATCGTATGAGTTGGAGGAGAAGATGAGAGATTATGGTCAGTCCTGAACCCATCTGAAGAGGACAGCAGAGAATAAAAGAAAGTAGGGATGCTTTGTTGAAGCCCTATGTTTCACTCGGAACCCAAGGGAATAAAATAATAATATCACTGTGGTGCGAAGTCTAACCTCAGAAAAACAAACAATTGCAATCACCTCCAACATAAAATTAAAGAAGGATATTAAAACCATTTAGAGGCTGGAATATTTGTATAGAGCTATGTGCAAATCAATATGTACACAACTGATAGAAATGAGTCAGAACTAAGGGTTGGGCCATATGATATTTTATAACTGCACTGATCACTAAGGATAATACAGTGATGCTTTCCAGCAATGTAGGTTGAAAACCTGTTTAACATTATTCTTAACCAGTACATTCAGGAACCAAAAACATTTGTTCAGTTTCTTTAACCTTTTGACTATCGAGAACAAATATACATTCAGATGGTCAAAAGTTATATTTCATCTAAAACTAACATCTAAGTAGTACTCGACGGCTATTTTGTCCCACTTTGAATGTATTCAGCAATAGACACCTATCATCTCAGCGGGAATCGAGTTTTGGGCAATCAGCTTATAGTATGAACACGTTAATATTGAGTCAATGAAATGAAGCTCAGTGGTCCATGGACTTAAACTTCCACTAACTCGTTATGTATATTGCCACCCCTCAACCACTCAGTGTTATCAGTGAGTATCTGCCCTCATACCCGACTTCGTACACCTTACTGGTGACGACTTCTCACTGGAACTGTAGGCAACTTCATCCAGTAGCTGATCACTGATGAATAGCGGGTTAATCTGTAAGTGTTTAACTAAGGTTCTGGGTGTGATCCACAGTGTGATTATGAGTGTGCACTACCAAAAAGACCGAAAACTAGGAGGAAACACATGTTAAGTACTCCTTTATTTTCATTGGTTCTCAAAGTGACATCAATTCATGTTTAAGTCTAACTTGAAGTGTACCTAGTCGCTATAAAGTGACATTTGGAAATATTAAAGATGATCCCTGCATTAAAATGAAGGTAGTTCATCTTTATCACCAAACGCCCGTCAGTATCGAAAAGCAATCTATCAGCGGGAAAAAAAACAGATAATGATCTATCGCAAAAAGGACTATAATCAAAGAGGTAAAGTTGAATGTATAATTTTATAACTATAGTGCTTTGCTTTTTTCTAAGCTATGCAGTAATATTTGACATTTCCATAGAATCTTTATCTGCAATCACAGCAAATACCTATGTGAAATATAAACTTCGTAAGAATCTTAGCCACATGTTTTAGGTCCGAAATTCAGTAGTTTAGTGGTATATTCATGAATAATCATCATCCAGACATTGACGAAAACAAAACATGTAGTTTAGCAAAGAGGCTGTTTTCAGCGAATTCATCCTCTTCTTCAGCTGTACAGTCGAAATTATATACAATATTTCATGAAAGAGGATAGTAACAAAGGTGATGAGTTGTCACAAACATACTTGTTACTATTAGTCAATGCATAAAAAGAGTTGAGGAAGCGTACTAGAATTACGTAGTAAGATAAATGATTTATTGAATGAGTTGTTATCAGGATGCACATGGAAACGAAGGAAAATATGGAATTGTGTACAAGAGTTATAAGGGGTTACAAAAACAGACAAGCAGACATGATGTCAGTGGAAATGAACAAGATTGTTACCTTGTTAGCAGATGTGGTTAAATAATTTTCCTTTGTACGCATAGCTGCGATTTCTCTATCTGAATGGCTAAAGCCTCAGCAGTGAAAAGGAGACCAAAGCTTATTGCCTTTGGCAGGTTACTCCTCACTTTGTAGATTACTTTGAAGGAGGCGTTTCTTGAGATGGAATGAGCAGTGTTGACAAGGAGTTCTATTATCTCAGTCATTATGGAGGCATTACTGACTTTCTGCAACCACACATGATAGTGTTCTTGTTCCAATCAGTTAGAAAAACTAGATCTATGCATAGAAAAGAAAATTATTTAACCATTTCTACTATCATGGTAACGAACTTTTTGATTTCTACCAACTTCATTTTTACTTTTTTGTTTTTCTAACTTCTTGAACTTTTGTATTTCCATAGGACTCTTACATAATTCAATGTTTTCCTTCGTTTCTATGTGTATCATGATTAAAACTCATTCATCAAGTTATTCATCTTATTACGTAACTCTAATACACTCATCTTGTGCACTAACCAGTTGTAACATTCAAGTGTTAGTTTGCGGGAATTTCTTATGTTTCAGGATTTTGTCATGAGCTGACATCAATTAGAGAACCATTGGAAAACCTGGGAGTAATGGACAGCTAATTCGTCATAGTTTTGAACTTTTCCTCAGGATGTACTAACTGAGGTTCGAATCGAGACGTTTTCCGTTACAAGGCGACCTCGTAGACCATTAAGACACTGGGACCCGACCCAATAGCCAGCTCATGAATTCTAAATCCTGCCAATTCACGATATAGCGTGACTAGCACCAGCCAATGTCATCTGTGGTCAGTATTTGTCCTCACACCAGACCGTCTGTATCCCCTTGGTCATGACTCCTCACTAAAACTCACGACCCTACCTACCTGAATATGGCCAGTCACTGGTCGTAACCAGTGAAGTACAGTGGGTCGGATGTAAGAAAAAATACTCACCACGGATGACATTGGCTAGTGCTCTCGCTGTATCATGAATTGGCAGGATTTGAAATTCATGGGCTGGCTATTGGATCGGGTCCCAGTGGCTTAATGGTCTAAAAGTTCGCCTTGTAACCAGAAGGTGCTGGATTCGACCCCTAGTGGATGCGGGTTTACGAAGAATGTCAAACTAGGATGAAACGGATGTCTAATACTAACAGTTATGATCATGAAAACTCATCACTTTGTTCCAACTGTTTTTCGTGAAAAACTGTAAATAATTGCAGGGGTGCGGCTTAGTGAATGAATTTTCCGGAAACAGCCTTTCTCCTGAAATATGTATTTCTTTTTCATTAATTTAGTAATAGTATAAACTCGATATGACAGAATGATATTATTAGTAGACGTGTGTCTCACTGGATTACCTCTCATGAAAATACGACATTATCAGTCATAGAAACAGACATTTTCTGGATTTTTCTTTTAAAACAAAATCTTTCAAATCACTGCAACCAAAACTTGGACATTGCCAAAATTCACACAAAATCAAACAGTATTATGAATTAATCTAGGAAATGACCAGAATTCTATCGCTTATAAACAAAGGATAATGGGAAATAGGAGCATTTACTTTCCGAGTGCTTATTAGTTCCACATTCGAAGCATGTCTAATGAAGAAGTGATGCATTTCACAATGCTTTCCACACGACGGATCAAAGCTAACTAGTGTGCAGAACTAAAAGTTCAGGAGAACTATGTAAAGGAATTTTCAAAACAAAAAATAAACATAAATGAGTTCATTAAAACAATTAGTCCCTTTGATAAATTTGAATAAAGCATTTAGAAGACAAATTTCGCGAGATGATCGCATCATTTCGTAGTTTCTTTACAACCGCTTTACAACTAACACGGATAACAATAATAAAATAAAGTTCATGACAATTACTCAGTTATATAAAAAACAAAAGTACATACTAATGACCAATCATAGTTTTAAACAGGTCAAGTAGTCCATGGTAGGCGAAGGTTGAAGTCTATTGTTTTTTGTACACACACAGTTTAGGCGGTTGTAAAGAAACTACGAAATGATATCATCTAGCGAAATTTGTCTTCTAAATGCCTTATTCACATAAATGAGTTAATTTTAATTTATATGGTGTTTCAAAACGAGAATTTTAAGTGCTATAGTTATCAGTAGGTAAATAAATCTTCTGTCGACTGAACAATTTGATTAAAATTCGTGTATTATTTCAGAAAATATATACTTAGGATATTTGACTGTGCTAAAAGCACAATTTACTCATGGGTGAAGAAATAAAATCCGAACATAAATACACCTGTGCGTCGATAGCACAAAAATCGAATGCTCGCCAACCATGCCCCATGTGGTACGGGGTTCGATTCCCGGCCACAGACGCACTCCCTTACCTCGCCAAACAAGACTGGTAAAGAGGGAAGGTTGCGCATGAGGCTAGCAACCCCATCCCGTGAAAATAAACACCACTGCTACCGAAAATTCAAGCCTGTAACTCGAAGCTCTATGTTCCACTGGGAACGTAAAGGAATAAAAAAACTATCATACCTGTGTTAACAAAAAGAGGAAACAAGGGTTAGTTGAAGGAAAACTTACAAACAAATGATTGTGTAATTCTATACATCCTACAATAACATACATTAGTGTGAAGTATGCACATCCACCTATTTGCCTCTGTGTCAAATGGCACTCTGACATGGCATAATAGAACTGCTAAAACGGATTTTTTAAGTAATATACTTTATCATGGGTGCTTTACGTCCACTAGTTTCATTTCGAATTTTCATCTAACACCTTAGAATTCATGACGGCAGTAGAAGTTCTGTTTAATTTTCCTCTTTTCTAAATTTTTCTTTCCATTCCTTTGCGTTTGCAGTGGAACATAGGACTTTAAGGTTGAGGTCTGAAGTTTAAACAGTGGTGGTGCTTTCACAGAATGAGGTTGCCAGCCTCACACTCAACCTTCCCTCTTTCTCAGGATTACTACCGCCTAAAAGAGGATTAGGAGCGCGGTGGTCAGGAAGCAAATCCTGACTGCGTGCATGACTGGCAAGTATCCTACGAATGGACCACTGACCCACTGGTTCGACCGCCAGCAGTAAATCATTGTCAGTTAACTTTTAAATTATCTAAATTAGTTTATAGTAATGTTTTCATTAACAAAACTACAGAATATTTGTTACTATTGTGCAATTTTTTAACATACTACACGGTTTAGTGGATTAAACATCCTCTCAAGTGGCGTAATTTTTGCTAAAATCTGCTTTGTGTTGCCTTGCTACTTTTGCTGGACAGGTCATCAAACCTTTTTATGAATGACTGCTTGCGAAGAACTTTAGAAGGTGAGGAAAGTACTTAAAGGTTTCTGTCTAATTTGGTGACTTCACATCTCAATATAAATAAATAAAAATTATAGTTTTCTATAGAATAATTTCCAAAACAATAATTACTTTTTTAATTATATTAACAAAGTACTTTTATTACTGAACTTACCTAAAAATAAATAACGAAAAATCTCCGAAAGAGTTGTACTCATCCCCTTAGTCTACAAAGAAAATGTGAAAATAAGATTAAGTAACTCATAAATCCTGTAAATATTCATCAAAAGTTATTTCTAATATAATATATACATTTGTGTACTCAACAGACTGTTTCAGCCTTAAACAGCTTCAAGTAATGATTCATATTCATGTTCAAGGAATTATTTGAAATTCAAGCATACATGGCATATGTTTTGTGCAGAATTTGTGCCCCCAAGAAGATGTCTTCGTCTGTTTCTTATCGATAAATTTGGGGCTTAAGTTACCTAGTTGTTATTTCTAGATCAATCTGATGAATATAATAGTGTTACAACTTCATGGTCGTTTGTCTGCTTATTAGATGGTTGGAGTCAATCTTTATGGAACCTTCGCACTAGATTTCGTGCTAATTGGCACTGGTCAAAAAGACGTACTTGCAATCTCGAAGGAACTCATGTCCCTCCTCCGATTCAAGCCCAGGTCACCCAGTTCTGCAGTCAGAGACGTTACCACTGAGCTGTTCAGGCTCGCAATTGACCTCCTATACCGTGCACAGTGATGGCAAGCCACCTAGCATGGTGGCCGCATGGCAAACTTGACTGATGCAATTCATTCTGCGGCAAACAAAGGACTGAACACATGACACCAGTTAGTTATTGACCAATCAAACTATCAGGTAGCGCATTATATTGTTATTTCTTTGTTTTCCTAGAGGGACATGGAGCTTCAGCACCACGTTTCCAATTTTTCCTTTTCTGTTCAGTCCTCTTTAGCTGGCTTGACAATTTCTCATTAGCTCTCATCTCCTCCTCACACTACCTCCTACGCGTCACCCTCGGACCCCATCTAAACTCGTTTTTCTCCATTCGAAATTCTGCCTGCCGCGCGGTGTCACCCAACTATCTCCTCAGCGTTTGTCCGGCTCACCTCTATTTTCTTTGACATTTCTGTTGAAAAACAGGTAGTACACAGTGATACAATGTTATCTAACATGCAACTACACTTCCAAAATTTCAGTGTAATATGAAAAGGATGGATAGCTTTAAACTGAAGCAAGCGATTTGTTCAGCTGAATTCATTTTCGCAGTTATAACCCACTGTCTATTCATTTATATAAAGGAAATATTGAAACTTATCAGATGTCTTCAATAACTGGTAATGGCCACTGCTTTCTCAGTAAGGGCGGGTGCACGCTAGAGTTAATCCTGTCTGCTAGTTCAAAACTATGGCAGTAAAAAGATCCGTACGCATGTTTCGGTATTTTCTTAATTGGAATCTGAATGCAATTTTCATTTTTCAAATATCAATTCCTTGGGGGTAATTATAGTACAAATTCAAAAGGAAGTCGGTAGACTTACTTTTCATTAAAGTGGTTTTCTGATCTGAGGTACATTGAAGATATACCTAAAGCAGTATCTTAATTTACAGATAAATCTACTTATTTTGCCACCGACTGTACATATTTGAAAGGAAGACATTATCTTCACTTAAGATTATAGGATTTTGCGGATTCGGAATAATTTCATTTCATTTGTTAGATTCAGTTGTGAACGACTACCAGTTAAAGAGATCACTGAAAGCCAGTGGCAAGTGTTAGACAGCCATTTGATCCTGTTTCATGGCTCTTCATCATTGCGAACCGACGACGCCACCACAGATCAAACCCCGGGACTTTCGGGATAGTAGTGTATCATGATTTTACGAAGTTTTAATTCAGGGGTCACTAAATTCCAGCCGAAGTAAGTGAGTGGTAAACGAGCTTTGTCTCGTTACCTAGAGGTCCCAGACTCGATCCTTGTGGTGTTGTGTGTGCACAATGATGAAAAGTGCGAAAGTAGGATGAAACGGCTGTACAGTGCTCTCAAGTTCGCAATGATCTCTGTAGCTAATTTTGGTTCTTGAAGGAATCCAAGAAGTGGAATTAATGATTGTAATTTTATTTAACAAAGAAAACAATTAGGCGGGTTTTATACCTTTCTAAACCTTAAGGCTTTTAAAGTATAAAATATGCTGAGTTCCCTGAAACATGCGACTAGGCGTTCCATACAAATGTTTATGTGAAATGCAGTGGAACACAACAGAATTATGCTGATAAGGCCGCCTATTTTAGTAACGAAACGTTTATTGCTAAATTTCTTAGCTAAAGAAATATCAAGTTAAAAGCATTCACACCTTCTACTAAAAATCTATAACGACGAAAACCAACGTGTTATGGTCTGAACTCAGGTAATCAGTCTTTGCGTTCTACTGCATAGCTAACCAGAACGTCCTTGATTTACATGTGATACTAAAATGTCAGGACGATAGCAAGGAGACGGATCTTTCAGATGAAATCTAAGCTACTGTCTAACAATAATAAGACATCAAAAAGTAAAGTTACCTCATCAATGCCTTTTGGCAGCTATACAGATCAAATTTAGCCTTAACTACAAAACGAGTACCCTACAACAGAATTATTTGACCAAAATCAAGCGCATGAAGTATCTGAGAACCCAGTAAAACATTCAAAACAAGGTGGGATGAAAACCCAGTCAGGAAAAATAAGACAGCAGAAAATTCCTGCAGACAATCCAAGGTCAGAATGACCTTGACTTACTCAAATAAAATCTCAACCGCAACACGACACATTAGCAATATCATCATCATGGAACCAAAACGAGAAGCTTTTAAATTAGGAATTACATCAGAAAAAAGACAAATAATAAGGAAAAAATCAAAATACGATGTGCAGACTTCAGGGCAGTGATACAGAGTCTATGAGGAAAAGAGGTAATAACTACGAAGTCAGTTGAAATGTCTGAATAGGTATCAATATTCTAAGTAGATCGTTCAGGGTGGATTTTCCAAACAATTATTCCGTTAGAGATCTATGATTCTACTGCAAAATATTCCTGCTATTAATTCACTCAAATCTGCAGTGTAATAATTAGTCTCCTTAAATGAGTTTTAATCACGAAAAAGGTTTCTCAGGAAAAAAATATAAAACATCTCTAGATTGGTTGAGTAATGATTATTTACCAGAAAGATAATTTATCAATATTTGGTTTGTAAGGATTAGATTTGTTTATACGAGTTGATCACGGATTGATATCAGTTAGAGAACCACTGCAAACCAGGGGGTGCTGGACAGCCAGCTATTTTATCCTAGTTTTGGGAATCATCGGCTGCACGCACCCACCGTCATGGTTTGAACCCAGGGTCTACTGGTTACAAGGCAAGCTGGCTCCTATACCGTTCAGTCACTGGGACCCGATTCAATGGCCAGTTCATGAATTCTAACTTCGACCAATTCGTGATGCATTTAGCGCGACCCCAACCAATGTAGTTGAAGCGACATCCATCCTCAGACTTGACTGAATGGACTTAACTGGTCACGACTTCTCACTAGAACTCCAGGAAACTCTGTCTTTCACCAAGTCACTAGTGGATTTTGCTTTTACGAGTTGTCCAGTATCCCTGGTTTTCAATGGTTCTCTAACTGATATCGATCCGTGATCAACTTGTAAAAATGAAAAGATTATTTACAGGATTTTCATCATGAGCTGACATTAGTTAGAGAACCATTGGAAAACCAGCTGGGAGTACTGGACAGCTGTTTCGTCCTAGTTTGGGACTCTTCAGTAGTACGCACACACCGGTATTCGAACCCAGGACTTTCTGGTTACAAGGCGAGCTCGAATACCATTGAGCCACTGGGACCCGATCCAATGGCCCATGAATTCTAACTTCTGCCAATTCACGACATAGCGCGACCCCTAGCCAATGTCTTCGGCGAGTATTTGTCCTCACACCCGACCTGCTGCACCCTACTGGTCATGACTTCTCACTAGAACCCCAGGTAACTACCTACCTGAATAGGGTAAGTCGCTAGTGAGCATCTCCAATGGTTCTCTAACTAACGTCAGCTCATGATGAAAATCCTGTAACCAATTAAATCCCTACAAACCAACATTTGAATAAAAAGATTATTGTTATTTTCATTTCATTATGAGATAATATCTGTTGACCGTATTGAAGTTGACCAGATATTTAAAGAGGGAATGACAGATAATCCTTCAGAAAATAAGCTGAGGATAATAGATTCGCCTAGCCAGATAGATAAATTGTCTCTGTAACAACTGAATGACCTTTAGTTTCAACAAATTAGATGTATATAAAAGTACACAGAATTGACAGAAGTGATTTTAGGTTAATTAACTCATCATTTATTGCTTCATCAAAAGTTATTTCTACAAATTAATTAAATACATCACTTGAACAAAACAGCATACTTAGTCGATATGTAGAAAAACAGTTTTGTTGTATATTTTTTAACTCGGAGGTGAAACAAAACAAACAAATTTCTGATAACTAATGCATTCCTATACGTGTACATATAAGTAGCTTAGGAAGAAATACTGAAATTATATTAGTAATATGAATTCAGTTGGTATTACTCTGAATAGCAATGCAACATAACGGAAAACTTAATGAGGCCTTTGAAGAGAAGACAGAACTTCAGGTGAATACAGAGAAGATGGAGGTGATGAAGATACCAGCCAACAGCAACAGCAAACAGCATCAATCACTAATAACAGGATGGACTTGATAGAGCTTACCTCCTGCAGTTATCTAGGCAGTCAGAATCGTTTCAAACACAGGCAGTCGGATAGTATAGATGAAAGTGTCAAAGCCAGCCAGCTAGCCAGATTCTGAAAGGCAGGTTACGCCTTCCTCAACCTGAAACCACTTTGGAAATCTTCTGCTTCACTCAGCCAGCATAAAGAACAAGATTCGTACGGATTTTCAACACAGATGTAAAGTCAGCCAGTCGGTGCTTCTATACGGGTCAGAAACTTGGAATATGCTGCTGAAGACTTTTATCAACAACTGTCTTTGCTGGCTGCGCAGTGAAGATGGAATGGCAGGTCAGAAAGAACTGGCAGCAAGAAACTCTGGCTGGGAAAAAACCAACTAGAAGCCAATTGCCCAACAAATATGTAAGACAAAATAAAGATGGTTCGAGCACACGTTGAGGAGGCCATCGAATGACATCACTCTCCAAGCAGAACCTCGAGTGGAACCCTAATGGGAAGCGACGATTGTGTCGTCGGTGCGAGGGCGACATGGAGGAGATCGTTTGAGAAGGGATAAAAGCTTAAGGGTAGTCTTGGGGCCAAATGAAGACAACTTCAAGGAATAGGACAAAGTGGAGATGTGGTGTTAAAGCACTGTGTTCTACTCACAATCTAAAGGAATAACAGTAATAGCCAAAGTAGTGTTTTTAGAATGCTTTGAGTGCAGTTTTAAACTGTCTCCTTATGTCTTCTGTTTATACCTTATATTTCTGTTTTATGGAATGATTTATGAACCTTTTGGATAAAAATCCAAGCACAATATTGTTAAATTGAAGCTGTCCATTAGGTCCACGTTTCCTAACAAATAAACAAATCATCTCGTTTAGTTTTGAAGCGAAAACCTTTCTATAAAATAAGGAATAAATCTGAATAGCTAGACCTGTTCACAGAATATTATGAAAATAATATTGTCTTATTGATGTACTTGCTTTGTACATAGGAATTAACTAAGGTTAGCTTTAAATGATTACTTCAGCTTGCATTATTCATTTCTCAAGTTTACTAGAACTGTTTCCATTGAATCAATAAAGCTAAAATGATGTGAATGGATAATTCTCAGCATTAGATTAAAAACAGGAGTCCTTCCATTTCTTCTGTGTTGATATTGTTAACTACCTGCCTGTCGAATAGTTCTTCATGATCATCGTCAGTTCATACATAATTTCATCACTTCTAATATTTTGATAACAATTTGATTTTCATTCTCACTTATTAAAGATGATGTTGAATATTTCTAAAATACTTCATTTATCTAACGGTTAGATTACAGCTTCTTTATGGGTGCAGTTCTTCGTAGTTAGGCTTTAACACTATATGTCGCATAGATGAAGTTGTGCAGGCTAAAAGCATATAACATCAAGTGCCACCGATGCATGTTGTTATCAGTAAACAAAAAATTACAATGAAGCTACCTACAATACGTGTACTGATCAGAGTAGTAAGGATTCACTTTTAATTTGCCCTTAATTCTTTGCAGGTTTGATTATGAGTTGACAACGGTTAGTGAACCATTGAGAAACTAGGGAGTATTGAAGAGTTGCCTCGTCTCAGTGTGCGCCAACCAGTGTTCAAACCCAAGATCCTCCGATTTCAAGGTAAACTCATGGACCATTCAGCCAGTGGAACAAGGTTCACTAGACAGTAAATTCCAACTTCTGCCAACTGGCGTTATATACAGTGTAACCACCAAGCAGGTTCACCGGAGAGTAACCATCCTCTTACCGGACTTGGTAGAACCCACTGGTTATGACTTCTAGCTAGGTAGCTTCGTGTATAGAGGCAGTCGCTAGGACGTCTCAAAACCAAGGTGAAACAGCTCCCTAGTACCCTCTTGTTATTTTTCAATGGTTCTCGAACCGATGTCAGCCCATGTCCAAACAAGAAACCAATAAAATCCTTGCGAATTGACAAATGAAAGTTATTATTTTTATTTGCAATATTTTTCTCACACATGTATAATATAATCTCAATGTTTTGGTGATTACTAGTTTGCCGTCAAAATTTTCATTCATTTCAGAAAAGCTATTTATGATGCTTCTCAAGATAAATTATGTCCTTAGGGTAGATTCATGAAAACACTTTCTCAAATAGCATCTGTTTGTATCCCCGAAATTTAATAATCATCTCGACAATTCATCTCTGTTCACAGTCGTCTTCCTTAGTTTCTAAACTAAATGATTAAGTCAATGGATTTAACGTTGTCATAGTGACAAAGGTAACTGATGCTACATAAACATGTTGATAATACTCCTATATTCAAACAGTCATATATTTTATTTCAATCATTTTGATAATTTCGAATCGTAAATGATCGCAATTCTCATTGAAGGTTTGTGTCAAATCTGGTCAATCTTTCATGCATCATTCTGAATTAAGAGAAATGACGTACCCCTCAGATTATCCGAGAGTGGACTTGCTTACCAATGAAAATATAACCTAAATAAAAGTTTGACAAAATTTGGATATCTAAGAATTGTGTCAAACCATTTTGTGGTGTCATGTAAATAGTTCACAAGATGAGAAATACAGAATGAATACTATGCATGCTAGTTACTTTGTGTTTTCACGATTATTTTTTTAAAAATTGTCCCACCGGTACTTTTAAATATGCATTAAAAATTACATAGATGTGGTGTTAATATGTAAAATATCTTTCAAAGAATGATAAACGAACAAACAATATTCTTTCCAATAACCTCTTCTTTATCAGGTTCTACATCTAGGAACTTGATGCTGGAGAACATCTACCAGTACGGAAAAGTTAAGGTGTAGTAAAAACCATCAACATTTCGATATGAAACCAACTGGTTCAAACCGGCCACAAAGCCAGCCAGCATTGAAGAATCCTTACCTATCATCTACCGGGTACCAAATAGATTGTCAAAAACGTCGAGGTACCGCATGCTCCAAACAGCAGAGGCTATCGCGATTCGCATGAAACAACCAGTGCTTTAAGTGCAAAAGAAGCAAGTCTAGCTAGCCACTACTACTGCCCTGGCCGGCCTTCAGTGAAGACTATAAATTCATGAATTTGTATTATTATCTTTCCTAATTTTTCTGACATTCAGTTTATTTTTATGTTGATGCCAATGAACTGTAATCTATTGATGTTATTATTGATTCGATGTTACTTAAACATTAATGTTGTTAACAACAATAATTTATTCACTCTTATGGATGGATATATAACTGTAGAACCTGATGATGAAGGCGTTATCAAAAAAGAGTATTCTTGGTTCAGTAACCATTCTTTAAAAGAAATATTGTTATTAACAACAATAATGGTGTTTTAAATTATACGGAATCAATAATAATGTCGACAGATTAGCTTCAGTAAGCAACGGTATAATAATAAACTGAATATCAGATAAATTAAGGGAAGTAACACAGAAATGATGAATTTATACACGCGACAGCCAGCCACGGTAACCAGTAGGCTGCGGGTCATATTTTCCACACACTTGATTGTGATTCAGAATCTGAAAGATGAACTACCTTGACTAACCACTTCCAGTTGTATCTGTCAGTTCACCTGCTCCACTAGAGTCAGTCATATTGACCATTGCTCTAAGAACTTTATTTTTCATGCTTCGAAACGCCTAGCAGTTTGGTAAAAATGAAGGTATTTGTTGTTAAAACCATCAACAGTTTTATGTTAAATCACACCTGGTCCAAAACAGACCACAAAGCTAGAGAGCATTGAAGAATCTTTCCCTATCATCAATCAGGTATTGAATAAATTACCAAAGGCCTCTCCCTCATTACCGGACACCCCAAGTAGCAGAGCTCACTGCAATCCGCTTAAATCGCCCGGGGCTGTGAGTGCAGGAGAAACAGGTGGAGTCAGCCACTACTGCTAACCCCGCCTGCTGTCAAACTTATAACTTCATAAATTTTGGCTTATTTCTCTTAACTTATCTGACATTCAGTCAGTTCAGTGTTAGATTAGGGCATATTATCTCTCTCTTCTTGATGCTTTTCAACTGTAAACTGTCGATATTATTATTGATTCAATTTAATTTAAAGCAGCATTAACAATATTTGTTTAATTATTATTGAAGTTTTGAATTTGTAGGGATTCTGTTTGCTTGGTTGGAGGATTTCATCATGAGCTGACATCATTTAGAGAACCACTGAAAAACCTGGGAGTACTGGACAGCTGTTTCCTCCTTCCTAGTTCGGGACTCTTCAGAAGTACGCTGACACAGGGGTTCGAACCCAGGACCTTCTGGTTACAAGGCGAGCTCGTAGACCATTGAGCCACTTGGATGAGGCAGTAAGTCATCGAAGAAGACATTGCGAAATGGTCGTGCTATGTCGTGAATTGGCAGAAGTTAGAATTCATGGGCCATTGGATCGGGTCTCAGTGGCTCAATAGTCTACGAGCTCGCCTTATGACGAGAAGGTCCTGGGTTCGAAACCCGGTAGGTGCGTGCTGAGGAAGAGTCCAAAACTACGACGAAACAGCAGTCCAGTACACCCAGGTTTTCCAGTGGTTCTCTAACTGATGTCAGCTCATGATGAAATCCTCCATGCAATCAAACAAAATCCCTACAAATCCAATACTTGATAATTATTATTGGTCCTATGAATGTAGAAGCTGACACCGAATTTATTGAAAGGAATATTCTTTATTCAATTGTCAATCCTTTAAATTTTTAATGGGCGTCTTTAATCAACGAAAATATGTTCATTTGTTTGAGTTAATTGTGTATTTGTGATAAATTTATATTAGCATGAGAAATGCTTCCTATTATGAACACATTTGTTGACCTTACCATAATAATCACGAATTTACGAACTTATTCGCAGAAAATCACGCAAAATATTTTAATCACAACTTAGAAGATTATTTAAAAAAGATTATGACGTTTTAGTACATAGCTCAGCTAGTACTGACAACCTTATAAGTGCAGGGAAGAACAAAAGTGTGAGGCTCGAAAGCCTCTAGTCCCCCCCCCCACCGCAACAGCTCGACATATAATAGAACAGGGAGATAATGTATATATTCTCAGTGTATTTATCACTACCTACAAGGAAAAGCATCAAGCCTCATACTGTTTCGCTGAATCTATTTCTTTCAAGTATCAGTTTGTGGGGACTTTTTCGATAGGTTAAAGGATTTCATCATGGAATGACATTGGTTAGAGAACCACTGGAAAACCTTGGAGTACTGCACAGCTATTTGTCTTAGTTTGGGACCCTTCAACAGTACGTACCCACCGGGATCGGATGTGAGGATAAATATTCTCCACGGATGACATTGGCACGTTATTTCATGAACTGGCGAAAGTTATAATTCATGAGCCATTGGACTGGGTCGGGTCCCAGTGGCTTAATGGTCTACAAGCTCGCCTTGTAACCAAAAGGTGCTGGGTTCTAACCCTAGTGGATACGTACTGATGAAGCATCCCAAGCTAGGACGAAACAGCTGTCCAGTACTTCCCGGTGGTTTTGCAATCGTCCTCGAACCGATGTCAGCTCATGATGAAATCCTCCAACGAATCTATTACTATAAAGCGACTTCACCTTTAAGTATAAAGTGGTCTGCACGAACTAGTTCGTTCACATGATGCTTGTGGCATTGACGGCAGTTAAATAGAAACCAAGTCAAGTATTAAATACCTTATAAAAGTTCTTTCTTCTAACCTTTCTCGGTCCTCGCATATCTTGTTGATTTCTAAGAAAATGTTCCCTCTAACTTTCTACATAAAAAAGTTAAAATAATCGAATATGATTAAACCTTCACTTTTAAAGTTTTTGCTAACTCCTGCATCTTGCCTATTGTTCTTTACTGCTCCCTTTAGTCTTTCCTGGGTTATTCAAAAAGTATTATGTCACACTGTGAAGGGTATTAAATGTTGTCAATAGAGCAAGTTGTGTGACACTATGTCAGCATTCAAAATTATTTATCGCATTCCTGCTAATCTTAATTTTGCTCTAAGAGTTCGTCTTCTACATACAACAGCTGGAGCCATAGGAATCCACCTGAAGAAGCCAAACCTGTGCGTTCAGAGGAAATTTGTACAGCCACTTTTCTTGCCTTGGCCATCGTTACATGAATGTATAAACCGAACTACTTCATCCCCCTCCTCCTAAACATTTAAAATTATAAAAATTATAATTGTCTAAATTATTTCTTTTGACCACTTCATTTTTAATCAAGTGTTATCCTTCTAAAATTAATTTATTGTAACCATTTCTATCTTTTAAATGTGTATTGATTTTCTTCTTTAATGATCAACCCATTGACATTTTGACACTGACTAATTATTGTTAACAAACATATCGCCACTTGTTTGGTAAACTGTTGTGTATTGTAATAAAAATGCTTTACGTATACATTCGAGTAGAGCCAGAGATGAGGATCTAATTGAAAAGTAAATATTTCTTCGCTTAATCTTTCTGTTTTCTAAATGTCTAAATGGGGATTTTTTTTCTATATGCATTTATCCTCTGAGTAGTTCCTTATTTTTTATTCAACTTCTGAAAATGCTGAAGAATGGAAATAAAATCCTGGCTACCCAAAGAGTCTGTGTACTCCTTCTTGCGTTAATATGTTAACGTATAAAAAACTCCTTCAATTTTGTGGAAACATTAAGCGCATTACTATGGTCCAAAAGACATCCCTTGGTCCTGTCCTGTCCTGTGCATGTGCACATGCGTGTCACACTGGCGTCCAACGAAAAGTTGCTTTTTTCTTAATTTTAACCCTTCCTAATATGGAAAACATCAACTAAAATTTGTAAAATACACTGAAAGACGTTAAAAGTTAGTCTTTCGAAACATATATATATGCCTTATATTTGATGCAATAATCTACCTTTGAAAAGCATTTCAGTTTATACCTAGTCTTGTTATTATCCAAACGGTTTAACTTGATGTAACAGTAATGAATGCTTTGACTTTATTTTACTGTTAGAAGGACAGAATAGAAGTCTATGCAGTCACCTATTTTTTTCAAAATACTAGTGTCATTTTTGACATTTCTGAAGAAATTGAAATTAAACACTAATTTTTTTTTCATTAAAAAAATATTATACGGACAACTTTATATCACTCCAGTTTGTGGCTAACAAGTCTAATAAAGGATATATCTTGTAGTGGAAATCTTAAAGCATTTCAATTTTTAACTTGTTAATATTAGAATAAAGTCATCTCTTAAAGATCTTATCAAAACGACACACAATCACTATTAATGTCTTTAGTAAATCTTCTAAGAGTACTTTTCATTGATATACTGTGACGATGTACAAATTATTTCATGGGGAATATTCAACAAAGATGATTAGTTTCTCTTAGAAATACTACTTTCATGTGATACTTTGATAGGTACGTTGTGTCTTATAGTAATTACAGGCCATAAAGCTAGAGATCATTGAAGAGTCTTTACCTGTCATCTATTGGGTTTCAAATGAATCACCAAAGGCCTCTACATTAAAATTTGTGTAAAACTTGGATGGACACCGTGGTAGTCATCAATTCCATATTAGTTTGTTTATTAGATGTATCACACAGTGAAACAGTATTATTTACTAGATGACACAGTTTCGAACAAAATTTATTGTTCATAAACATACCAGCTGTAATCACACGACTTCGAAAATTGAGTTTTATAGTTTTTTTTGTTCTCTCCTATTTGTCGTCGTTGGGGTAGTAGAATTTTCCAGATATCTGGGACAGGTGTTGAATCATTCCTATTATATGTGTTTGCAGTTGATTCGATAAACAAAGCTTCTGTTGTCAATCTCTCCCTATACCCTGCGACATTATATTTTAAAACTGTCATCTTATGCCATCCTGTTTTATGATTGTGTGTAACTACAAGTAGTGAGTGGTATAGCTGAACTATTCTCTAGATTTCTCATCTTATTCAGGTCAACTAATCTAGATTTTGCTAGGTTTTTGTGCTCCGCTAATCTGACTACACCTGTTCTTCTACTTTGACCTATGTATTTTACCTGACAGTCATCACAGGCAGAGTATTAGATACACTTAATTGTTTTAAAGGTTCCACAGGTTCCTTTAACCGACAAAGCTTGTTTCTAATTGAGTTTGTGGGTTTGAATCTCACTTTTATTGCTGCATTGTTAAGAATTCTGCGTAAGGTTTCCGAGGTTCCTTCCTTCCTTTTTCTACATTACCGGACACTGTGAACAGCATAGGTCATTGCAGTTTATTTGAATCAACCGGAGCTGTGAGTGTAAAGGAAACAGGTTCAAGCACTATTGACACCCTAGCCTGTTGTCGAACCTATAGATTCATAAATTCTATGTTGCTTTCCTTAATTTATCTGATATTGAGTCAGTTTAATGTTATTTTAATGAATATTATCTCTCTCTCTCTTTCTTATTGATGCTTTCCAAATGTAATCTGTGGATAGTACTGAGTGAATGAATTTTAAACAGCATTATTACTATTAGTAAAAATATTAATTCTCTTATTATGGTCAGATAAATATAGGGCCTGATGAAGAGGAGGTTATCGAAAGGAATATTCTTTATTTACTAGTCAGTTTCTTGATGAATGACGATCAAATATGAAATGTGTTATTCTATTATTCAGAAATTTATTCAGGCTTGGCTGATTTCTTCATGGCGAAATTCGAAAACACATGATAGAATATATATCAGTATTCTACAGATGCAAGGAATCATTTTACCCGTAAAACCAGTGCTCATAACTATCTTGGATTTCATGTCTTTCACTCAGCCTTAAATATTGTATCCTGTATTATTATTATTCCCTTGCGTTCAGAGTGGAACATAGGGCTTCAACAACACATCTCCACTTTGTTCTGTTTTCTGCCGCCGTCTCCAGCTGGGTCCACGATTGACCAAACTCTCTCATCTCTTCCTTACACGATCTCCCCCATGTCACCCTCGCACTGCCGACCCACTCGTCGCTTACCACTGGGATGACACTTGAGTGATGGCCTGCATTGCGTGTAATATCATTCAACGGCCTCCTCAACGTATGCGCGATCCATCTCCATTTTCTCCTACATATCTGTTGACCAGTCGGCTCTTGGTTGGCTTGTTCCACTGTAGAGTTTCTTGTTACTAATTCTGTCTGGTCATATGATCTTCAGTACGAAGCGAAGGCGGTGGTTGATGTAAGTCTGCAACCTATTTGAAGTGCTTTCCATGACACGCAGTGGAAGTTTCTGACCCGTAAAGAAGAACCGACTTGACATTTGTGTTGAAAATCGGAATCTTGTCCCTTAAGCTGAGCACGGAAGACTGCCAAACTGGTTTCAGGTTGATGAAGGTGTATCTTGCTTCTCCGATTCTGACTTTGACATCAGAATCCCGGGTATCCAGTAATGTAAGTAACTAATTATGCGGTTCTGAATTTGATGAATCAGTCAATAACGCATCCTGCTCATCGTATTTGACCAGTGACATTTATTTACAAACTTGAAGAAGTACACATAAAAATAAGTTATGAAACCAGTAGTTTTACCACTAACCTATTCAGTGTGTTAATGCTCTTTTGAAGGAACCTGAAGTTGGATTTTTTAAATACCATAAAGGCTGAAAGTTGTTTGGATATTGCGTTGTAAATTAGGCTTACAAATGTATTTTCTACACACACACGTCGTCACAAACATATCGATCTAATTTGGTATACAGTCACTCAATTCTAGAAACATTAAGGTGTTAACAAAGACAGAGAACCAGAACTGTTGTTCTTATTTACAAGCTACTCTGTGCTAGTAGTGAACATGAATTTTAAAAGTTTTTACAATAAAAATGGGAGTGAATTGCTTACACGCTGAGGAAACTGTTGGGTCAACATCGGCAGCAAGACAGGCCCTTGAATGGGATCCGAATATGAAATGACAAGCTGGGCGTGTGTCGGAGGGTGACGTGGAGGAAATTTTGTGAACAGGTGCTGAAAACTTATGGGTATTCATGTAGTTCGCTAAAGATGACTGTAGAAAACACAAAAAATGGAGATGTGAAGCTAAAGCCCTATGCTCCACTTGGAATCCAATATGAATATAATGATATGATGATGATTATAATAAGATTAAAATGTCTGTTTACTTTATTCCATAGTATTGAATTTTCCAATTCAACACCCACTGACAAACTAGACCTTTCCCAGATAGCCGTTAGTGAAACACTTGAAAATTAATCTGGTGCGTTCGCTAATCTCTGGCTACAGAAAGACGGGACTAGCTGGGCACACCAAGTTGGATTTAAGGAAAATACTCAATGATAACAGTGGCCAGAACTGGCTTAAAAATCTTGAATTAGCAGAAGTAAGAAGTGATGGTTCATTGTATAGAGCCTCAATGAGTTCTCCTCATAACCTGAAGGTCCTGAATTCAACCACTGTCGAGGTTATATGTGTACTACTGAAGAGTTTCAAACTAGGACAAAAAAGCTCTCTTTACTCCCTGGTTTCTAATTTTTTTCCATCTGAAGTCATTTCGTGATCAAACATGAAAATTTAGAAAGGTATGAATTTGCGCTACAAAAGTGCGTCGATAGTACAGCAGTAAGATTATCGCCAACCACACCTCACGTAACCCGGGGTTCGGTCCCCGACCAACACGTTGCTCAGCGTTACCTAGCCACTAGTAAGCCGGGCAAAAAGGGAAGGTTAAGTATGAGATTATCAACCTTATCCCCTTAAAAGCAAAACGGGGGGTACTACTTGAAGCCCTATGCTGCAGTCAGAACGCAAAGGAACAAAATAAATAATAGTGCAATAATACGCCACTATCAACCAGAGATATTTGGAGAAGGTTAGCTCCTGCACTTATCTACGAAGCATTATTTCAACTACACGCGATAACACGGATGTGGATGTAAAAGCCAGAGACAGTCGGAAAAGCAAGATACAGTTTCATCATTGTGAAACCATTTTGGAAATCTTCTGCACTGAGTCAGTGTAAGCAGTGAAATTCGGGTTTTCAAAACCAATATTAAGTCAGTTTATTCAAAATTGGTCAGAATTACGTCACAAAGAGCATTTCCAACAAGATCAAATGTCCAGAAATAATTAACAACAAGAAACTATGGGGACAAACCAACCAAACTGGGGAAAATGGAGATGGGTCAGACACACTCTGAAGAGAATGTCGAATGACATCGCGCGCTAGGCCATCACTCAAGTGGAACCCGAATGGGCGTTTGTCCAAGTGTGATACCAAGGAAATCGTAAGAGGAAGGGATTCGACAACCATGGGGTCAGGTGAATAGGACTGAAGAGAATAGAATAAAGTGCGAACGTGGTGTTGAAGCCCTGTGTTCTACTCCAGAACCCAAGGGAACAGTAATAGTAATACAATAAACTATCTCCACAAAAAACTTATTTTTTAAACTCAAATATAAATAGACCTTTCTCCTTCATTCACAAAATCACTGATAACTTACATTTCATGAAATAAAATATAAAATCCTTTCAGTTTTTACAATCAATTTGATAATTTTGAATAATTTCCACTCATCACTGTATACTGAACATGTAGAATAATTCACTCAAATGCTTTCGTCATCAATTCTAAGATGATATATAATCGTAAATAACTGGAATTATATTTCATAATTTAGATCATTATAAAAACTGATAAGAAATTAATAATATGCAATGTTAGAAATGAACGATTCGCTCATATTATTAGGGTAGTAGGATTTCAAAACTTTTAGTAAAAAACACAAAACAACAGAAAGTTTAATAAATTTGTTTGTCACACATTTTGTCTTCAAAAAAAAAGAAATTTCTCTCTGCCTTCCCTCATCATTTTACATGTCTGTTTTATCTTTGTTGTTGTTGCTCTTGTTCTTGTTGTTGGCGTTTATTTCTACCCACAATTTCTTCCTTAATCCTACCTCTTCAACATTTAGTCAAATGGACAGTCAGTAAAACTTTGTCCTTTGTGTTTGTATTTGTGTGTGATGTATGTCAGTTGTTCTACTTGCATGAGAGCGAGAGAGAGAGGGAAACGCTGAAATTACATATTCAGCATTGATTGTCATTCATTTATTGCTGCAGCTTAGCAATTTATCGATACATGTACACTCACACACACACACAGAAAACAATGAGTGTTATTGAGGTGAAATGTAAAGCACAGCAAATAGCAATAGTAGTAGTAGTAGTCATACGTGATAAATTCATATTTTCCAACTGTTCACACAAATAAACAAGTTTCTTCGTCTTCCTCTCCTTCATACAGCAGAGTGTCACTAATTATGCCCAACAGTTTCCTAGAGAAAGAAAGCCTTTTCTGTCTATCACAGAGGAACATTTAAACTGTGAAAGCATCAAGGTTTAAATAAGGGATAAAAAAAATGTTAGAGACTATCTATCAGAGTATTTTGCAGTACATTAAAACACGTAGGAAAATGAGATTATATAGTTATTGGCAAAGAATATTTACTTGAAATTGTACAAGGATTTTGTTGGCAGTAATAATTAATTATCTAAGCATGTTAATTTTATTCTAACTTCATTTATCCAATTTATGTGATAATTTATAAAAAATAGGGTTGAACATGAACTTGAAACTCTATCCTGTGTGTGTGCGTATGGGATTTTTGTTCCCCTTGTCTCTTCTTCATCTATTCTAAAGCTGGACACATGAGTTATTTCCTAATTTAGAAATTACAGTATTTAATAATCCTTATTATGATTCTCTTGGGTTCTGAGTGGAACAAAGGGCTCCAGGATCACACGCGCAACTCGTTTACTGGTGTGCAGTTTCCACTCAATGTTTCCATCAGCATAGGTCAAATCCGACCCCATTTTCTTTGGTATATTTTTTCTGGGCAGTGGGTTCTTGGTTGGATCTTCGCCTGTCAGAATTCCCTGTCGCTAATTCTTTCCAGCCTGTTAGCTGATCTCCAGAGAAAGATGGTTGTTGATAAACGTTTGAAGCCTACTAGAAATGCTTTTGTGACACTCAGTGCAAGTTTCTGAACCATTTAAAAGAAGTGGCTTAACATTAGTGCTGCTTTAAGTACAAGAGAATTCTATACTGACTCCAAACTAATGAATGTGTAGCGTACCTTGAATCTTTGAACTTTTGTTTTAACAGCATTCATGCACTATGGCACCGCGCCATCTTTTGATTTTTTGGCGTGATGGCTCACACGCGTTTCTCTCCCATGTTGTGCTTCCATTAAGCGCACCCTTAAACCAGGCAATAGATAAGTTGTACAGCATTCTTATTTATTAAAATTGATATGCAATCTGTGTAAAATTTAACTCTCGTCAGGATACACTGCCCAGTCTCAAGCCTTTGTATTTTGAGTTCGTTAATCGGTACTTACACACTAGGTAGAATAATGATAAAGGTATTAAGAGGAGAAGTCTTTGGTAAGTGCTGTTAGTTGAAGTCTATCTTAAGTACAATCAGTACTTACATAAGTTTGTCTTACTCTTTAGATCTTGATGCTGACATCCTCATCCATGTCGTCTCCTGTAGTTGAAATCTTCTTGCTTAGATAAGTGGAAGAAGTGACTTTTTTTTGGATTTCTCCCACTGATAGTGACTGGTGCTTGTTATTGCTGTTGGATTATGTGTCTTAAGCACTTCTGTCTTCTCTATGTCCACTTAGAGCCCTCTCTTCGTTGCATCTTCTGAAAATTTTGTCAGTTTCGTCTGTAGATCTCCGAGTTAGCATGGCATTAGACAGGAATCAGCCGCAAAGTCCAAATCTTTTAGAATCTATCTGCCGGTCTAACATGTGTCCTTCATCTTGCTTCTCGCAGCTTTTGAATTGTCCAGTCCATCACAATTAAGAATGCCATCGGTGAAAGTAGGCACTCTCGTTTTACCATTTTCTTCACTTCAAAGGTTTCGTTGAGCCTTCTGTCTTGAAGAACGTGTAGAATCACTGTTTACTGTTAGACTACCATAATATTTCATACCATCTACATATAGATTACTAACTTACATATGAGAATTTCCACCTTCCATATGATGAGAAGCAGTCAGTTTATTAGATTACTAAGAACATGAATTTACATGAACTAGTTATCCTCGATTTACTTTATCTAACGATCTGTTGCAGCAAACTCCTAACTTATTATTCCTGTTAATAAAATTCTTAGATAGTAGATAAATTCGTTTGCCTGGTTATTGTCTTTTATTTATGCAATAACTATTTTACCATCATACTCATTGAAGTTGCTTTGACAGTAAGAAGAAAACTCTAGGAGATCTGGTCTTCTCGGACAGTCTATTTCTAATGTCACACAAACTTGAAGACTTAGAGGTGAAAACCAACAAATTGGCAGAAGAAGTGAGCAACCATGACAGGACTTCGAGTGAACATAGAGAAGATGGAGACGACGAAGATAACCAACCAACAGCAACAAGCACCAATCATTGTCAAGAGAATAAATCTGAAGGTGGTCACTTCCTTCACTTATCTAGGCAGTATTGTTTCATCCACAGGTGACAGCATGGGTGAAAATGTCAAAACCAGGCAAAACCAGGAAGACAAGAATGACCTTCACCATTCTAAAATCAGTTTGGAAATCTGGTACACTCAGCATAAAGAACAAGAGTCGGATTTTCAATACCAGTGTCAAGTCAGTCAGTTCTTCGATAGAGGTCAGAAACTTTGCGCGCGCCTGTGTGCAGAGGAGGTGAGAGCCTAAAGGTAATCGTGGGGCCAGGTGAAGAGAACTTCAGGGAATAGGATGAAGTGTCCACGTTCCGTAGAAGCCCAATGTTTCACTTAGAAGCTACAGAAATAATAATGATAGTACTCTGTGAATTTGTTATGACGGAAGAATCTATTTTCAACTATAATAGCACAAATGATTATAAATTGCTTTGATAACTTAAATAATTTTCTTCTTAATACATGAGTGTTTTTTCAGTTATACATGAACTTTCCATTCAGTGTCTCGATTTCATTTATCAACAAACCGAAGGAACAACAAATAGACACCTTACCAATTGGTCTCTAATTAGCTTTTACCCCATTTTAATCGAATTTCCGTCGACTTCGATATAAATATGCAAGACAAATAATTGTGTGATAAGAATGAAACAGTACACAAATGATTGATTGCGATGAGTAGTTGAATAACACTCACATCAACCAGTACTGTTTGTTAGCTAGATTATCGAAGTGATCTAAGCACCGGACAAGCGTCACACTCGTTTGGGGCTGAGGTCATCAGCGGTGTACTCGGATTAACTCATCTCAAACCACCCGATCTCCAGTCAGCTATTTAAGCGAAGCGGTAATACCTTAAATCAAATTCGTATTTTACACAGTTCGAACAGGTGAAATTTCAATGCGGTTTCTTTTAGAAACCTGAATTATTCAGATCACAATATGTCATCTGCTTGATGCCATGAATGGTAGTCAAGGAACCAGTTCACCCTATTCGCTAGCTAGACATCTCACAGTGTTATACTGTATTGCAAATTAACTTATAAATTGTGAATTCGATTTGTGGTCACAATTTTCAAAATCTGTTAGGTAAACACATTACAAGTATCACATAAAAATGAATCTTCTTAGTGTTTTGTCAAAATTAAGAAAAAAGAACCAATTGCCCAGAGTATTCCGTTTAACCAAGATGAATACAAAATAGCACAATATTAGGCATACATTTGTGAATTTATTTCATGCTTCTCTGTGTGCATTAGGAAATGTTAATTCAATGAAAAGAATCAATTTGAGGGATATTGTAAAATACATAAAAAATCATTTTAGAAGTTAAAAGAAGTGCTAATATATGTGTGTAAAACTTGGGCACTGTGGTAGTATGTAATTCCATATTTATTTAATTAGATAGCACCAAGAAAAATCCAAGATAGGAAGTGAAGTATATAAGAGAAGCTTTGAAACTTAATAACTACCCTAATAAATTAATAAGGAAGTATGTAGGACAATGTAAAAATAAAATAAATAACAATACTTGTAGTGGTAGAGATAATATTAATAATAGTAATATTAATGAGTGTGCGTCGGTGGTGCAGCAGTTAGGACGCTCGCCGACCATGCACATGGTCCGGGGTTCGATCCCCGTCCGACGCACTCCTTTACCTCGCTGAGCCAGAAATAATGCTGGTAAGGAGGAAAGGTTGAGCATGAGGCTAGCGACCCCATCCTGTAAAATAAACACTGCTACAGAAACTTCAAGCCACTAGTTTGAAGCCCTACGTTCCACTGTAAACGTAAAGGAATAAAAAAAATATTAAGGAGGACATGTATGTCAGAAACGCGTAGGATTATGACAGCGCCGACATTAGGGAATATAAATGATCAGTAGTAGTTCCCAACAAAGAAGGAACCTCCGAAACCTTACGGAGAATTCTTAACAAGGCAGGAATAAAAGTGGCCGCATTCAAACCCACAAACTCAATTAGAAACAAGCTGTGTCAGTTAAAGGATCCTGTGGAGCCTTTAAAACAAAACAATTTAGTTTATCTAATACCCTGCCTGTGATGACTGTCAGGTAAAATACATAGGTCAAAGTAGTAGAACAGGTGCAGTCAGATTAGCGGAGCACAAAAACCTAGCAAAATCTAGATTAGTTGACCTGAATAAGATGAGAAATCTAGAGAATAGTTCAGCTATACCACTCACTACATGCAGTTACACACATCCATACAGTAGGAGGACGGATAAGATGACAGTTTTAAAATCTAATGTCACAGGGTGGAGGGAGAGATTGATAACAGAAGCTTTGTTTATCGAATCAACTGCAAACATGTGTAATAGGAATGATTCAACACCTCTTCACCCAGATATCCTTTCGATAAATAGGAGAGAACAAAGAAAACTATATAACTCAAGTTTCGAAGTCCTGTGATTATAATTGATGAAATGATTATGAACAATAGTGAATTTTGTTCGATACGTCATCCAGTAAATAATACTGTTTCACTGTGTGATATATCTAATAAACAAATGAATATGAAATCGAAAGAAGTGCAGTGAAATTATCCTATTCAATAAGTGTAGTGACAAAAGCCCACGTGTTATGATCTGAACCTACTTTATATCTGTGTTATGACCGTTAATACACTTAGTAGTTTACACTAACGAAATTGCCACCTTGTCAATTCGCTAGCCTATTGTTATAATCACTATCAGCAACAACAACGACATGATACGATACCAATGGAACCCTCGACGCAAGAAGACAAGAAGACAGACCGTTGATGTAGAGAGCTTTTACTATCTCGAATCAATCGCCGAAAATTGTTGACAGCAATTGCGTATACATTTTTGCTTTGAATGTCCCTGACACTAATTACAATGACAAGTTAAAACAGTCAACAACTAATAGTGTTCCAAGGCCAAATGCGAGGTGAGGGAAATACAAACAGCACTGTACTGTAAAGATAAATATAGTATTTTAGAAAAAACTAGTTCTATATAACAATCCTCGAGTTACTCACAGTCGCGAAATAGCCTAACAACAGCAAAACGACACTTATTTACAATAGAATCTGAGGTGCTATTTAACAATAATAACATATCAAATACTCAAAATTACCTGAACAATGTCTTTGGGCAGCTACACAGATCGAATGCCTTCTCATTTACAAGCTAAGTATTGTACGATAAAATTATTTAACCAAATCAAACATAAGAAGCACCTGAGAATCAAGTAGATTATTCCCAACAATGTGGGATCAAAAATCTGTCAGCAAGAATCACACAGCAAGCAAATCCTGCAGACACTCCAAGATCAGAATAACCTTAACTCACTAAAACAAAATCTCAGTCGTAGAACAAAACATTAACACTGTCATCACGAAACCACAGGGAGAAGTTTGAAATTAGAGATTAAACAGGAAGAAAGACAAGTAATGAGAATTAAGTGGACAGATGATATATAAATGTCAGAACAATGATACGTAGCCTAGGAGAGAAGAAGAAAATAATCACAAAGTTATATATGTCCAAACCAAGTTCAATTTTAATAGTTCGAAAAAATTTTGATATTGGGTATATGATATTCATTATAATAAAGGTTTCCTTGTATTTCCCAATGAATGAAAAACAAAACGATACCGTTGTTTTTACAGACGTTTCGCTATTTAGTGCTGCTTATAGCTTTATTATTAAACCAGAATTTACAAAATCTCCTCAGCTTATATATAACAACTTAATCATCGTTCCTCAGTATGGGGGCATTTTTCGTCGTCAAAATGGCCAATCGGTAAAGATAACAAAACCAGGTGTAGATTGTTGGATTTGATAAGTGTGTAAAATCATAAAAGCAGCGTGTGTTTACATAATGAAATTGCTTATCACATTCGTGTTTATTTTGTCACTTCATAGGGGAGGGAGGTGTTTTAACAGGGTCAAATTCTGTTTTAGTCCATCATTCCTATTCAGACAATTTGGATTCCACTTGATATGAAGTGCTTCTATGGCTGATGATTCTTGACGGTTTTTATTTCTTAACCATATTTTAGGAGTGAGTATGCTTGAAAAGATGTTATCCTCGAATCTATTCATGAAAAGGTCAGCTACTACTGAGGAGACTGGTGAACCCATAGCACATGGTTAAGATACGTCGATGATACTTTTGTAGTGCTAACACGAGATCTATGCAGTTCATTCTTGGAGAAAATAAACTGTGTCTCTCCCAGAATCCAGTTTACTTCGGAAGCAGAATCAGACGTCAGTGAACTACCGATTCTAGACTGCCTAGTTAAAAGGAGGGAAAACAAATATTTTAGTATATCTATATTCAGGAAGATTACCCACTCCAACTAATATTGAAACTTCGGATCATCACAGCCCACCAGTGCAGAGCCATCAGTTGTTTTAAGTCTTCTTAGACGAGTACACTCTCTGATAACGGGTGAGAAGGAAAACGAAGAAGAAATATCAAACATTATTGAGACGTTCAAGTGAAACAACTACCCAGACAACTTCATCAACAAAATCAACACTGACATTAAGTTTGGTCGAAAACATATTCCGAAAACATGGACCTCAACAGCTGTCATTCCATATATAGCAGAGACAAAAGACGATATCAGAAGAGCACTCAATAAGCTCGATATCAAAGATTTTAGCGAAACATCAGACACACCGCGAAGAAACCTTGTCTGTATAAAATACTAAATTCCAAAGAATTCACAATCTAATTGTTTCTATAAAATAAAATGCTTGGAATGTGATGCGATATACATCGGACAAACATCGCCATACAGAAATCAAAATCAGAAGAAATGAACACCGCACAGCATCTGTTCGACCACCGAGAAATCCGGTTGAACTAGAAAAACTTGAAAAATCATCAGCCACAGTTTGTCTACACGCTTTAGAATCAGGACATAAAATTCATTTTGACAATATTGAAATAATCCAGAAAAAGCATTTCAGAAATCACAAAGAACGTCTAAAGTCATCAGAAGCACTTCATATCAAGTGGAATCCCAATTGTATGAATAGGAATGATGGACTAAAACAGAATATGACCTGGTTACAACACCTCCCTCCCCTATGAAGTGACAAAATCAACACGAATGTGATAAGCAATATCATTATATAAACACACGCTGGTTTTATAATTTTACACACTTATCAAATCCAACAATCTACACCTGGTTTTGTTATCTTTACCAACTGGCCATTTTGACGACGAAAAATGACCCCATACTGAGGAACGATGATTAAGTTGTTATATATATATATATATATATATATATATGCTGAGATTTTGTAAATTCTGGTTTAATATCACGACTTTGATAAAGCTATAAGCAGCAGTAAATAGCGAAACGTCTGTAAAAACAACGGTATCGTTTTGTTTTTCATTTATTGAGAAATACAAGAAAACCTTTATTATAATGAATTGCAAAGTTAGTTGAAACATCCAAGTAAGTACAAATATTTTAATTAGATCGTTTAATAGGGATTTTCCACACAATTATTCCATTGCATTAATTGTGGCAGTGTAAGTAACCTGAGTGTTTAAAAATTTAATGTATGGTAAAACAGTGGGAATAATAGATGGGGAATTTCATTCTAAACAGAACAATTTCGCTCCTTTCATCTGTATGTCATAACAATATCTCACACATCCTATCTTCACACTTTTTGTCTTCACTTAGGAAACCTCATTTTTATTCGGAGAAAAAGCTTCAAAAAAGAAATAGTATTTTCGATTTCTTGTAAATTTCTGTCAACGTAAACAAAACGTCAACCAGAAAGTTTTGTATTCATGCTTTATTTTTACCACGGAAAAGTACATTTTATGTTTCATAACACAAACGTATATATACAATATATTATGTTTGAAAGAACAATAATGGCACTCTTCAATTAAGCACTTTAATTAAGTCTTACTGGATGTATACACAACTTTACAACCATACAAACAACCTTTCAAATCATAATGTCAGTTTAGAAGAGGAATACTGACATTCCAATTCATGTTTATGCATTTTTAAAGTGGTTAAAGCATAGGAATTAGGTGATTAAATCCCGTATACAATCTCTAGACATATGGTGTAAAATGGTAACTAAATTAGCAAAGGTGACTCATAAACCATGTGTCTTATTTTTTTGGTTTCTTGTCTATTGGTTGTGAAATTAATTACACACAAAGAAGTAATTCGTTACAATAACAATTCTTTCAAGCCTTAATGACACGGTTAACTAAATTGACATAATTTTATAGAATTATTGAACAGCATTTGAAATAACTAACCGCATACCACCCTAATGACCAGGAAATCATGGAAATTGAAAAACATAACAACATTAGTCTGGGATGAAACAAAGCTGAAAAAGATTTATTGATTTTAATACCCTATCAGCTTATTATTGTTTCCTTTAATTTCTAGAGGAACATAGGGCTTCAGCCGCACGTCTCCATTCAGTTCGCTTCTCTACCAACGTTTCCACCTGGCTCCAAGTCTGCCCACACGTTTTCATCTCCTCTTCACATGACATCCTCCAAGTCACCCTTGCACTGACGACCAACTCGCCGCTTCCATTTCGGGTTCCACTTCAGGACTTGTCTAGTGATCTAACTTGATGGTTTCCTCAGAGTATGGCCAATCCATCTCCATTTCTTCCTGCCTATTTGTTTCACAATCGGTTCCTGGTCGGTTCGCTCCCAGAGATCCCTGTTGCTGATCTTTTCTGGCCATCTGATCTTGAGTATTGAGCGAAGACAACTGTTAATGAAGGTCTGTAGTTTGTTTGAGATGCTCTTTATGACGCGCCAAGTCTCTGATCCGTATAGTAAGTAGCACTGACTTCACATTGGAGTTGAAAATCCGGATCTTATTTTTGATGCTGAGTGCTGTTGACCTCCACACAGACTTGAGAGTAGTGAAAGCTTGTCTTGCTTTTCCGATTCTTGCTTTGATATCCTCGTCAGTTCCGCCTGTAGTTGAAACGATGCTTCCCAGGTAGGTGGTAGAGGAGGTTGTTTCTTTCAGGTTCCTCCCATTTATGCTGATCGTTGTCTGTTGTTGTTGTTGCTGTTGGTGGTGTTGCCCAGGAATCTTCATCACCTCTGTTTTCTCTATGTTCACCTGAAGTGAAGTCCTATCTTTGATGCTTCTTCTGCCAACTTGTTGCTTTTCGTTTGCATATCTTCCAGTTTGTGGGAAATCAGACATATATCATCGGCGAAGTCCAGATCCTCCAAGTTTTTTGTGTGTGTCCATTTTATGCCTGTTTCCTCATTGCCCACTGTTTGTCGCATTATCCAATCTACTGCAATCAAGAAAATCATTGGTGATAGTAGGCAGCCTTGTCTTACTCCTGTCCTCACTTCGAAGGATTCCGTAAGTTTCCCGTTGTGGATTACTTGGCATGCAGCATTGTCGTACAGCTGTTGGATGAGATGTATAATTGTCGGTGGCACCCCGTAGTAGCGAAGTAGTTGCCAAATCACCTCTCGATCGACGCTGTCAAAGGCCTTTTCAAAGTCGATGAAGTTGAGATAGAGAGGTGACTGCCATTCCAGGCTTTGTTCAATGATGATCCGTAATGTGGCGATCTGATCAATGCATGACTTGTTTCTCCTGAATCCAGCCTGTTCGGGCCGAAGTTTTTCATCAAGAGCTTGTTTGATTCTCTCCAGGATGATGCGGCTTAGTATTTTGCTTGGGATGGACAGGAGCATAATTCCGCGCCAGTTCTTGCATTGACTTAGGTCTCCTTTCTTTGGTAGTTTGAATAAGTAGCCTTTCTTCCAATCCTTGGGTACTTTGCCTTCTTTCCACACCTTCTCCAGTAGTGGCGTCATCAAGTCCGCTGTTGTCTCTGGGTCCGTTTTCAATGCTTCTGCTGGGATTCCATCTGATCCTGCTGCTTTTCCAGCTTTTAGCATCTTGATTACCTTCAGGACTTCTGATTTCGTCGGGGGGGGGGGGTTGGTGTTCACTGGTAGCTCTGTCTCCGTTGTTGGTATTGCTGGGCGCGTTGTAGGTGGTGGTCGATTTAGTAGTCTTTTGAAGTGTTCAGCCCAGTGTTTCCTTTGCTCCACTTCTTTGGTGATTGACTTTCCATTGTCATCCTTCACTGGCTTAATTTGTGACGAATTTTTGCCTGAGAGGTACCTAGTTGTTTGGTAGAGTGTTGCGAGGTCTCCTTTGCCTGCTGCTTGTTCTGCTTCATTGGCCATGGCTTCATAATACTTTCTTTTGTCTTCTCTGGCACTCTTCTTTACTCTTTTGTTCAGTGTTTTGTAGCTTGCGTTCAAATCCTGTTTTTGTTGCTCATCGGTGCACTGGAGAATCTTTTGTTTCACCATCCCTCTCTCTTCTATTAGTTTCCAAGTGTCCGTAGTGAGCCATTGTTTGTCCTGTCTCTTCTTTCTGCCTAGAACTTCCATGCAGGTTTGACTCCACACTGTCTTCAAGTTGTTCCAGTGCTTTTCGACGTTGACCTCTTCGCCAGTGTTGATTTGCGTCTCGGCTTTGTCTTTTATACTTGCAGTGAAGATATCCTTTGTGTTCTGGTCCTTCAGTTTTTGAGTGTTGAACTTGGCTTGTGGTCTATCTGCAGCCCCTGATTCTCTGAAAGCTTTTAATTTGATTTGGATTGTCCCTTGTACGAGATAGTGGTCTGAGCCAATGTCTGCTCCTCTTCTTGCTTTTGTGTCCAGTAGGCTGCGCCTCCACTTCCTTGAGATTGAGATGAAGTCGATTTGGTTTTTGGTTCGCCCACCTGGTGACACCCATGTAGCCTTGTGGATATCCTTGTGTTTGTATACGCTGCCACCAATCACTAGTTCATTGAAGGCGCAGAAGTCGGCGAAGAGTTCTCCGTTTTCATTCATTTCTCCGAGAGTTTCTCTACCCATGATGAGTTCTCTTCCTGTGTTATCTGATCCCAGTTTGACGTTCATGTCTCCCATTAGTATTTTGATGTCACCAGCTGGAGTATTGTCCATTGTTGTCTGCAGTTGTCTGTAGAATTCTTCTTTCGTTTCGAGGTCTGCGCTGTTGGTCGGTGCATAGCATTGTATAATTGACACTTTCCTTCCTTTGGAGTTGAATCTGTCGGTTATTATCCTGGGCGAGATCGCCTCCCATTGCATCAGGGCCTTCGTTGCCGTTGGCGACATCATGATAGCCATGCCCTCGGTGTGCGAGTGGTTATCTTCTGGGTGACCGGAATAGATCACTGACTCACCCGTTGACAATTTGGTGAGTCCATTCCCGTTCCATCTGCTTTCACATATTCCCAGTACTTGAATTCTGTATCTTTTCATTTCGTTAGCGATCTGGGCAGCTTTGCTAATCTCGTACATGGTACGGACATTCCATGTCCCCACACATACTTTTTCTTTTGGCGTAAGGAGATTCGTCGTGCTGAAGTTTCTGTAGCAGGTTGGTTTACAGGGTGGGGTTGCTAGCCCCACAAAGAAGAAATAACTTATTATTTATGCTGAAAATCTTAATCTTTTTCTTTATGCTGACTGCAGAAAAACTACAAGCTGATTTCAGAGTGACGAAGGTCTGCGCTGCCTTTCAGAATCTGTTTTTGACATCCTCATGCATTCCCCTGTAGTTCAAACGATTCTGCCTAGATTAGTGAGAGTGACCTCTTTCAAATTTCTTCCGTCGATAATGACTGGTGGCTATCTTTATCACTTACGACTTCTCTATGTTCGCCTGAAGTCCTGTCTTCTCTGAATGCCTCTTCCATCAGTCTGTTGGTTTTCGCCTATAAGTCTCTGAGTGAGTGTGTGTGTACACTGTTGTATTAGGTAAAATTTGATGAATACTGTTATTTGGACTGGTGAAAACCAGAAAAGACAGGGCTATCCCATTCAATACATCTCTAGAGTGCTACGTTATCGTTAGATCAGGGATAAGGCGTTAAACTATCGGTTCTAATGGTCTATCGAGCTTCAAGACAGTCAACAGACTAAATCCAGTGACACATATTGCCCAACTTCAATCTGTTAATGGTGCGAAACAACGGCTGAGATCTTTTTTTTTCCTTCACGTTCCCCAGTAGAACATATGGCTTCAAGCTAGTGGCTTGAAGTTTCTGTAGTAGTGTTTATTTTACAGGATGGGGTTGCTAGTCTCATGCCTAACCTTTCCTCTTTACCAGTATTATTTTTGGCTCAGCGAGGTAAAGGAGTGCGTTGGCCGGGGATCTAACGCTGGACCATGTGCATGGTTGGCGAGCGTCCTAACCGCTATACCACCGACGCCTTTTAACAATGAATAATTCGAATAAGATATTTAGAAGTCAAATTTCGCGAGATGATGGCATCACTTCGTAGTTTATTTACAACCGCCTTACAACTAACATGGTTCACAATAATGATCAAATAAAATGCACGACAATTACTGAGTTATATAAAGCAGAAGCATACTAATGACCAATCATACATATTTAAATAGGTCAAGTATTCCATAGTAGGCGAAGGTTGAAGTCTATTGTTTTGACTGTACACATAGTTTAGGCTGTATGTGATTAATCCAAAGTGCTTCCATCCCCTACAATAACCTTGAATTAGAGTTTTGTGAAATAATTATGAAGCTGTCATTAATATTGATTTTGTGACCTGACATTAATAAGTACTTTGTGCAATGGATGATGCTAGATTTCTATTCACATTAACTGAATTGGGATTTTCTGTTTTAATAATCATTTTAGAACATGTTCTTTTCGACGACATCGGAACATGACATTGGTTCTAAATAATTCGTCCACTTAAGTCACCTTTGAAATTATGTTGCTTATACTTTCTATCTATAACTTGAAGTCATTTTAAAAAGTATGTTCTGAAATTTTGTAACATACAACTGGTTTATTTAGGATATACGCAGTTGAAGAAAATCCACGAAATAAAACGAACTCATAATTTCCTGCAAATATGTTCTTTCTTTCTTTCTTTATTCAAACTACATTTTCAACTTAAATTTTGAGCCTTTATAAGATTATGCCATAAGTAAGCTTACATCCGTTTTAATAGTTAACACCAAATCACAAAAGTGTTTTTTCCTGATATTGTTTACGTTTTCTGTTGGCCAGTGAAACTCCCTTTGTGTAGACTAAGTTTCACTTTATTTCGACCAGGTTAATTGTTTTGATGTATTGCAAAATGTATGAATATATCAGTGACATTGTTTTACAAGGTATGGAATATCAGTATACCTAACTAGAGATGAAAACCGCTTTGTTTACACATTATCAAAGAGACAGTAATGTTTCGGGCAGAATAAAAACAACTAAATTTATTCTCTCTGTAGATAACAAGAGACCACCTACCTACAATTAGTTAGGAAATGAAATCTCTTAGGAAAACCACTGAAAACTAGCACAAAGTATTGTACAGCTGTTTCGTCCAAGTTTTGGACTCTTCGGCGTTACTCACCCAGTGGAGTTTTGATGTCAATCCTGTGATCAAACTTAACACAAATCAAATCCTTGCGAGCAAAATCCTGAGAATTAATATGATGCTTCCTAGTTACTGGGTTGTCCACCCACTCAGGAGTGAGGACAAATACTCGCTAGTGGTATTAACTGGTAGTGGCCCTAAAATCACAAATCGGAAAAAGTTAGAGTTCATGGATCAACCACTGAATTAGGTCTCAGTAGTTGAATGGTCTACGAGCTCACCTTGTAACCGGAAAGTGCTGGGTTCTGAACCCTGTGTGTGTGCTAGTGAAGAGTTCCAAACTGGGACGAAACAGCTATCCAGCACTCCCTGCTTGTTTTCAATGGTTCTCTAGCTGATATCATTCCGTTACCAAACTTCCAAACAAATCAAATCCCTACGAAAAAATTCTTGGAAATAAAATCTCATAATTTAAACAAAATGTTGATGATAACCAAGTGAAATAAATAAAACAAAATATGAAGTACAATTTCCTAATATTCTTGTTAACTGAATTTAAAACATACTGTAGTGATTGAAACGTAGTTAAAATAATAACTGGGCATAATATAGAACACTACAAATCACTAAGGAAACAGTACCTCGGAAATTTATGTTCTGAGTGGAACATACGACTTCGAGCTTGAAACCTTACAGTTACAGTTGCTTTGGGAGTTATTTTTTAAGTGATGGGGATGCTAGCCTCAGGTAGGTGGTTAATTTGCTTCTAGAAAGAAGTCATGACCAGTAGGGTCCACCCGGTCGGGAATGAAGGAAAATACTCTCAACGGATGATGCTGGCGAGTGGTAGCACCATATTATGAAATGGCAGAAGTTAAAATTCATGGGCTGGCCATTCGATCTAGTGCGGTGCAGCGTCTGAAAGGTTTACGAGGTCACCTTGTAACCGGAAGGTCCTGGATTCGAACTTTGGTGGTGTTTGCCTACTTCTAGGAAGTTCCAAACTAGGATGATACAGCTGAATGTCCCGTACTCCTTGGTGGTTTCTCAATGGTTCTGCATCCGATGTCAGCTGATAATGAAATATTGTTCAAACGTGCTAAAAGGCTTTTAACTTATCCTCATTATCAGTTAAATTCTCACTCATTACATCTCGTAACAATGTATAAGGGTATGGTTCACTGAATACAAATACAGAAAACAGTTATCAACACTAAACTATGGACATCTGGTGTATTCGCATGCATATTCTGTAAAAATGGGCAGATACAGTATCAGTACTAATTGTTCGTTTAATTAAGTAGCCAGTTTTATTTACCCAGAATACTTTGAAAAGTTAAGCTGAAGCGCTACTCTCTACTTTGAGTAGTCAAAAGAAATCCATGTTTACATATATCTACGTATATGTGCGATGGGGGGAATTCTAAAAGTCAATCCTAAGGAAGAATATTTTTTTCAATAAGTTCTCCTCTTCAGGTTATTACAATTATAAACTATAATATATATTATTACAATTATAAATAATAATATTTATTGTCGTAACAATAATGGCCAATTATGCGGCGGGTACATTTTTACGTAGACCAACAGATTAGTTATAGGGTGTCAAAATAAATAGTCGTATTTGTGTGACAAACATGCTAGGCTGAAATCGATTACAAAATATTGTGAAATGGGAGATAGTGGTGGTGATTAATCATAATAGATTCGTAGAATGTGGGGTAGGAAAACTTGACAAGTCAGTTCAAGGTGATAAAAGGTGTCAGGTGAGCGGATAGTACAAAGTAGTCTGTATTAAACAGGAGATAGTAAGACTGCAATGAGAGGTGGTTCATAATGAAATAACCAATGTGTGAAATGAAACAAGTGGAGGCATATTTTGAGAAAAGAGAAAATATCACTAGTAATATATCCGGATAGTATAATTGGAAAATTCGATAGTATTGGGTGAAAGTTTGAATGAAAGGCATAAATTATAACGAACAATAATAAATGTAATAATAAGTAAAGCAAACCAAGAAGGATAAAGGAAAAAGGCACTCTTGGTGAGAAGAAGAGACGTTAATCGAAGTTTGTCCACGGTAGAAACATCATCTGGACGTATTCTTTTCGGATATAAAGTTTCAGCGGAGGAATTTTGTTTATTTCGCATCAATGAAACTGAATCTATTTCATTTTCTTTTTCAATCTTTCTTGATTAAAAAATCTTTCAAATGAACTTTGATGTTCATTTGTTTGATTACTATTCACTCATAAACAGATGGTCATTTACTCTTTGTTATATGTACATGTATGTATTAATGCATGACCGATATTACAAAGGGTATAATACTACTCAAACACACATACAAACAAACGAACAAACAGCAAATCCACACGTAGAGGTAGATGTTAAGAATACTCAGTATGTTCATATGGAATGCACGTTGCTTACCCTGCTGACAACCTTTAACATCCTGCGTAATATGTTATAGCCTTTCTTCAGTAGCCCGGGAAAAACTAAGGGGGGAACAATAGAGAATAATAGGCAGAATGCAAGAGTTAACGAATCGTAGGAGTAAGGGTTGGGTTATTCCACAATTTCTTAACTTCTTGATGTAGAAGGTAAGACGGAATATTTTCTTAGAAATCGCCAAGATATGAGACGACCAGGAGAGATCAGCAGATAGAATGACGCCTTTGCATCTATCAGTTTTATACACAACAAATGATGATATTGAAATAGTTTTGTTATAAAGTCAACAAGTAAGTGCAGTTTCCACAAAAAGAGTAAATTTAAATCTGACTACAATAACACCTGATAATATTTTAAGTTCTGTTATGTGATTTCAGTTTAGATCACAGACTGACTTCATTTAACGAACAGTTACAAGCTAGGGAGAACAGGACAGCTGTTTCCTGTTATCTTGGAACTTCTCAGTAGTACGTATCCATGATCCTGTCGGGGATTATCGGGCAAAACTGTTGGCCATTCAGCCACTCGGTCAGAATCTAGAGACTCATGAATGCTAGCTTGTGTTAATTCGTGATTTTTTGGCACCACCGTCATTCGGTGTTATCAGTGAGTATTTGTCCTCATTGGTGTACTACACTGGTCACGATTTCTCACTAGGACTCCCGGCAAATTCATCCTGCAGTTAGTCAGTAGTGAGCATTAGATCAGATTAATTTTCAAGTGTTGTGATTCCATATATTTTTTGGTGTTAATATTATTCCTCAAGCTCAGTGTTTGAATTATGAAGACTTTACTGTCGTTCCTAGACTACATCTTTACTACTAACATTACAGTGAAGTTATATGCTTTTTTCAACTTGATACTACTTTTTATCTTGGATATGGATATTCGACGAACACAATTGATCTACCTAACTGTAAAAGGAATGTTATATATTAAAAATATGTAAACCTGGAATCATTATGTTATGTATGAGATATTAGGACCTGGTAGACTACGAGCGAATCTAACTAATGCGCTGGCTAATCTGTCCTAATCGCACGTCAACAACAACAACAATACCGCCGGGCACGCAAGACAAAGAAAGAGAAGACTGGACGTTGATACGAGAGCTTTTACTGTCTCTACAACAGTCGAAAATGTTAAACAAAACTCCGTATTTATACAATTAGGAAAATCAATGTCACATTTTAAAAATATTAACAAACCCTGGGAATTCAGTAATTTAAATCAATAATCACGCAGATGCGGGAAATCAATGATTATGCTAGTGTGTGAAATAAATAATGAATATTAATGATTCACCTCCGTATATATTACCTCCCCCTTTTAAAAAGAATCTCGCAAACAGTTTAGTATCTTTTTTCCTTGGGGTCGATTTGGAAATGAACTGTTTGTGTTCGTTTGCGCTGGGATCGTCGGCTGGGTAGCATCTCTTGTTTTGCTTCTGGTTTGACTGGTGGTATTTTGAAAGTTTCCATTAGTAAATCCAGTGGCAATTTAGGTTCTTGGGATGTAGTATATCGGCGTCGTATCTGATTTTTATGTCTAATCCACCATTCATCCCCAACTTTAACCTTGTACATTAGAGTTCCATGTCGACATTCTATAAAGCCTTCGGCCCATTTTCTGTTCCTCGGTCGATAATCGCGCACATAGACGGCATCACCCTTGCGGTAATACTTCAGACTATTTCTTCGTTGATGTGACGAAGATGGTAACATGGAGTGGTGAGGAGTTCGTAGCATTCGACCCATTAGAAGTTCTGCAGGGCTTTTCTTCTGTTCTGCCAGTGGTGTAATTCGGTATACAAAAAGAAAGTTTTGTATTGCTTCCGGTTTCGCCCCTCCCCCTGCTTTCAACAATGCTCGTTTGAAAGTGTCGACAAATCTTTCTGCCTGACCGTTGGATTGAGGGTGATAAGGTGGCGTCCGCACGTGTTGTATACCGTTTCTCTTGCAAAATTCCTGGAACGCTTGTGAGGTGAACTGACTGCCATTGTCAGATACGATGATTTCTGGTATACCGTGACATGCGAAGATCTTTTCCAGGACTGATACTGTTCTGCTGCTAGAAGGTGGTGTCACTTGTACTACCTCCGGCCATTTTGAGTAAGAGTCCACGAGAACCAAGTAGTATATGCCTTCTATCGGCCCAGCAAAATCCACATGTAGGCGGGACCATGGTTTTGACGTGGGCCATGCTCTTGGTGGCTCCCGCGGCGGATCTTTGGCTGCCATGACAGACATCACTTTCAGTTTTTGAGCAGAGCCCGTCTTACGGGAGCTAACAGTTGCTACTTTGTTGCTACCAGACATCGAAGCACTTTTGGCGCAGCCATACTCACTATGACGATTCGAAGTTGGTTGTTCATTAATCACGTCATTCTTTCTAATGGGCTTAGATCTAATATATCTGTCTCTGATTTCTGGCTTTCTTGTTGAGGGTTCAATACTTTCGATCTTATGGCATACACTGCTTAACGGAATCTCTGACAGGTGCAGCTTCTCGAACCAGTCTAAACCCAAGAGATCAAGGTTTGAATTGTTGATGTAGCATGTGCCGACGAAATGACTATCGCAAAACCCAACGCTGCATTTAATTTCTCCATTCAATCGAAGTCTTCCACCACATGCACTAATTGCTATCTGATTTGTCTTCTCTATGGCAGGGCATCCCAACTTCTGCCACAATTTCTTTGATATTATTGTAATGTCGGATGCTGTGTCGATTTGTAGGCGTGCCGGCCGTGTATTAATCGTCAGATCGATATATTTGCGAGGTGCTGGAGTACTAATATGATACGTGGCAGTAACACCCAAAGACTTCGGCTTGTTGCGCCGTCTGGGTCGACTGTGAGATCTGGGTCGGTTGTTGCGTTTGCAGTAGCCATCTTTGTGACCAACAGTATGCCATTGACGGCATTTATGCTGTTTGAATGGGCACAATTTTGCAAAATGCCAGGAGCCACAGTGCCAGCAGGCTGATGGTGGTTTATGCTGAGGATGACGCGGTGCGGTTGATGTCGACGGTACTGGATGCACCGCATGCACTTCTGCTGCATTTTGGCTGCCAGACTGCACCAAGACGGTATCGTTATGAATGTTGATTAAACACTGATATTCTTCACCAACGTCTTTCAAAGTCATTCGTGGATCTTGTTCCAGACGATTTAATAGGCGTGTGCGTATATCAGCAAATTTGGGTGACTGCAAACCACAAATGAAAATCAATACCTTGAACTGGTCTTCTGAGAGTGATTTCAATTTAAAACGTTCACACGTGCGATTGACTATACCCAACTGAGTATGGATATCATCATTTTCGTTCAGAATTAGTTTCATGCAATGATATCGAATGTTGAATAAAGATCTCTGATCACTAAACTGATGACGGAGGGTATGGACAGTTTCATCGAATAATCTTTCACTGGGCTTCTGTTGCAGAATTAAGTTGCAGTATTTATCTAGCTCATCTGCTCCCAATTTACGAAGTAGAAGCCGTACTTTCCAGGCATCATCTTTATCCGAAAAGTCTACTCGAAATAGGTCTTCATATCTGCGAAACCAGGTATCAAATGTTACGTTCGCATCTGGATCATAAACGAATTCTGAGATGCTACTACCAATGCTGTCGTTGGCTGTAGATTAATCTGCAGGGCGTGGTATCTGTAGACCAGCAACCATTTCCATCAATTTTAGCTGCTGTTCCATTAGTTTCTCTAAACGCAGTGAGTCCATCTTGACCCATCCCCGTCGCCAAATTTGTTATGTATGAGATATTAGGACGTGGTAGACTACGAGCGAATCTAACTAATGCGCTGGCTAATCTGTCCTAATCGCACGTCAACAACAACAACAATACCGCCGGGCACGCAAGACAAAGAAAGAGAAGACTGGACGTTGATACGAGAGCTTTTACTGTCTCTACAACAGTCGAAAATGTTAAACAAAACTCCGTATTTATACAATTAGGAAAATCAATGTCACATTTTAAAATATTAACAAACCCTGGGAATTCAGTAATTTAAATCAATAATCACGCAGATGCGGGAAATCAATGATTATGCTAGTGTGTGAAATAAATAATGAATATTAATGATTCACCTCCGTATATATATATAAACCTGGAATCATTGTATCTCTTAATAAGACCAAAACATTGTCAGAATTTGGAATCCATGGGCTGGTCATTGGATAGGATGCGTCCTAGTGGTTGAATGGTCTACAAGTTTGCCTTGTAACCGGAGGGTGTTAGCTGTGAACCCTGACGGTGGGTGTGTGCTGCTGGAGAGTCCCAAACTGGGATGAAACAGCCGGCTGTCTAGTACTATCTGGTGGTTTTCCGAGGGTTCTCTAGTCGGTGTCAGCTCATGATGAAACCCTGCGAAGTGCGAAATATTTTTCCGACGTGTTAAAAAACTATTTAACTTATCCTCATTATCGGTTAACTTCTCACTCACTACATTTCATAATATTCTATGAAGGTGTTGTTCATCAGATCCGTATACCGAATAAAGTTATCAACACTAAACTATGAACATCTGGTGTATTCGCATGTGTATTCTTTAAAAATGGGCAGATATGGTTACAGTACTAATTTTTCGTTTAACTAAATAGCCAGTTTTATTTCCCCAGAATACTTTGAAAAATCAAGTTAAAGTGGTACTCTCTACTTTGAGTAGTGGGAAGAAATTCCAGTATAGTAATAGGACGAAAAGTATTCTTTTCAGTTGTAAAATTTAATATTTGTTGGCGTTATAATAATAACCAGTTATGCGGTGGATATATTTTTTAACGTAGAATAACAGATTAACAGTTATGGGGTGCCAGAATAAATAGTGGTATTTACGTGACAAACGTGCTAGGCTGAAATAGATTACAAAATATGGTAAAAAGGGAGACAGTGGTAGTGACTAGTGATAATAGATTTGTAGAATGTGGGGTAGGAAAAACTTGACAAGTCAGTTCAAGGTTATAAAAGGTGTCAGGTGAGCGGCTAGTACAAAGTAGTATATATTAGGGAGGAGATAGTAAAATTTCAATGAGAGGTGGTTCATCATGAAGTAACCAATGTGTGAAATGAAGAAACAGGTGGAGGCATATATTGAGAAGAGAGATAATATCACTAATAATAAGTCCGGATAGTATAATTGGAAAATTCGACAGTATTGGATGAATGTTTGAATGAAGGGTATAAATTATGACGAACAATAATAATTGTAATAATAAGCAAAGCAAAACAAGAAAAAAGCGAACCAAGAGGGATAAGGGAAAAAGGCACTCTTGGTGAGAAGAAGAAACATTAATCCAAGTTTGTCCACGGTAGAAACATCATCTGGACGTATTCTTTTCGGATATAAAGTTTCAGCGGAGGAATTTTGTTTATTTCGCATCAATGAAACTGAATCTATTTCATTTTCTTTTTCAATCTTTCTTGATTAAAAAATCTTTCAAATGAACTTTGATGTTCATTTGTTTGATTACTATTCACTCATAAACAGATGGTCATTTACTCTTTGTTATATGTACATGTATGTATAAATGCATGACCGATATTACAAAGGGTATAATACTACTCAAACACACATACAAACAAACGAACAAACAGCACATCCACACGTAGAGATAGATGTTAAGAATACTCAGTATGTTCATATGGAATGCATCAGTTTTATAGACATAAATGAATGGTTATTTAATTCAATTTCAGATTTTCCCGTCGACTGATTGGACCGAAGTGCTCAGTCTCAGGTTGACATGTTGGATTCTTGTGCAGATGCTTTGACGATGTCTTGGCATGTAATTAGAAGTTAATTGGTGGATGGTGATTAGTAGTGGAATCCAGGATAGCGTGCGTTTCGTTCTATAGCACTTTTATCTAACCAGTCGACGGGAAAATCTAAAATTCAGTTAAATAATTAATATGACCGGTTGCATAAGAGGTGGCTCTCGTGGCCCACGTGGTCTAGTGGATAACGCTTTGGCGTTTGAAACTATAGGCACTGGGTTCGAGACTTGGTGGGAACATCATCACTCACTGGGGAATGCAGGTACATCCAGATGATGAGTCCCAAATAGGACGAAATGCACATGCTTCGAATCCACTGCTAGTCACCATCCACCAATTAACTTATAAATGAATGGTATTCGAGATTGCCTTGGAACTGGAAGGTCCTGAGTCTGAAACCCAGTGGGTGCTTACTGCCGATGAGTCCCAAACTAGAACGAAACAGCTGTCCAGTACTCCCTGATGCTCAGTGGTTCTCTAACTGACATCAATCTGTCGTAAACTGAAATAATTGAACTTTCATCAATCTAATTTTACCTGTGACAATTTTTCTTCGCATATTGTCTCTCATGAGGTATATATATATATGATTATCATTTTCGTTTAGATAAGACTTTTTATACATGTAAATGAGTCTAGAACTCATCATACTACTGAAAGACATAGCGCCCCTTCTCTGCAACTCTCTCTACTTCTCTTATGAATACGCATATACACACGCACACACATATGCTACTACAAATACAAAGTTCATTTAAATATGCAACATGAGGCAGCTTTTTTATTTTCAATGGATATGTAATAAATGACCGTAAAATCACCAAAAATTAAAAAATACAGTAATATAACCAACCACATGTACCGTGAAAAAATTTTATCGCAAGTGATTGAAAGTTTTTGAAACATTATTGAAAAATATTACGCTTTGTCCACAAAACAATATATTGCATACATATATATAGTAATGAACACTAAGTAAACTATTTATGCGTCAGTGATTTAAGTCAAAAAAAGCATTGGTCATTGAATTTGATAATTAACCTTTGTTTTCATCCACCAATTTATGCGCTGAAATTCAAAAATTTGACTTATTTACCCAACCGACTGAAATATTGTGTGCTCTAATCGTTTACGTGATAAGTAATTGAATTCCGATTGCTGTAGGCTATTTGACTTAGGATTAAGTATAGATGACTTGCAAAGTTAGGAATCCTTCGAAGTGAGGACAGGAGCAAGAGAAGGCTGGCTGCCTACTATCGCCAATGATTTTCCTGATTGCAGTAGACTGGATAATGCGACAAACAGTGGGCAATGAGGAAACAGGCATAAAATGGACTCACACAAAAAACTTGGAGGATCTGCACTTCGTCGATGATATATGTCTGATATCCCACAAACTGGAAGACATGCAAACGAAAAGCAACAAGTTAGCAGAAGAAGCATCAAAGATAGGAGGGACTTCAGGTGAACATAGAGAAAACAGAGGTGATGAAGATTCCTGGGCAACACCATCAACAGCAGCAACGACAACAGGCAACAATCAGCATAAATGGGGGGAACCTGAAAGAAACAACCTCCTCTACCACCTACCTGGGAAGCATCGTTTCAACTACAGGGGGACGGAACTGACGAGGATATCAAAGCAAGAATTGGAAAAGCAAGACAAGCTTTCACTACTCTCAAGTTTGTGGGGAGATCAACAGGATTCAGTATGAAAAATAAGATCCGGATTTTCAACTCCAATGTAAAGTCAGTGCTACTATACGGATCAGAGACTTGGCCAGCGCGTTATAAAGAGCACGTCACACAAACTACAGACCTTCATTAACAGCTGTCCTCGCTCAATACTGGAGATCAGATAGCCGGCCAGAAAAGATCAGCAACAGAGATCTCTGGCAATGAGCGAACCAACCAGGAACCGATTGTGAAACAAATAGGCAGGAAGAAATGGAGATGGATTGGCCATACTCTGAGGAAACCATCAAGCGACATCACTAGACAAGCATTGCTCGAGTGGAACCCGAAAGGGAAGCGGCGAGTTGGTCATCCAAGGGTGACTTGGAGGAGGTCGTAGAAGAGGAGATGAAAGCATGTGGACAGACTTGGAGCCAGGTGAATACTCTAGCAGAGAACCGAACGCAATGGAGACGCATTACTGAAGCCCTATGTTCCTCTAGGACTTAAGGGAAACAATAGTAATAAAGTTAGTAATCTATGCAGAATATTTATCATATGACTCGGTTTTCAAAATTGTATTTAAAGAATTGTTGGCAAAGTTAAACTTTAATCACCAGTAGGTACCAACTGACAAATGACTTTAAACGCAAAAACCACATGATAAAGGCAATTTTTGCATTAACAGGGTAATATAACCACTTTTTATACAGGTACTTATCAAGGTCTTCTAATCCTAACAATAATTCTAATATCCTTAGCCTAACCCTAACGTGAAAATATCCCCAAACTAACCCTAATCTAACTCGAACCAGCCCTCATTAGGTTAACCTAGCTCCTAACCTGTCCTTAGCCTAAATCATAACTTAATCTGTCACAAACGTAACCTGAAACTTTCTAGATATCCCATTTAATCACATAACATTTCATTAAGCATATTTTGTTCATGATTACAATATTATTAGCCAGGTATCACTAACTTACACACTGGGCGTTTCAAGGTCATTGGTGTGGTCGCACTCTACTGGTACTTACTGGTGCTTAAAGTATAAGTTGGCCAAATTATTTTGTAGCCAAACCTTTCCTTTTTTCGGATTTTCTATCGACTGGTAAACTGGGCTAAGTTTGGGAGTACGTTGCTGGGATACTGAACTCTGGAACGCATGTCAGGTTGGTGAACATTCTGACACTGAACCATGGATGGACATGTGTATTAAACATCACATTGTTTTCAGCCTAACCTCAGATATGCATTTGATATGATGAAAAAGGCTTTATAAATTACCATTTCACATATTTACGTATTCGTTCTGTTATAATTAAAACCGGGGAAATTTCTTATCGAATATGTGAAAAAATTTCCTTTTCGTTTAAAACGGTTTTATTAAATTCTTGTAAGATACAATTGAAGTCGAAGTTATCGTAGCAGACTATACAGGTATCGCGGCATTCTTAGTTATGTGGAATTAAATAATAATTGTAACTGTAAATTTATGTAATTAAATGCGATTGTACAGCTTTTGAAAATGAAATCGCCGAAAAGACAGATATCTCTTTCTTCTTTCTAATGTCCTAATGGGTATTTTCCACGATCTCAAAAAGAGCAAGAACCCTTCGACAGAGGAGGAACTCAGTGGGTTTCTACGTTACTCTGTCAAACTTGCCGAAGTAAATGCAAAATTGGAATTCTTTGATAGCTGTATTAAGAATCGTGAATTTTCAAAACTTGTTCTGGAAAGCGCTGCGCAGACATCATATATATATCCTAATTCGAAAACTCCTCAACGCCACACTTGAAAAGTCAGCGATTCTACCAGTTCACGTATATTCGACTTGCACAGAAACATATCTCATAGGTCTTCCGCTATTTCTCAATTATTTTCAAACGAGAGACAGTCGTCTAATGAATATGTTACGCTGGTGCAGAACAAAAGATCTGAAAATGTTAAATCGAATTTGAACAAATGCCTGAAACCCATCGAAGTCCAGAATAAGTTCTCCAGTAATCCTAATAAATTTGTCTTCAAGTACTCTTCACTTTCGTCATCAGACTACAACTAGAAGCTCTATCTCTTGGATTAAAATTCTGCGACATAAATCTTAACAGCAACAGACTTCACACATATATTCAAGTCAAAAGAATGACATTACTCCAGTTTCCTACACAGAATTTCTACATTTTAAGTCAGCAATCTTCAACTGTTGCAATCCATATCTCAGCCTGAGAACTAAAGCCCGAGGTTTCCTTAAAAAAGAACACATATAACAGCTCAAAGAACTGCAAGACAACGAACTTTTACAACAACGCGTCCCGCCAAAGGTTCAGGAGTGGTCGTAAAGGATAGAGGTTTATACCTTAATATATTGACAACTCATTTATCAGATGACAATAAATTTTCCAAGCCCGACAACGAAAAAAATAGGACAGAACTGATTGAAATACAACTAAAAGATTTTTCAGAAGAATGAAGAACGACCGTCTGATAACTGAGGGCCTGTTCGATCGCCTGAAACCAACATGATCAACTATTCCTCGACTCTACGGCTTACCAAAAGTGCAAAACCTGGTTTACCGCTTCGATCAATTCTAGACATGTCAGGTTCACCATACCATCCAATTGCCAAATGGCTGTCCGACATGTTGGAGCTTGTAAGACAACATATATACAATTGCCCCTTCATGATACTTTTGAGTTCGATTGCATGGAGGATTTCATCATGAGCTGACATCAGTTAGAGAACCACTGGAAAACCTGCAGGGAGTACTGGACAGCTGTTTCGTCCTAGTTTGGGACTCTTCATCAGTACGCACCCACTCCCAGGTTTTCCAGTGGTTCTCTAACTGATGTCAGCTCATGATGAAATCCTCCATGCAATCGAACAAAAATCCCCACAAAACCAGTACTTCTGAGTTCGTTGAATGCGTGAAAGATTTGAATGTAAATGGAAAACGACTGTTATCCCCAGACTTCGAATCTTTCTTTACCAACGTGCCACTAACAGAAACAATTTGCTTCCTGTATAATTACATGGAGAACTCAAATATAAGCATCGGAATACCAACATCATATCTGAAAAAATTGTTTTGCAGATGCACGCTGAATGTACAATTTACCTGCAACGGCGAAATCTTCAGACAGAAAGATGGAATCGCAATGGGATCTTCTCATGACCCGCTTTTAGCAGACTGCTTTATAGCTAATTTTGAAAGAGGCGTTTTAAAATCAACAATAAACAAATTAAAACGTTTTCAGCTAAACTAATAGACATGATTAATCAGGCTGGTTAAAAGAAACAAAAGTTACGGAACATCTTTTTTTTTTAGAATAAAAATGAAACACAAATTTTCAAAAAAACAAAGTATGCATTACTCACTAAACACAGAATATTGTGTAAATAATGCCATTTGATGCATTTGAACAGATAAAGATTAGAATTTACTTATTAATGTGATGAAGTTTTGTTAACATTAAAATAACTAAATGTCAGCGGTAAAAGGCATGTTTTTCTTTACTCCTTACCCTTTATTCACAACAAGGTACAAGCCTAAAATTAAATGACAATGCTTGTCGACTTTTCACATTCTTAAAACCTTTTTGTAAATCTAAAGATTGTTAGATACCATTTGAAAAATCTGGAAAATGCTTTGTTTTAGATATTTTTAGAGAACAATGATCAGTAAACATTTGAAGTTGTTTTAAATTCCCTATTAATTGATTATATTAGATTGAAATGTCCAGTTTCTAATGACTATGATGCTTCAACGATGTCCTAGGATAAACATGAGGTAACCTGAAGGTTAGTGGCAGAATTTAGGACCCGTGTAAACCACTAACGGTAGATTCAAAATACCTCCAAAAAGTTACGAATGATATTCACTGTGTCATGGCTGAGTAGCCTAATGGGTAACGTTTGGCGTTTAAAATACTGGGCACTACAGTTAGAAGAATGCCACTTACAGTGGACCTAGGTACGTCCAAGTAGAGAACTCAAAGTATTATTATTTCTAATCTCTTCGGTTCCGAATGGAACACGAGGATTGAACAGCATCTTACCATTCTATGCAGTTCTCCGCAGTCCTTTTATAGATGGCTTCGCGATTGCTGACAAGATTTTATCTTCTTGTGAGATCTGGTCAATATCACCTTCGGACTCAAGCCCAACTCATCACTTAGCATTCAGGTTTCAATCTAGTGGTAGCCTGGCGATATGCCCAATCCACCTCCATTCTCTTTAGAATATTTGTTGAACAGTATGCTCGTGGTTGGTTGGTTCCCCAGTGTACTTTGTTGCTAATCCTTTCCGACCACCTGATCTTCATTGTGGAGCGAATGTAGCTCTTGATTAAAGTCTGCAGTCTGTTGGAAATGTTTTTGATGGCACGCGCGGCAAGGTTTGGGAAAATATAGAATCATTGGTGCTGAAAATTCAGGTCCCGATCAGGTTACATAACAATCAGTAAATTTATCTATAAATATCATTTAATATGACATCGTGTGTTAGCTTCAGAAGCACTTATATATGCAAACCCGCAATTATCAAAACAGACCAACACTCCGTTAGTAAAAAAATTTAAGAATTGAATACTTGGGCGTGTTGAAATGAAAAGAATATTGGAGTGTTCTGTTTAACTCTTAATATTAATTTGTTATACTACTAAACTTTTTATTTCCAGAATAATTCCCATCCAGACATTCATGAAAACAAAGCACGTGATCCAGTGAAGAGGCTATTTTCGGCGAATACATTCTCCTCTTTAGCTGTACAATCGCATTTATATACAATTCTATATGCATTTATCAATACACCTGTTCCCGTGTAGCCAGGTATATTGGTAGCTCCACACGTATCCTCTCTAAAACGGTCCAAGAACACTATCCCACATGGTTGCAGAAAGGTAGTAGTGGCTGTCTAAGGAGCGAGATAATTGAACACCATGTCAACACTGCTCATTCCATCTCAACAACCATCCTTCAAAGTAATCTACAAATGAAGAACAGTACATCAAAGGCAATACACTTTCTTCTCCTTTTCAGTGCTGAAGCTGTAGTCATTCAGATAGAGAAACCGGAGCTATGCATACAGAAGAAAATTATTCTTCCACTCCTGCTACAATGGTAACAATTTTGTTCATTTCTACTGACTTGGTCTCTGCTTGTCTGTTTTTGTAACCCCTTATGACTCTTGTAAATCTTTGGAACTCTTACATAATTCCATATTCTCCTTTGTTCCTATGTGCCTCCTGATTACAACTCATTCATTAAATTATTCATCTTATTATGTGACTCTAGTACACTTATTCAACTTCTTTTATGCACTGACTAATATTAACAAGTTAGCCTGTAACAACTCATCACTTATTTTACTACCCTCTGTCATGGAGAAAATATCGTATATCAATTCGATTGTAGCTCCAGGTGAACATAGACAAGACAGAGGTTATGAAAATAACCAACCAACAACAACAACAACAACAGCAACATCCAGCGCCAATCACCATCAATGGGAGGGATTTGAAAGAGCTAACTTCTTTCACTTATCTAGGGAGCATTGTCTCAACTACAGGAGGAACGGACGAGGATGTCAAATCGAGAATCGGGAAGGCGAGAAACACATTCATCAACCTGAAACCAATCTGGAAATCTTCGTCACTCACTCAGCATCAACAAAAAAATTCGGATTTTCAATACAAACGTCAAGTCAGTCAGTTCTTCTATACGGATCAGAAACTTGGTGGGTCACAAAGAATATTTCCAACAGCCTGTTGCAGACCTTTATCAACAACTGTCTTCGTTCTATACTGAAGATCAGATGGCCGGAAAGAATCACCAACAAGAAACTATGAGAACAAACAAAACAAGAACCAATCGCCCAACAAATATGCAGGAGAAAGTGGAGATGGATTGGACACTCGCTGAGGAGGCCACTGGGTGACATCGCGCGTCAGGCCAAAGCTCGAGTGGAACCCGAAAGGGAAGCGGCGAGTGGGACGTGCAAGGGTGACATGGAGGAGATCGTGTGAAGAGGAGTTGAAACAGTATGGATTAACATGGATGCAGGTGAAAAGTACAGCAGAAGACAGAAGCAAGTGGAGACGTGCAGTTGAAGCCCTATGTTCCACTAGGAACCCAAGGGAACAATAATAATAAAAATTCGATTGTAGAGCTAAAAAGGAGAAGGAATTCTTCGAAAAGATCGTCTTCGCTGAACTATGCGTTTGATTTCAATAATTTTTTATTCATATTAACTACCAACTACTTATTTTCGATTTGTAGTCATGTCCTCTAACATTTTATTATGTTTAATCCACTTTGATCTGTGTTTTTTTTTGGTTTGCTCAGTGTTAATTTGATATGATCATTTTGAAAAAAGGCACGTAATTTCAATCATCAAATTAATCAACTATGTGAATAAATGATGAATTTGAAAACATTATGTATGTTGTTTGTGTTTGTTAATCTTATGTTCATTTTATTAGTAAAATATTTTCCATTTCGTAAACTTTACATATTATAAATACAGTGATTTCACTGAATACGTCACCTTTGAAGTCGAAGTTCCTGTAACATTTCTTTTTTGGCACAGTTGACGTCTCTTATCTTTGAATTTTCAACTTGATATTCTTGTCAATAAATCTTCGTGGATATCCGTTTTGTATGAAGATTTCTTTCAAAAATCATAGGTCTTCTTCCAGAGCATCAAGAATGCAGGCACGTAGGACGTGAGTTGCAAGAGCCATAATTAGGTTTCGTTTACGACTAACTGGTACTAAGCTGTAGGAACTTGTCAGTTGGCGGTTCCATGTGGATTTCCTGTGGACCTTCTTACAGATTATTATTATTCCCTTAAGTTCCGAGTGGAACATTAGGTTTCAACAACACATCTCCACTTTCTTCTATTCTCTGCCATCCTCTTCATCTGGGTCCAAGATTGACCATAATCTCTCATCTCCTCCTCACCACACTATCTGCTCCATTTCAGCCTCACAGTGGCCACCCACTCATTGCTTCGTATTGGAATTCCACTCAAGCAGTGGTATGCATTGCACGTGATGTCATTCGAAATGCTTTCTGAGACCCTCCACGTTCCTGACCCACATAGAAGAACTGACTTAATACTGGTGTTGAAGATCCGAACAAAGCTTGTTCGTTATTCTGTTTGAGTGAGTGCAGAAGATTTTCAAACTGACTTCAGGTTGATGAAGATGAATCTTGCCTTTCCAATTCTGCTTGGTTTGCTTTGAAATAGTCATCTGTTCTGTTTCCTGTAGTTGGGATGATACTTCCTAGATAGGCGAAGGAAGTAACCTAGGTCAAATCTCTCCCGTTGATACTGATTGGTGCCGGTTGTTGTTGATGTTGCTGTTGGTGAAAGTTGGTTATCTTCATCATATCCGTCTTCTTTATGTTCACCTGCATTCCTGTCCTCACCGCCTGCCTATTCAGCCAGTTCGTTGGTTTTCGCCTTCAAATCTTCGAGCTTGTGTGACATTAGAAATAAACATCCACACGCGAAATCCAGATCTTCCTAGAGTCTTCTTGCTGGTCGTCCAGAGTATTCCTCACTCCTCGCTCCTAAAGGTCCGACCCATAATCCAATCCACTACAATTAAGAACCTCATCGGTGATAATAGACAGACAATGAGCTGGTCTTACTCCTGTATTCACTTCAAACACCTCGCTGATTGAGTTGTGAATCCGTTGTGGATTACTTGACACCTGGCCTCATTGTCACATAGTCAGCTGTTGAATGAGGTTTAATAATAATAATAATTTGCTTTATTCCAAAACAGTACATGTGATACAGAATGGAATTCTCAGCATTTTTACTACAGTATTGCATCCAGTTAGTACATTATCAATAAATAGAATTCTACATAGATTAAGGAAACACAGTTCATTATTACAACAATACATTGGCATGTCGGTAGCAAAGGTAAAGCTGAAACAGTGTTTGGAGGTGTTAGAAAAGTGGGGGCTGTCTTATTAACTGGCGTAAGCGAGAGAAAGAAACAATGCAGCACATAACGGAAAAAGAAGAGAGAGAAAAGGAAAAGAGAGAAAGAAAATGTTGTACCTATTGATGATGTGAGTTGGAAAGACGAGATCCAGTTGTACTACTGACTATTTAATGAATTATAGGTGTCACGCCTAATGCTTTCTTTATCACACAGAACACGAGCTAAGTAGGGTATGGTTGAGTTTTTGTACTTGCTGGTGCGAGCATATAGTTTTCTATATAGGCTTCTGGTTTTACCTGATGAGATGCAAGGGGAGAGTTGTGAGTGAAGAGGGTGGTGTGAGTTAGATAAAATGGATTTGGCCCATTTTTCACATGAGTCCATGTGCCTGTCAACCAGAATATTAACAAGCTGGTTAAGTGGCACGTTGCTTACCCTGCTGACAACCTTTAACATCCTGCGTAATAAGTTATAGTCTTTCTTCAGTAGCCCGGGAAAAACTAAGGGGGAACAATAGAGAATAATAGGCAGGATGCGAGAATTAACGAATTGTAGGAGTAAGGGTTGGGTAATACCAGAATGTTTTAACTTCTTGATGTAGAAGGTAAGACGGAATATTTTCTTAGAAATTGCTAAGATATGAGACGACCAGGAGAGATCAGCAGATAGAATGACGCCTAGGTATTTAATTTCCGACTTGGTTTCTATTTCAGTGCCGTCTATGTTGCATACCTCGTGAGAGCCAACCAGTTTGTTTAGGTCGGATTTATGCCTAAAGGTGAAATTGACTGTTTGGCATTTGGAGGGGTTTAGGGTAAGACAATTTTCCTTGGACCACTGGCTGATTTCTGACAGAAAGCAATTAAGTTTAGAGCAGTCGCTTTGACATTTGACAGGCAGAGATACAGACAGATCGTCAGCATATTTGACAAAATTAATGTCATTTGAAGATGGTAAGTCATGTAGAAAGAAAGAAAAGAGAAGTGGGGAGAGTACAGCGCCTTGGGGGACTCCGGCTTCAGTGAGTACAGCAGGTTGACAAAGACTTGGACATTGTGCGCCATAGAGTTGAGGCAGTTTCCAAATTACTTCTCGTTCAAAGCTGTCTGTCGAAGGCCTGTTCGAAGTCAATGAAGTTGAGATAGGGTTGGGTTTGACTGCTCTCATTCCATGCTTTGTTCTGTGATTATCATGCACAGAGTTTCAATTTGATCAGCACATGATTTGTCTTTCCTGAATCCAGCTTCTTCTGCGCTGACGGAGTTCTGTATCCAATGCCTGTTTTATTCTCTCCAGGACAAGAGATATTCAACAACTATCATCTAGCAACATAGTTTACTCTTGAAATGGAAAATGAGACTAAAATTCTTCTTTTTGGCGTTGAACTTACAGGAACAGTCAGTGGAACTGCGAGAAGCTTCATCCATAGGAAACCCAGATGGAACAGTCAACTGATAAGTTGGTCACAAACGAAACCTAATTATGGCTCTTGCTACTCGCGTCCTACGTACCTACAGCCTTGATGCTCTAGAAGAAGACCTATGGTTTTTGAAAGAAATCTTTACACAAAACGGATATCCACGAAGATTTATTGATAAGAATATCAAGCTGAAAATTCAAAGATAAGAGAGATGTCATCCTTGAAAAGAAGAATACAGTGATTTGTCATGAAATTATAATTCCAGTTGCACACTAAGATTATATGAAGATTTGGAGGAAACATTCTTTTTTATTCTTTCCTTAATTACATGATGTTGCTTAAAGAATTTGAACTGGTTATTATTATGTATTTATAGTGAGTTAGCACAAGAAATATTTGCCGGAAGTTGTAATTAACCAAATAGAGGTTAAAAAACACATCTATAGAAGTTCGACAAATTTATTGACACAGAAAAATGAAATTTTATAATTCCTGAGAAGTTGTGAAAAGTGTTGTTCTGCGGCTTGAAGTTGTATTTGGTGGAGCTCCAGGTAATATATGATTTATCACTTGTGATGTACATTCCGAGAACTATGACAGGCAAAGTGTTTTCAGGCTGCAACTCTGTTAGCCTACCAAACACAATATCAGTTGAACTAGTATATGTAAATTTAATTTAATCTATGTATGCAGTACCATTAAAATGTAGATTTTCTCACGAACCAACGTTGGTTGAGAATCATTGAAAACCAGAGGGCACTTGACAGCCACTTCATCCTATGTTGGGACACTTCATCCGTGCGCACCCATCACCGCATCAGGGATCAAACTCCAGCCTTTCAGGTTATGATACCAAGGTTGTCAACCACCCAACTACTTGAGTCGGAATTAAATGACTCCTGAATTCTGACTTCGTCGATGCATGATACAGCGCTACCCTAGTAGTTCAAGGTTCGAATTCTAATGGCATCGTGGATGAGCACTACTGAAGAGCCCCAAAGTACGATGACATAGTTTACCAGTGCCCTCTGGTTTTCAATGATCTCCAGCTGGTGATGGTTTGTAATGAAGTCTACATTGAAATTATTCCCAATCCCTACAAAATCCCATAATCAATACAGTTGCTTTAAAACACTGACCAAACTAACTGCATTCCAATGAATATATATTTCTAAATATTTTCCACACGTTTGCTTACAAAATCCCTTTTGCGCTGAAATGTTATTAGTACGTTTTTCTATTAGTATCTTAAATTCTACTAGGAATTTAAAGTAGGCTCATTTTTGGCTAAAAGTATCGTGCATATTACAAATATTTGTGTCAGATGTGCAGCTAGAGCAAATTATTCTTATGGGATAAATTGAACAATGCAGATAAATTGTAACGGAAAAATTCCATTACGGAGTAAATTTATTCTGATAAAGTCTCTCAGCGTGTTATGCAGTAATATTTACTGATGACGTTTCGAGCACAATTTATTCCTCATAATCATATGAGGTTTCTCAGACAATTTTCCAACTTCGTTTATATAATTCCATTATTTCTCATCTCTTGATTTGATTGGTAGTAATATCTTCCAGATTTCTGGTATTGGTGACGAGTCATTTCTATTGTATGTATTCGGTGTAGATTCTATAAACTAAGATTCAATAATCAACATCTTTCTCTCCATTTATCTCTATTACTTTTTAAAATAGTAACTCCGCCTCACTCTAGTGCGTGGTTTTGTGTATTAATGCATACAGTGCACTTGCTGAGTTTTTTCCTTATTACTTATCTTCGTGGGGTCAGTCATTCTACATTTAGCTGAATTACCATGTTCTGATATTCTGACTACCCCCGATCTACTAGTCTGACCTGTTTAGTTGATCCAACTCATAGTCATTGCAAGGTACTTTGTAAATTATATTATTTTGTTTAATTTGGTCAACTGGGTCCTTTAACCTATAGAGCTTGTCTATCAGTGAGTTTGCAGGTTTAAATACCACTCTAATTCCCGCTTTATTAAAAATCCTACGTAGAGTTTCAGATGTCCCCTCCGTATACGCCTTATATTCTTTCTTATTTGTGTTATTATTAATTGTCTGACCATTATTTTTAGTTTGCTTTTGACCTTTTCTGATCTTTCTGATGAATTTTATATGATAGTTATTTAGCACCAACGCTTCTTCCGTCTGTTTTATTTCATCATTTAGGTCTTTTGTTGTACTACTTAGTGCTATTGCTCGGCTTGTTAGACACTTAACTAATCCTACCTTAACTGTTAACGGATGAGATGAATTGAAGAAGTCTAAATATCTATTAGAATGCATTGGCATTTTATAAACGCTAGTGTGCAGTTTACCTTCTTCTGTTCGTTTTATTTTACAATCTAACATCATAACTAATTCTCCTTGTTCATTTTCCGATTCAAATGTGAATTTTATTCCCTCTACTAGTGAGTTTATGTGTGTCAAGAAGCTAGAGATATGTTCTGTTTTTAACACTGTGAAAGTGTCATCCACATATCTCCACCATATTTTTGGAGTAGGATTAAATGTATTAAGAGCCACATTTTCTCAAATGTCCATAGAGATATCTGCTATGACTGAGGATGTTGGTGATCCCATCACTATACCTTCTATGTGCCTATATATTTTGCCCTGGAATTTAAAGTTAGTAGGTGTGAGGCATAAATGAATCAATAAAATAATTTCCTCAACGAGTGGCTTTGTCCTATGATCAATTCAAGGATCAGCAGTTAGTTCTTTTTTCAATGCTTCTGAGGCCATCTTGATTGGTATATTAGTATAGAGAAAAGTTATATCAAAACTAACCATTTTTCCACCATTCTCTGATTGAACGTCATTTAGTTTCCTTTTCATTTCAAGTGAATTATTTAACCTAGAATTTGAACGATCTCTAATGGGACATAGTATCAGAGCTAAGTGTTTTGCTAATTCATAAGTAAGGGTATTTCCGAAAGCAACCATTGGGCTTATAGTGTAGCCCGGATTTTGTATTTTTATAATACGATATATTTTACTAGCATTATTAGTTTTAGGCATTAAATTAAACCATTTAGAGTCACTCAGTGTTGGCTTCATTCTGCGTATTAAATCTCTTGTGGATTTCTTTATCTTGTTTGTATTAGATTGTTGGAGGCAAGCGGCAGGGAGCCTTGGACCTAGATTTCGTGCTAACTGGCACTCATCAGCAAGGCGCATCTGCAACCTCGAAGGAACTAATGTTCATTCTGAGATTCTAACCCTCGTCACCCAGTGCTATGGCCAGAGACATTGCCAGTGAGCTATTCAGGCTCGCTAGTGACCTCCTGTAGGACTGTATTGGATATTTTTGATTGAACACTAGTCAGTAACTAGTGTAATGTGTCTGATCCTATCTTCGGTGTAGACTGAATTCTATCAGCCAAGTTTGCAATCTAATACCAATCATTCACAGTGCACCGTGATGGCAAGACACTTAGAATGGTGGTCACATTGCAGGCTTGACTGCGAGAATTCAGTCTACACCGAAGATAGGACCAGACATATTACACTAGTTAGTGACTAGTGTCCAATCAAAATAATATTTCTTCATCTTATTCATTATTGTATCTACAGCCTTCTTAATTTATGTAAATGGACCCGTTGTAATGCGTTCAGTGACTTTCTTCACATAATCAGATCTATCCAAAACTACTGTAGAGTTTCCCTTAACAGCCTTTGGGATGACAATGTTTTTATCCTTTTTAAGATTAATTAGAGCTAGTCTTCCGGATTTTTTTAAGTTTGACTGCGCTCTCTTTTGCTCTTTTAGAGTTAATGCACACTGTACTCGAACCTTTTATGTTGTCGTCTTGTCTACCGAATTTAATGCTACCTCTTTGTGAGGAATGAAATTCTCTGGTTTTAGTTTATTGACTGTTACACTGAAATTTAATCCTTTCTCAAGCGTCTTTTTATGGAATAATTGTTTGGAAAATCGCTCCTCAACGATTTAATTATAATACTGATACTTACTTGTATATGTCAACTGACGTTTTAATCATTATCCTTGTCCTAAACTTTGCATATCATCTGCTGACTTAATCCTTATTATTTATCTTTCTTCCTGTTCAATCTCTAATATTAAGGCTTCTCTTTGTGGTTGTGTGATGGCACTGATAATGGGTTGTTTTACGACTGCGATTTTGGTTGTGTGAGTCAATGCCATCTGACCTTAGACAGTCTGTGAGAATTGTTTGGTGTGTTATTCTTGATGATAGAGTTTTGATCCCACTCTGGTTGGGAATATTCCACTTGGATCGTAGATACTTCTTACGGTTGACTTGGTTAAGTAATTTTGCTGCATGGTACTTGTTTTGTACTTGAGAACTAATCTGAGGTAATTTTGCTTCTTGATATGTTATTATTGTTAAATAGCACCACAGATTTTATTGCAAATAAGTGTTTTTTTGCTGTTGTTGGGGCATTTTGTGTTCGTGAGTAACTCAAGGAAGTTCTGGTTAGTCACACAGTAGAACGTAAATATTGGTTTCCTGCGTTCAATTCACAACAGGTAGGCTTTGGTCGCTACGTAAATGTTTATTTTCTTGTGTTAATAACTTGAATGAAGTAGATAACCAGCCGTTCAAAGTTATATATTTATAAATTTAAGCAGCTTAGCACCAGTTTCCCCAATAGTCGGTGATCTTTTCATGAAAAGATTCGAAGATAACATCTTTTCAAGCATACTCACTCCTAAAATATGGTCAAGATATGTAGATGATACTTTTTTAGTGCTAAAACGAGATCTACACAGTTCATTCCTCGAGAAAATAAACATTCTATCTCCCAGAATCCAGTTTACTTCGAAAGCAGAATCCGGCGTCGGTGAACTACCATTTCTAGACTGCCTAGTTAACTGGAGGGAAAACGGACATTTTAGTATATCTATATTCAGGAAGACAACCTACTCTAACAAATATTTAGACTTCAGATCATCACACCCTATCAGCGCAAAGGTATCAGTTATTTCAAGTCTTCTTAGACGAGCACACTCTCTGATAACGGATGAGAAAGAAAAAGAAGAAGAAATATTAAACTTTACTGAGATTCTCAAGCAAAAGAACTACCGAAAGTACTTCATCAACAAAATCAACACTGAAATTAAGTATGGTCGAAAACGTATTCCGAAAACATGGACCTCAACAGTTGTCATTCCATATAGAGCAGAGACGTCAGACGATATCAGAAGAGTATTCAATAAGCTCGACATCAGAGTTTTCTTCAAAACATCAGACTCACACAATGCGAAGCAACCTTGTCCATATAAAAGACCAAATCCCTAAGGATTCTCTATCTAATTGTGTCTATAAAATAAAATGCTTGGAATGTGATGCGATATACATCGGACAAACATCGCGAGAAATCAAAATCAGAAGAAATCAACACCGTAGAGCATCTGTTCAACCACCGAGAAATCCAGTTGAACTAGAAAAGCTTGAAAAATCATCAGCTTAGGTCTACACGCTATAGAATCAGGCTAGAAAATTGATTTTGACAATTTTGAAATAATCCAGAAAAAGAATTTTAGAAATCGCAAAGAACGTTTAATACCGTCAGAAGCACTTCATATCAAGTTGAATCCGAATTGTCTGAAAAGGAATGATGGACTTAAACAGAATTTGACCTGGTTACAACACCTCCCTCCCCTATGAAGTGACAAAATCAACACGAATGTGATAAGCAATATCATTATATAAACACACGCTGTTTTTATAATTTTACACACTTATCAAATCCAACAATCTACACCTGGTTTTGTTATCTTTACCGATTGGCCATTTTGACGACGAAAAATGCCTCCATACTGAGGAACGATGATTAAGTTGTTTATACATATGCTGAGATTTTGTAAATTCTGGTTTAATAATAATACTTTGATAAATCTATTAGCAGCATTGAATAGCGAAACGTCAGTAAGAACAATATCATTTTGTATTTCATTCATTAGGAAATACAAAACACCTTTATTATAATGAATATCATATACTCAATGCCTAAATTATTTCAAACTGTTAAAAGTGAACTTGGCTTGAACATATATAGCTTAGCATCATGACAAGGAGCAATGAATCGTTGTCATCTACCTTGAGTATCTTCATCATTGCATTCAAGTGAATAATTTTAGTTGGTCGTTAATGATATGCTTAACATTTAAACATCGTAAACAAATGAAATAAATCGCTTAATAAAGGTGGATTCAATGTTTACAGTTAATTCGTTGGATTTTTAACTTTAATCTATTCACTTATGATAACCTAATATCTCTCTTATCTTGCATACACTTAACTTTCAGTGAAACTTTTCTAATGTCATTAACACTGCTTGACTCAAAACTAAGTCAAGTATCTTATATATTAAAGGAACACACTTCAGTAGTACAGATGTTTATAAGTAGAGTCAATGATTTTAGCTACTAAATTCACTGGGTTGACTTCATATTATCCTCTTCCCTCAAAAATATAGCTGGATTCTATTGCTTCAAAAAGATAAACTCACCGAAAGATATTCGCAAAGCTCACAATTGCGTTTGCCCTATGTTTATTTTTTCCCAGCGTTTGGATGTGAGGTGAAAATACATTTCGTTAATATGAGATCCGGTTAGGTATTCTATACTACACTGGCAAATCTTGCAGTCAACTATGAATTTTCCTAGAAATATTTGTAAATACTAAAGAAATCTTTGTTAAAATTCACGGGATTCCGATATTTCAGGTCGTCACGAAAACTGACTGAAAACCACAAGGCAATAGGCTGTTATTTCGTCCCAGCTTGGGAATCTTCAGCGGTAGGCCCCAATGATCCCACTAGACATCAAGACCAGGATCTTAAGATTACAAAGCAAGCCATTACCATCAAGCTGCTGGATAGGAATCCAGTGGGTAATTAGTTACAATTTGTCTATTCGCGATATAGTCTCACCCTTATCTAATGTCACTGGTGAGTATGTCCTCACACTGCACCTAGTGGACACCTCCAGTGGCATATTCTCATTAAAACTCCTAGAGTAAGAATTCATGAGCCAGTGGATTTGAGCTGAAAATTTTGAAGCTGGTGATTTACCTGGTAATAACAAAAAGAGAGTGCAGATAATCTGACAGAAAGTGAATATTTCTCATATTTGAAGATGCTGGCTGGTACTAAGAGAATCGACTAGCTTTACAACTAAACATAACCATATACTGACTGATAAGGATGGCCAATATGGATTCTCTAAAATTTTGTCTACTTCATAACGCAGTCTTTTTCATATCGTTACGCATCTTTTAAAATGATGTAGAAAGGAATAAATCTTACTTTTCTTATATTCCTTAGAGTTTCAAGTGGAACATAGGGCTTTAAGCTTCAGCCTTGCAGTCTCAGTAACAGTGGTGTTTTCTTATAGGGTAGGGTTGCTAGCCTCATGACCAACCTTCCCTCTTTGTCAGGCTTACAACCAGCTAAGAATGGCAATGATGTGCGCCAGCCGGAAGTCGAACCCCGGACCACTTGCATGGTTGACGAGCATTGTAAACCACCAACTTACATGATGTGGAATGGAATAAATTTCACTGATCAATATTCACTCACATATTCGCAATATGGATATCAATAGAAATTGCATTTTAGTTAGTGCCCCATGCCTATTTCATAGTTTTAACTGAAAATTCTTTAATTGAACTGAATTCACACATGTATGATGCATAACTGTATCAGCAGTTAAGGTAAAGGGAAAACGAAATCGTCAGTCTACTATATTATTAGGCAACTACTAGATCTTTTGAAAAATTCACTCCATTTTTTAAAGCAGGACACAAAATCTACACAAACATTGTTCTCACAATAAGAATTTTCTTCTTGATAAAATCTTTAAATATTCCCATTTATAATGTTAGAACAAGACATATAAGCGAACAATATTGTTTTCAATTAGATCTTCTTCAGGCTTTACTCTAATTTACATAGATTTATATATAAAATTTTAACCAATGACGGTGATTTTGGGAATCAAATAATAATCTTAATAGTCTTAATAATAATAATAATAATGTGGTAAATGTTTTGAACATAGTTAATAACGATGATTATAATGATAACAAAATATTGATAATAAGGTTTATGCAGGTGATAAGAATAACAAAGATAGTATATGTATATAAGTGTATAAATAAATTGGGTCATATCTTAAAAGGTGAAGTGGAACGATAATCAGAGTTTAAATAAATATTATAAAAGTACAAAGGAGGTGGAAAATAAGAAAGGGTGGGAGGGTTTTTGAATACAGTTCACCTAGGCCAAGGGAGAGACAAAGGTAGAACAAACTTCTTTTGTATGCAAAGACTAGGATTGTTCTCTCGAATTCCCATAGCTTCGGCTAAGTGTAAAAGACGGTTTCTGATTCCATTCGAAAGACTCGATGGAATACGATAGATAACTTTGAAAGCACTATTTTTGTCCACTTGGTGACCGCTATCAATCAAATGAGCCAAAATAGAACTTCGTATGGATTTTATTTGACCTTTTCCGAACCATGAAGGAAGATGCTCATTAATGCGTTTGTTCAGCTGTCTAGTTGTTCGCCCTATATAGCTTTCTCCACAGGAGCAACTAAATTTATAAATACACATCGAAGTGGCACAACTAGGTAGCTTATCTTTCACTTGAGCAATCAAAATTGGTCGGCTGGAAAATGACAAACAAAGGGTGGCGGCAGGATAAGTCCGTTTTATCGCTCTCGATAATCTCAGATGTAAGACTTCACTAGCCACGTCCCCATTAAATTGAAGTTTCATGAACAGTTCTTTCTTTTTAACTGTTGTCAGTCTTTCTTTGTTGTACCTGGTATTCACATGTCTCCTAACAAATCTACTAGGATAACCCATTTGGACCAGCGTATTTTGAATGTATCCTAGCTCATTTTCTAGGGAATCATCTGTACAAATACGTCTTGCTCTATTCGTTAGGCATCTGACCAAATTGATTTTATATCGGATTGGTACAATACACTTATATACATATACTATCTTTGTTATTCTTATCACCTGCATAAACCTTATTATCAATATTTTGTTATCATTATAATCATCGTTATTAACTATGTTCAAAACATTTACCACATTATTATTATTATTATTAAGACTATTAAGATTATTATTTGACTCCCAAAATCACCGTCATTGGTTAAAATTTTATATATAAATCTATGTAAATTAGAGTAAAGCCTGAAGAAGATCTAATTGAAAACAATATTGTTCGCTTAATAAAATGTGACGATCTGCTTTACTGTTTAGATAACTAATAAAAGTTATGATATTATTCCAAGTGTTATTTTTGAGTTTGGGCAAAAACAGTAATAGTTTCTTGAATACTTCTAGCTTTGAACGAAATATTCCAATGTTGAATCATAAGAAAAGACGTAAACAGAGAAGAAAATTTTCCCTTTTCGACGATTCATTTTCATAAGCTGCTGTACAATCGCAATTATATTTAACAAAGAAATCACAAGGCCAATCAGATACTGGTAAAATTTGTCCTCGAAAAACGTATTGCGTAATGTAAGGTGCAATTTAGAGGAGTGACTAATTGGAAATTAGAAAGGGGGGCAGAAGTTGGGATGATGTAATAAGTATGAGAAAATGACTTATCAATATGATTGTGTAGAGTGGACGGGAACTAGTGGAAAGACGACTTGTCACCAACTTCTGAAAAAGATCTCGAACAATTCAGAGCTTCATTTCTAAACAGCTGCTAAAAGTGCATTTGTACAAGACCAAGCCATCGTTATCTACTGACCGAGGAACATAGAAAACAACTTCAAAAAAGTAATCCTTGTCCGTCCTGATAAGGGCAATGGGATTGTGGTACTGAATAGATCGACTATACTGAAAAATTAACAAACATAAAAGCAGACAACATCAAATTTTTCAAATCACCCAACCAGAAAGACAACGGAAAGAATAGAAGACCTCCTTACAAAATTCCTGAAAAGAATGAAAAATGATTCAGTCATAACATCAGAGGTATATGAACAAATAAAGCTATGCAGTTCATTTATGCCATAAGAAGAATGTCTCACTTCTACCTATCACATACATGGTCAACTGATGATATCATCAGAAGACGAAGTGGCTAGCTTATATCCTTGAACCAGAAAGAAAACTTATGACAAAGAATAGCCCTGACGATACATTTGACTTCATTGATTCAATGAAAGATATCAAAGTGTCTGAAAGACAAATGCTTTCACTAGATGTCACCTCTCTATTCACAAGGATCCTACTGACTGAGACAATATCTTTCATGTGTCACTACATCGAAACCAACAACCTAGAAATTCGTCTTCCCATCAGCTGCCTGAAAGAATTCTTCACGTGAAACCCTACTACAGAACGATTACCCATTAGGATTCATAAATAAAGACATGAAAGAAAAGCCTTCGTTGCCAAAAATCAGAACTGCTTCTAAGAAAACTCTCTTCATGAACCTGGACTTCAAAAGTGACATCGGAGCAGAAATTCTCAGAATCCGCTTTTCTAAATGTCTGAAGAAGGCATTTCAAGCAGCCAACTTGCGCATCACATTCTCCAGCAGATAGTTAATCCAGTCTAACCTTAAGGATAAGATACCGCTTTTTGCCACCTCATTGTGTATTGATCAGTTTACTTATTCGTGTGGAGGTAACTATATCGGCCGTACATAACGTCAAGTCTGCAAACGAATTCTGGAACAATGTGTAGCCTGGCTAGCCACAGGAAAAAAGAAGACCAACAGCTCCATCCTAGAACACCTTGTCAACTCTGTACATCGAACACTCCCACTTACATGAATGCTTCACAGGGCTACACAGAGTCCCGCAATATCGCGCGAAAGGACTTCGAATACGCCATCTGTATATAGCTGGATCACTGGCTTTTCGGGATCTGAAACCGGACCTCTGTGTTCAAAAGTACTACAAACATTTACTCACCCTACTGTGGCCAGAATAACCTTCTCACTATAATTTTGCTTCATTTTCTCATGTAAGTTTATTATTACTATTCTGATCGTCCTTATTTATTATTACTGTTTACTAATGACATTGCGTTTTCACACAGATTTTATAAAAAAAACACCTTTACGTCTTTCTACTAGTTTTCATCCACTCTACACAGTCATATTGATTAGTCATTTTCTCACGCCTATTACGTCATGCCAACTTATGCCCCCTTTTCTAACTTCCAGTTAGTCATTCCCATCTAGGTTACACTTTACATTACGTAGTACTTGTTTTGAGGACAATTTTTACCAGTATCTGATTTGTTTCATGATTTCCTTGTTAAATATAATTACGATTATACAGCAGCTCATGAAAATGAATCGTCGAACGCAAAATTCTCTTCTCTGTTCACGTCTTTTTTCTTATGACTTCTAATTTTCTTAGTTAACATTGCTGTTATGCTACTATTGTGAAGAAACTGTAAGAAATTTTCTTCTGGGATATAAATCGATGAACAATTTGAATAGCGAACTTCTAAATTCCAACTGATTAACCATCGTTTTAGTAGTTGTATGTGATACTAGGCTCACATTGTCAGGATGATTTCGAAGGCAAGCTTGTCTACTCTCAGACAAACCGGAAACACAAACATTCATGTCTGCGTTAGAAGTCATAGGGTGGAGAAACTGTCGCAAAAAATATCCAGCTTAATGTTTTCTTTCCTGTAGCCTAAAGATTTATCAAATTATGTTTGATGAATACAGCTGAGATGACATACTAGTTCTGGAAGCGAATTATTAGGTCTGTCTGCCTAATGAACCCCTACTGTGTTTATTTACAGCTAATGCGTAATTTCAGTTGAATAATAATCATAATAATTAACAGCGAATTACTTGGAATTGTGATCCAATACCTGATTGTTCCGTAATTTCGTTGGAGAAATTAGTCCATGCTACCACCTCAAATTGAATTTCATTTTATTATGACAACCTGTAGTTATCTGTTCATTCTATAATGCGACTTTTTGACAAAAAAATATTTGTTTATTTATATTGGTCTGCGTAAGCATCTGCCCACTTCTGTTTGCAAATATCAGTTCACCTGTTCATGTGAGACCAGTTGTATTGGTCGCTCAACATGTACTCCATCTAAAAGTGTTCCCACATGGTTGCAGAAAGGTAGGAGTGGCCCTATATGAGGAGTGCGATAATTGAACACCTTGTCAACACAACTCTTTCCAGCTTAACAAATGCCATCTCCAAAGAAGTCTACAAATTTAAGAACGATCTGCCAAAAAGCAGTAGGCTTCGGTCTCGTTTTCATCAATGAAGTTGTAGCCGTGTTTATTTCCTCCTGACTTGGTTTCTGCTTTTTTGTTTTTCCATTACCCCTTATAACTCTTGTGTTTCTTTGGTACTCTTGTTTAAATTCCGTATTTCCCTTCATTTCTATATGCATCCTGACTAACAAGTCATTCGATAAATCATTCATCTTATCACGTAAGTCTAATAAACATGATCAACTTCTTTTATGCATTGACTAATATTGTGACAAGTATTGTAGTGGTGTGATACAGATAATGGGTTCCAATGGAATATTATTCTCACAGTAAGAATCATTTTATTTGTTAACGTGTTAAAGTCTGGATACTATTCCCACAGTTCAGTACAGCATTAACAACAGAATGCTATATATATATATATATATGTATACATATGTATATATATATATATATATTTGAACATTCTATTTGATGTTAGAGTCAGTACTTTTCCCACAGTTCAGTAGTGCATTAGTAACAGAATACTGTATGCATTTGAACACTCTATTTCATGTCGTTTGATGTGAACCAAAATCACAAACTCAGTGATTGGTTAAAGAATATAAACTATATTGATATAAACAATGGTTTGATCACTTGAAGAAAATATACCTTGGCTTCCATGTCTTGTTTTCTGCTGCTACAGTATGCTTCTAACATCTCATCACGTTTGTTACTACCCTCTGTCTCACGGGAAAAAATATTGTTTATAATTTTGATTATACAGCTAAATAGGAGAATGAATTTGCTGAAAAGATCCTCTTCACTGAACTAGGTGTTCCGTTCCCCCTAAATATTCATTAATATGAAAGACATTAAGATAATTAATGGTTTGAAATATAATCAAACTATCATAATCAAACTGAATTCATATTAGTATAAAAGACTTGGGCACTGTAGTGGAGTATAACTCCATTATAGATAAGATTTTATTTTAATAAATCACACAGCATTATACAGTAATATTAACTGATGACGTTTCGAGCACAAACTATTGCCACTCATAATCATATCAAGGCACTCGCATAACTTTCTTGCTTCATTTATATACATGTGTGGAATTGATGATATTTGAATAAAAATCAATATAAGATAATGTACATTCAGAAATAACAATATGAGTATTGAAAACATTTATTTCCCGTTACGAATTTAAAACAAGCAATAAAGGTTAATAAAGCAGGATTTAATGAATTCATCAAATTTCGGTAGAATTGGTCAGCTGAATACTCTACATACACGGATATATACTTTTGAAGTTACATTGGGAGATATAGGACTGAATACTTTACATACACGGATATATATAGTTTTGAAATTACATTGGGAGATATAGGACTGATAAGTAAACAAACTACATTGAATTAGTCATGCAGAAAGACAGGTGCGAATGTTTTCCAGGTCATGTTCAAATAGATAATGGGAAAGGAAGTATGAGAGATCAAAATTAAGATAAATTGCATTACGCTTCAATTACATCAATTAGATAAACAATTAGTCATTGGAGAATATAACAAGACTTGCAACCAGAGGGATGTCAATAGTAATAGTTATAATAACAATAATAATAATAGTGTTGAAGTGAGTTAAGATAATGATACTGATAAAGGATAGTTTTAAATGAATCAAGAATAATAATGATAATAATAAGAGGTAGAATTATAAGTAAAACGTATTACCATGGTAGATTCAGAGTCATGACCATCTCCTTTTGTACACGGAGACCTGGTTTATAAACTCGAATTGCACAAGCCTCTGCAATTGCAAACATCTTGTTTCTTTGTCTGCTGACAATAGTGAATGACTTGACCGCGTCGATATCATGTCCGTAATCCACAAGATGCTATGTTATTGAGGATTTCGGCACTTTGCACTCAGCTGTTTTCAACCATTTTGGCAAATGCTCCATCATGCGAGTAGACAATCGCCTTTCCGTACACCTATTTATTGATCGATTACAATCAGGTGTGACATAAGATGCCTTTATAGTTAAAATAAGTAACTTGTTAGAATGTTATAATGTGAACTGAATACATTTTAGTATTAATGTCAGTAAAAAGTTTGATCATTGTGGAATAGATCAAATGAAGTATAATTATATTTCAGTGGTTTACACACAATGATCAGTTTCTGTTATTGGTAATATTTCGAGCAAAATTACTGCCCGTGCTCACACCACTGTTGGAATTGTTTTATTCGATTTAGAGCAAAGTTCTACAATAGCATCCCAAGGGATGTGAACGCACGAGTGACCTTGAGTCGACCAATCGGAAAAATGGGGGATTTTGCAAAAAAATACGTATTTTTTCCCATAAAAAGCATGAATAAACATTAAACAGGGTATTTTTCTCTAATATGAGATAAAAATATGTCCTAATTATAATGGGGAAGTTTCAAAGTCGTGTGATTATAATTGATATGATTATGAACAATAAATTTTGTGCGAAACTGTGTCATCCAGTAAATAATACTGTTTCACTGTGTGATACATCTAATAAACAAACTAATATGGAATTATAATGGGGAGTGCCAGTTTTTAAATTAAACCAATTCCTATACATGTATTCATCCAGGTGACTAAAAATAACTTGGTTTTGATAGCTATTTACTGCTCTTATTCTATTTTTTAATCTTCCCCAGAAACCCTCTATTGAATTAGTATGATTACCGGTTCTGGGATCGACGAAATCACCAGAATGGTTAACTCGGTGGTGTATACATCCCAAATCGGATAATCGGTTAAATCCTACCCATTCATCCGTGTGTATGGTAGTGCCAGGCAAAACGAGTCTCTGAATAATAGGCAGAGGAGTGTTGGCACTCCTGTCTGGAATAAGTTCAATAAATCCTTTCCGAATTTGGGTGTCATAAATTCCCAATACCCAAACGTTATTAGCTCTAGCACGTCCGCGATTGTATTTCTTCTTTATAAGCACCGTTTCATCGATATGAACGACAACACCGACTCCACCCAACACTTGTGTAATACTGTTCATTTTCCATGACGCCAAATCTCAACAAAATTCGAACCATTGCACTGTAGACGTCAATATATTATCTGTTTGGGCGGCAGTTGATCTCACACCGGACTTCAAAATCCAGTAATGGCATAGAAACAGTATATTCGTCAAGGAAAGTTTCGATTTTCCAAAGAAAATTCCTAGAAGACAATTAAATGAGGACGTCACTTACCAGTACGAACACTTATTCGTTTCCTACACTCTGTACATCTGAATATATATCTGTAACAACAGAAGACAAGGCCAAGCAACAGATCGTTTATTGAGGAAAATCAACACATATTTATAGATTTTAATGTACATTGTCGTAGATTATTGTTAGTAGAAATACAGTCTTTTGTCTCTATTATGGATATCCATATGGATCCATAATGGAGTTATACTCTACCACAGTGCCCAAGTTTTATACTTATATCAATACAGTCTTTTGATTGGTTGTTTCTCACAGAAAGTTAACCTTGCATCTCTTTGTGGCTGTGTCAGATCATCTATATGCTAACTGTATCCGCCTACGCAAAGTCTGCTGTCCACCTTTGACCTTGTTTTCACATGACTAATATTTGAGACATTAACATTGACGTCAATTACTGTCTACCAATTTGGCTAGCATCCAGCTCTCACCGCATATCCATCAATGACCTGGGAATACGGTTGCAGGTTCATTGAAGCACCACAGTTACATATACGAGAACGTTCTATCAATCCATTATCCAGATAGTATTGAAATACGTGATCTGGGTGAAATTTGCACCTGAGCAGATGAACAGCGTTCATTTTTGCGCTAGAATAATCGTAAGTTTCCTCAACCAACGACTAGCAAGCGTTCAAGGTCATTTGAGCGTTCGCACTCCTGCGACGCTACTGTTGAACTTCGCCCGATTTAGTATTATTTATTATCCTCTGATTTGACTGGTGGTAATAATATCTTCCATATCTCTGGTATTTGCGTTGAGTCCCTTCTGTTCTATGTGTTGGGTGTAGACTCGATGAATCAGGCAGGATTCAGTAATCAATCTCTATCTGTCTCCACCTACCTATATTAATCTTTAGAATTTTGACTCTGTCCCATCCACTCTATTGTGTGATTGTGCGTTAATACATGCAGTGCGATTGCTGAGTTTTCCCTTAAATTACTTATCTTCGTGGGATCAGTCATTCTAACCTTACTAAAAATCAATAAAATTAAGCCAGAGTTTTTTTTAAAAAAAACATTCATGACTGCCATCCAGTGTGTTGTTATGTATAACCTTTTTTTCTCTCATAATTTAACATTTGACATACAAAGTAATGTGATAGTCTAATTTCACAATTTTTTTCCCCTTCATCATTTTGACATTACTAATTTCAAGTTGAATTCAGCGTAATAATAAAACATTTGGTTTCTGTCTAACAAAACAATTTGACATTTTAATCTTTCAATTTTCAAATTTTAAGCAAAACCTCTTGTACACAGTGTGTAAGTGTTGTGTGTTGAATTCAATATCCATCTAGGGTCTTAGAAGTACCAGCTTTCCACAAGTGACTTCATTGATACATTAAGAGAAGAATAAGAAGAAGGAGGTCATTCAGCGTAAATACAATGCTAGCAATGCTTATTTCACCGCGCATTTTAAGTAACTTTGTTCGCATAGATTAAAAATGTCAACGAAAGGCGAAATAAAGCGAAACACAACTGCCCACTCTCTAACATCCCATAAATTACAAAGCAGCGTTTAGCTTTTATCAGCAGAAAACAGTGATTGACTTGGAAATGTATTCCCGATCAACTAAAAAGGGTTTAGCGGGATAATGCAGTTAAAAATGTCATTAGTTAGTGAAAAACATTGTCTGTTATAGTTAGAATTCTTTAATTGTATAAAAAAAAATAAATCCAGTAATGTTTGCATTAAGCTGTTATCGGAATTCGATGTCGTTTCTTCAAGAAATATTGGATCCAGTGTTTGCATCAATGAACGTGGGAATTCAGGCTTTATAGTAATCATCCTATTTTGTAGCTTTTGTGGATTTTCTTAATTTAAATGCCGTTTGCTGCTTTAAGGTCTACACTTAGATTAACTGAATTGGAGACAACCGGCTCTTGTCACTTTGTACGTATGATATCACAAGTGTAATAACACGCAGATTACTATGGATAATCCAATTCAACAAACAACGGAAGGCACCATCAGAGTAACCAGAAATATTTATTATTATTATTCTAGTGGATTCCGAGTGGAACTTAAGGCTTCAGCACCACATCTCCATTTCATCCGGTTCTTTGCTGTCCTTTTCAGCCGGTTTCACGATTGCATTTATGCTCTCATCTCCTCCCCCACACGATTTCCTCCATGTAGATATCCGACCCATGCGCAACTCGTAGTTTCACATACGCCTCCCATTCAAGGGACCACCACCCAATGTTCACCCAATGGTCTTCTCAGCATGTGCCCATCTACTCAACTCCGTTTCCTTATGCGTATTTGCTGGGCTATCGGTTCTAAGTAGCTTTGTTGACAGATTTCCTTGTGCCTGTCGTTTTTGGTCATCTGATCATCAGTATGAAGCGAAGGCAGCTGTTGATAAAATCTGTGCTAGCCTGTTAGAAATGCTTGTGACGATGTATCAAATCTCTAAACCATATAGAACCACTGACTGACATGAAATTATTGTTGTTCTTTTTGATAGGTGCAGTAGTTTTCCACATTGATTTCAGAGTAATGAGGTTCTGTCTTACCTTTCCGATCCTGACTTCGACATCTTCATCCATTAGACCTGTAGTCGAAAAGATGACATCTAGATAAGTGGAAGCATTTACTTCCTTTAAATTTCCCCTGTTGTTGTTAGTTGGTTATTCTCACCAAGCCTGTCTTCTCTGTGTTCACCCGGAGTCCTGTCTTTGTTGCCAGCCTCTTCAATCGGTTCGTTGGTTTTCGTCTGCAATTCCTCGAGCTTGTGTGATATTAAACGAAAATCATCCACGTGAGAAATCCAGATCTTCCTAGAGTCCTCTTGTCACTTGTCCAGCGTATTCCTCACTCCTCGCTCCCAACAGTCCGATGCATAATCCAATACATTCCATTAAAATTACAAGTATTATCGGTGAAAATAGGCAGCCAGTCAGCCAACCAGCTTGTCTTACTCCTATATTCACTCTGAATACCTGGTTGACTGAGTTTTCTGTTGTGGATCACCTGACACATGACCTCATTGTTATATAACCAGCTGTTGAATGAGGTTGATGAAGACCTGTGCACTGCACGTCATACAGTAGAAATAGTTTCCAAATTATTTCTCGGTCAACGTTGTCTATCGAAGGTCTATTCGAAGTCGATGAATTCGAAATAGGGAGGGGTTTGACTGCCGGCATTCTATGTTTTGTTGTGTGATGACGATGAGTAGAGTTGCAATTTGATCATCACATGATTTGTCTTTTCAGCATTCAGTGCATCTTTTAGTCTCTCCAGGATGACGCGACTTAATATTCTACTGGGCGTGAACAGAAGCATGACAGAGCATAAGTTGTTGCAAAGTCTCAAGTCGACCTTCTCCGGTAGTTTTACAAGGTAGGTCTTATTCTATTCAGTAGGTATCTTTGCTTCCTTTCATGCTTTCTGCAATACTGGCGAATGGATATCGGCTGTGATCTCTGGATGCATTTTCAGTAGTTGTGGAGGAAATACTTAATGTACATAAATCTGGAAGTATTTCTATCTGTCATGGATAACTGCTGTGCGTCGGTGGCATAGTGGTTAGAACGCTCGCCGACCATGCATATGGTCTGGGGTTCGATTCCTGGCCGGCGCACTCCTTTACCTCGCTAAGCCAGAAATAATGCTGGTGAAGAGGAAAGGTTCAGCATGAGGCTAGCAACCCCATCCTGTAAAATAAACACTGCTACAGAAACTTCAAGCCACTAGCTTGAAGCCCTATGTTCCACTGGGGAACGTGAAGGAAATCAAAAAATAAATGGATAACTGCTACAAAGTGATGTGACTAATCACATCTGATACGTTTCGATCAGATGGTGAAATGTTCAACTTAATTCTATAACATGTACTTAACTTATCATCTGTAAGTTCACTAGATGAGCATTAATAAATGGATAAAGTACTGCACGCAATTATTCTTATGTACTCTGTAAATAACTTTAGTTCATATATTACAAAAAGGGTCATTGTTAACATTATGAGGATATCTTGAGATAAGTTCAGATTTATGTCTTAAACTGTATCAAATCGTAACAAATATAGAGTCAAATGCAACTACTTTTATACACGAAATATCTGTAGGCAACCACTTCAATTGCGTGAACTTTATTAAGAAATGGGGCATCTGCTTTAGCAGACTGTGTTCCAAAAGCAAATAGTTGAGCTTTCAGGTTTGACAACGGAGTGATATCAGTTAGAGAACTACTGAAAACCGCACAGAATTGGACAGCTGTTTCGTCCAGGCTTAGGAGTCTTCATCTCTACGCATCCACCGAGGTTCGAACCCGAGACTTTCAGGTTACAAAGAAAGCTCATTGGGATATGATCCAAAGGCTTATGAATTCCAGCTTCCACCAATTCGCGATGTTAGCGCGCCTACTAGCCAATGTCATCTTTGACGAGTATTTGTTCCCAAGTTTGACTAGGTGGATCCCAATGGTCACGATTTCTCACTGGAACTCCAGGTAACTTTGTCCTGTCACCGGTCATTAGAGAGCATGAGATTAATATTCAAGAGTTGGTTTATACTGGCTAAAGGACAAAGTTATCTAGAGTTCCAGTGAGAAATCGTGACCAATGGGATCCAACAGGTCGAATTTAAGGACAAAACCCATCAAGGATGACAGTGGCTGATGGATGCGCTAATATCATGAATTAGTAGAAGCTGGAATTCGTGGGTCTTTGGACCTTGTCCCAATGACTGAATAGTATATCAGTTTTCTTTGTAATCTGAAAGTCCCGAGTTCGAACCTCGGTGGATGCGTGGAGATGAAGACTCCTAAGCCTGGACGAAACAGCTGTCCAATACTCCGTGGTTTTCTATCATTCTCTAACTGATATCACTCTGTGGTCAAACTTGAAATGAATCTAACCCCTACAAACTAACTCTGTGGAACTCTGTTTATCCCAGGAAGTAATCATTTCATTTCAATCGAAAGCACCCCGAGAATTCATGAATTTAAATGAATAACAATTAATGTTTGTTGCACGAGAGGTGGCAGACATTAACACAGTATCTTAAGTTAAAGAAGCTTTGGTATTTGAAACCATAGTTGTTTAATTCAAACCTCAGTGAGAACATTGTCACCCACTGTGATGAAAGTACATCCATCTTATAAGTCTTAAATTGAGTAAGACAAGCGTTCCTGAATGCACCACCAGTCACCACTTATCAAATAACAGCTGCATCTTCTAAAAGGGAACGTAGATATTTCATCCCTGTCCGCTTTCTCTCAAGAATTTTTTGTTCAACTTGATTGTAAATGATCCCTGGTGAAGACTAAACATGACTTTCAAACGATGAGTCTCAGAAACAGTTTATTAAACGTTGAATAATATTTTTTGCTGACTGTTATTTCTAAAACAGCTAGGGATAGACACAAAGTGCCACTTGATCATATTCGAGAATTTTTACACATAAAACACGACATGTATTCCTTCATATCAATACATGCATACAATTATGGACACTAGTTCGATTGGGAAGAAGTACATCTTTTAAACAGCGAAGAAATTAGAAATGCCAGAGAATTCCTAGAAACTTGGTACTCACATCAATCTTCATTCAACAAACATACGGATATCGATTGAATTTATCAACCAATAAGGAACAAGTCATATGGGAAAAATGGTAGAAAGATCAAATTCCAGGTCAACAAAACGACCGATATCTAAACAAATTGACCCAAGGATAATGAAATCTCTGAAGACAATCATTTCTAACCAAGGTCATCAACGATGAGGTTTATCAATCACGTAAAATTCCGAAAAGCTTCACACATCAATCGCTTTGATCAGAGAACATTGCCACATACAGACGATCAATAGGAGGCCTCATTTTTTTAACTTTCACTAGTAATTTAACAAGTCTATTTCAGATAAAGATTTATCGTACACCTTTATTTTATCTTCGTCTGGTGTATAAACTATTTGAACCTCCGAAGGAGGAAAACATAAAATGGCTTTTATAATAAACTAATATTTATCTGGCAAATTTTTGCATCATTGATTAGTGCCAGGGGACTGAGTGAGTTTCAACATAGAAATTAGCACAGTGTGAGTTGCCACCCTCCATGTACCATAAAAAGGAAGGCAAAAAAGAGAAAAACAGAAATTCGAAAGAACAATAATCAGCAGAAAAAGAAAGGAGTAACATGGAAAAAACATGACGGTTTAGTGGATGGAGGAAATTACAAAGAGCCATTAAGAAATAATTCGAGCCATATAACCAATAGCCTATAGTTATTGGTTAGTTGCCTCCCCAGGGCCCCAACCAGGCAGCTGACATCTCCCTGTGTGACTGGCTCAAACCAATTATCAACCTCTTCATGAACTGATACCAAATTTTGATTTGATCATCCCTACCTCTTTCCCAGCTTAATCAAATATCCGCTAACATTGCTCGTCGAAGAAGGAACCTCATAGAAATTAAGTGATGAACCACTGACGACGTAGTATTCGGTAAGTGCTTAATCCTATGCTAGGATAAATTTAGGGGGGTCTTTCTATAATCCCAACAAGAACCAATGGGGGGATATTTAATGCTTGTAATGTACATTCCTCTATTGAGCCTGCTGATCATGAAATTTCTTTTAGCAAGTAAAAGTTAAGAATTATCAAACGACGAATTCAAAAGCACCGGATGAATAGTAAAGTGCATTAGTGATATTTGGCAGCCGGCTTAAAACACTTAGCTACTAAAGTTCTTTCCATCTACGGAAATGCATCATATCCACTACATTGGAAATTGTTTTACACAACCAAGTTCACATAAATAGTGAACTACTGTCATCATGCACATTTTCAAAAACGTTTCAACCTACTTCTATGAATTTCTTGAAGGAAATGAAAAAGAGACTTAGCGATGTTATGGTGCTTGCTTTGGATGGAACAATACTGCCTGAAGTGACGTTTTATCGATCATTAACTATATTACCTGAAGATCCCAGCACAAGGAGTACCTACTTTGCAAAAAAATAAGCTGCGAATTATGTAATGGGTTTAGGAGGAACTTTACAGGAAAAAAACGCAGTTATTAATATTATTATTATAATTATTTAATTACTATTTCTGTGTGATTTACATATTCTTTGATATATACCATCTAGGTAAACAAACAATTGTATTTCTAACTTATAAGGCAGCCTTCTGAACAGCTTGAGTAACAATCTTCGAATGTTTGTCCGAATGATGTTACACGACTGGACTAAATCGACTTACTCCTAGCTTGAAGATGATGAGTGAAGTGGTAGAGCGTGTTGATCACTTCACTTATTTGGGAAGCTGCATCAACCCCAACGGTTTGATCGCTGACGAAATCTCAGCACGGATACAGAAGGCTCGTATGGCATTTGCCAACATACGTCATCTCTGGCGTGGACATGATATCCGGCTTTCGATCAAAAGAATTTTGTACTACGAACCAGTTCGCTCCGTCCTCCCTTATGGCTGTGAAATATGTCCATCGGAAGTGAGAGATATGAGAAGACCGGCTGGTTATCTTTGATCATAAGTGTCTCCATTCTATTTCCCTTGTTAGGTGGTATAACATAGTGTGTAATATTGGAGTGAGGCGTCGACTGTCAGGTAGAAGGGAAGTCAGTCAGGTTATGAAACTACATCGACTGAAATAACCAGGACATTTAATACGCATACATACCAAGCCATCGCCTTCCTCGACAACCAATGTTACCTGACATGGGATCAAGTTGGACAAGAGCTAATAGTGGTCAGACCGAAATTGGCAATCAGTCTGTAAAGTCTCTGACAGTCAATTTGAACCAGTCACGTAGGGAAGTTCAAACTTCCTGTTTGAGGTCGTCGTTATTCTAAGAACCAGTGATTGGAGACAATTGGTGATATGGCTCAAAATCGTTCTCAGTGGTGGAGATGCATTCATTTTTGTGACTTGTCATATCCAATAAAACTCTATTGTTCTTCCATATTACTATTCTTTTTCTCTCACACTTTTATTATCTTTCTTTACACAGAGGAAGTGTAGCAACTCAAACTGCTGCCCTTCTGTGCAAAGTTGTTCTATGTTGAAACCAGTCAGTCGGTCAGTCAGTCAGTCACAAGGCATTTTAGTGAATTTTAACATTAACAGTAACCCGCAAAATGTGCAGACGAACGAAAGATTCAACTGCTCAACAAAGACACAGTCAAAAACACAATTTATTAATACAAAAAATTGCATTTGATAAGTCTAAGGGGAAAAAATACATAAAATACAAATATACTCTGAGATTGGATAAGACTAGGCTGAAAAGGCAGAATAATTTGAAAATCCTAAGACGGAAATCAACATTTTGTTTTTGGTAGAAAAATAGTACATCTATTTCTTCTCATAAATCACATATACAAAAAAAAATAATGCGTCTACACAAATAAACATTGCTAAGAAAATAAGTGAAAAACTAAAACCAAAAGGGTAAAACATAAAATCTGTGTTTATGTTTCACACTACTACTATTATTGATATAGGAAATAGTATCCACCGGTAATGCTTCATAACTAAATGTTGATTTGATAAGAGAAAATAATTCTTTGAGTTTTGTTATCTGACTGAATTGTTCTTTTTCCCCTTGTGAATTATGCTCACCAGTACAACCAAGAATGGTGAGTTTATGTCGAGCACGAGTTAAAGCGACATTTAAACGACTTAAATCTTCAAGTAGATGAACTCGATTGAATTCAGTACACTAGAACAAGAAGAAAATGCATATAAGGAAAATTATGTCTGTGCTATATGAATGCATATTTAATACAAGGTGGTTTAGAAACCAGCGAATAGACTCACATAAAAATCAAAAAAAAGATTAAATGGAAGATTGGTTGGAGGATTTCATCATGAGCTGACATCAGTTAGAGAACCATTGGAAACCCTTGGAGTACTGAACGGCTGTTTCGTCCTAGTTTGGAACTCTTCACCAGTACGCACTCATCACCGGGGTTCGAATCCAGGACGTTCTGATCTGATGCTCACAAACGACTGGCCCTATTCAGGTAGGTAGTTACCTGGGGTTATAGTGGGAAGGCGTGACCAGTAGGGTACAGCAGGTTGAAGGTGAGGCAGTAACTCATCGAAAGACATTGAGAAGTGGTCGCGCTATGTCATGAATTGGCAGAAGTTAGAATTCATGGGCTGGCCATTGGATCGGGTCCCAGTGGCTTAATGGTCTACGAGCTTGCTCGCCTTGTAACCAGAAGGTCCTGGTTTGATCCCTGGCGGTGAGTGTTTACTGATGAAGAGTCCCAAACTAGGCTGACGAAATAGCTGTTCAGTACTCCAATGGTTCCTAACCAATGTCAGCTCATGATGAAATCCTCCAACCAATCAATCGAATCCCTACAAACAATACTTACAAATAAAAGATTGTCAAAAAATATTACTCACAAAAAACTTCATTGTATATATATATATATATATATCATGTGTTACGTGAATAAATTTCCCAGCTCAAGGAAGGAATTTATACAGCTGTGGTCAGAACTAGTGCATCGATACCTCAGGGGTCGAATACCAGCTAGTCACACACATGATCCGGGTCTTACTCCGGGCCGACCCACTCCTTTACCTCAACAAGCCGATAGTATAGTGGGGAAGAGAGGGAAGGCTAGCCGTGTGGCTAGTAACCCCACCTCATAAAAATAGAACAAACGCTATTGAAAATTCAAGATATAAAGCTTTGAGCCCTGTGCCCCACTCGGGATGCTTAGGAATGAAAAAAAGGTGGTCAGAAAGTAACAATACCGAAATAATCTCATTTCCGGACAGAAAATCTCCCTATCCCATCGGTCGCAAGACAAATATACCCCATCGAAAACCTAACACTGTTTACCAAATGGCTTAAGTCACCACACACACACACACATCAGTGGTCGCTTTAAAATCACGAATTTGTAGAAGTTAGAATTCATGAGCCATTGAGTCCGTTCCCAGTGGCTGAATGCTCTACGAGATTGCCATATAACCGCAAGGTCCTGGGTTCGAAACCTGGTGGACGCGTACTTCTGATGAGTCCCAAACTAGGACGAAAGAGTTGTTCATTCCTCCAGGCTGGTTTTCAATGGTTCTGTAACTGATATCAATCCGTGATCAAACTCGAAACATCGACAACAACAACAACACATGGTCGATATTAAGAAATTAGGAAAACTAGAAGTGACAGTGGTATCTGATAAAACAATGAGACAACCATGGAACCCGGATGAGAAACGACCAGTTGGGAGTGGGTCCCGAGGGTGACATGAAGGAGACCATGTGAGATGGAAATGAAAGCTTGTAGTCAATTATTGAGCCAGCTAAAACAGACTTCAGAGGACAGAGATACGCTTCCCTAACAAACCATTGAAAAATTCATTAACATTACCTCATCATTTCCATGATTTCTCAACATTGAAGGACAATTAGTTAGACAAAGTAAAATCCATCGTTTATCACGACCTTGAAATTGATCAACAGTATTTACTTCAATATCTTCAAGTAAATTTTCTTTCATTATATTCTTGAGTAGATGAACTTGTGCTCTATACGGTGCAATGATGCCAATGTCTTTAGAATCAAGCAGAAACTGATACGGGAGGGGGAAAAAGCAATTAAGACAATTTGTGAATAACACTTTAAAAAATTATGGTGGGTGTAAAATGTAAAATATGATAACATTGAACAAAGATTGTGGGATATTTATTTAAGATTGAAGCAGTTCTCAAGAATATCGTTTCTAATATTCGAAGACGCACATAATCTATTTTACAAATACGCCAATGTTACTTTTCGTCTAAAAAATAGTGGCATGATTGTTATGTACCGTTTTAGTAGAAAGAGGAGAAATTCAGAGAAGAATTGCTTTTCCCTCCATTCAACCTTATTTAGGACAAATGACTGGTAATTACGTGCGTCGGTGGTACAGCGGTTAGGACGCTCGCCGACCACGCACATGGTCCGGGGTTCGATCCCCGGCCACGGACGCACTCCTTTACCTCGCTGAGCCAGAAATAATGCTGGTAAAGAGGAAAGGTTGGGCATGAGGCTAGCAACCCCATCTTGTAAAATAAGCACTACTACAGAAACTTCAAGTCACTAGCTTGAAGCCCTATGTTCCACTGGGGAACGTGAAGGAAAAAAAAACTGGTAATTACAGGACATGATACAGGATCAGGAGTAGTCTTCCTTGATACAGAAATGATTATATAAAAAAGATGAATGATATAATGAGAACCTTTGGAAAACCTGCAGGGAGTACTGGGTAGCTGTTTCGTCCACCTTGTTTGGGACTCTTCTGGTTACAAGGCCAGTGAGCTCGTAGACCACTAAGTCACCGGGACCTGCCCTATCCAATGACCAGTTCATGAATTCTAACTTCTGCCAATTCATGACAGTGCGACCACTTCGCAATGTCTTCTTCGATGAGTTACTGCCTCAACTTCAACCTGCAGTACCCTACTTGTCACGGCTTCCCACTAGAATCCCAGGTATCTACCTACCTGAATAGGGCCAGTCACTAGTTAGCATCAGATTAATCTTCAAGGAATAATAATAATAATTTGTTGGGATTGTGTTTGATTGGTTGGAAGGTTTCATCATGAGCTGGGTTCAAACCCTGACGGTGGATGCGTACTAATGAAGAGTCCCAAACTAGGACGAAACAGCTCTTCAGTACTCACAGGTTTTCCAATGGATCTCTAACTGATGTCAGCTTATGATCAAATCTTCCAACCAATCAAACACAATCCCTACGAAAACCAATACTTGAAGATATAATGAGAGACAAATAGAAGCTTCAAAAATTGGAGGAGAGAAAAGAATCAAATCAATAAAAATAGAAAATGAAATAACCAGACGTTAAAAGAAACTAAAGGAGAAACACATTACTTTTGGAAAATTTCTATGACGAAATCAGACCCAAAGGCACATATACACCAAGATTATATGGCCCACTCAAAGTATATACAACACCTGGAGGGCTGTTATGACCGACTCTGGACATGCACAATTCCCCTTACCATGCTTTAACTAAATGATTGGTAAATGTCGCAAAAGCATTACATGAATAGATAGTGAAATATAGTGTGAAAGATGTAGTTGAATTCACAGACAGAATTAAAGATAAAGCTACAATATATGTGGATGTAACATCTGTACCTACAAATGTGCCTTTAACTGAAACGGTTAATTACATCTGTGAACAAATAAATAACAAGTCAATAAATATTGGGATCCCAGTAGAAACCCTTAAAGGATTGTTAGTAAAGTGTATCATGAATGTCATATTTAAATTTGATGCTGAACTCTATACACAGATACATAGGGTGACAATGGCCTCTTCGTTGGATTCAATATTATTATTACCATTATTATTGTTTCCTTTAGTTCCTAGAAGAACGTAGGGCACGTCTCCATTGCGTTGGGTTCTCTGTCAACTTTTCCACCTGGCTCCACGTCTGACCGCACGGTTTCCTTTTTTCTTTGCATCACCTCCTCCACTCCGTGTCACCCTTGCACTGACGATCAACTCGCCACTTCCCATTCGGGTGCCACTCGAGCCATGACCTGGCATGTTATGTCATTCACTTGATGGTTTGTTTTCTGAGAGTATGGCCAATCCACCTCAATTTCTTCCTGCATATTTGTTGCACAATTGGTTACTACTAGGTCGGTTCACTCCCAGAAATCCCTGTTGCTCATCTTATCTGGCCGGACATCTGATATTTAGTATAAGACGAAGACACGCCAAGTCTCTGATCCATATAGTAGCACTAACTTTATATTGGAGTTGAAAATCTGGATATCATTTTTCATGTTGAGTGCTGTTGTTCTTCACACAGACTTGAAAGTAATAAAAAGTTTGTCTTGTTTTCCCAATGATCCTCACTTTGGTATTCTCATCAGTTCCGTCCGCCCGTAGTTGAAACGATGCTTCCCAGGTAGGTAAAGGAGGTTGCTTCTTTCAGATTTCGCCCATTTATGCTGGCTGATTGTTGTCTGTTGTTGTTGTTACTGTTGGTGGTGCTGGCCAGGAATCTTCATCACCTCTGTTTTCTCTATGCTCACCTGAAGTCCTATCTTTGATGCTTCTTCTGCCAACTTGTTGCTTTTCACTCGCATATCTTCCAGTTTGTGGAAAATCAGACATATATCATCGGCGAAGTTTAGATCCTCCAAGTTCTTTGTGTGGGTACATTTTATGCCTGTTTCCTCATTGCCCGCCGCCACCTGTCGCATTATCCAGCCTACCGCAATCAGGAAAATCATTGGAGATAGTAGGCAGCCAATCTTAGCAGATTTTTTTCTGAGTAAACTAGGAAATGGTCTGTTAAACAACCTTAGCAGAAAATCCCTATTTTATTACTGCTATATGGATGATACATTCATCCTTTGTGAAAATAATTTGGACAGAAACGCAATAATATCTCATTTCAGTGAAAAGTACATTCAGGTATCAAATCCAAGGGTTAAGAGGAATTCCAAAGAAGAATTTATTTTTTAAGACGCCCTAATGACAAATAAAATCATACGGTAGGAATTTGTGTAAGAAATGTACTTAAACAGGTCAATGTATACACATCTTAATAGATTTGTTCCTATAGAGTATTAAATAAATTTGGTCAGGATCCTCAGCTATAGGGTCAGAGCTTATTGTTCAGAAGATGTAATTGAAGACGAACTTAAGGTTGTATACGACACATTAATTGAAAACAGGTTAAACAGCATTTTGTCACACGATCTACTGTCGATTATTTTTTTTCGGAGCCTTGCCAAACCAAGATGGAAGGTGTTCAGAAATTCGACGATGAACATGCCTGATCGTACGCCCTATGTAACTAGCTCCGCACAGGCAGTTAAACTGGTAAATACACATGGAAGAGGCGAAACAGGCCAGTCTGTCTTTATTTCTTGAACTAAGTATTGGTTGGCTTGTAGATACACAGCATAGCTTAGCTGCATAGAAAGTCCTTTTGAAGGCCCTTCTCAGACGTCAATAGTGAGATCTTATCACAACGTCTGAGAAGGGCCTTCAAAAGGACTTTCTATGCAGCTAAGCTATGCTGTGTATTCACTAACCGACCAATACTTAGTTCAAGAAATAAAGACAGACTGCCATGTTTCGCCTCTTCCATGTGTATTTACCAGTTTAACTGCCCGTGCGGAGCTAGTTACATAGGGCGTACGATCAGGCAAGTTCATCGTCGAATTTCTGAACACCTCCCATCTTGATTATTATTTTTTTTATCTGAAGATCCTGTACGAAGAGCGAAAATATCATGCAATAAACTCCACTGAAAATTCTGTACATTGTATAAACACTATCCAGAATTCCATACATTATGATGAAAAGGACTTACCGTATTCATAGATTGTTTTATCATAAACAAAACTAATTGGGCTTCAGTTGGATTAGAATTTAATGCATGCGATTGATTGGAAGGAGTGACACAACACTGAAGCTAATGAAAGAAAAGATACACAATATATTACTAGAAATTATGATAACACAATTCAAAGGAGAAATGAACGTTGCATGAGGAAAAAATCAAATCACTAGGAACATTATTTCACTACAAAAAGAGGAAACAGACAATCTTTACAATGTTATCATCTTAAACACTATTGAAAATACATTTAGAGTGTTAACACACTAATTCTTCTCAACTTCAAGCGAACTAAACTGATAAGCTGAGTGAATGCAGAAGATTTCCAAACTGATTGCAGAGTGATAAAGGTTGGTCTTGCCTTTCCCATTCTGGCTGATTTTGACAACATCATCCATGATGTCGCCTGCAGTTGAAACGATGCTGCTTAAATAAGTGAAGGGAGTAACCTCTTTCGCATATTCCTCGCGTTGATAGTGACTTGTGGTGGTTGTTATTGGCTCGTTATCTTCATCACCTCCATCTTCTCTATGTTCACTTGCAGTCCTGTCTTCGCTGCCAGACTCTTCAACCAATTTGTTGTTTTTCACCTGTAAGTCTTCGAGTTTGTGTGACACTAGATGTAAATCATCCATCCTCGAAATCCAGATCTTCTAGAGTCTTCTCATCGGCCCAAAGTATTCCTGTCTTCTCACTCCACACTCACGGTGTGCCGCATAATCCACTTCACCACAATCAGGAATATAATCGATGATAATAGGCAGTCAGCCTTTCTTACTCCTATATTCACTTCAAAAGCTTCTCTGGATTTCCCATCGTGATCCAATTGACATGTGTCCTTCTATAAGGTTAGAAACTTGGCGTGCGTGTCACGATAAGGATTTCCAACAAACAGTTAAAGATCTTTATCAACAGCTGTCTTCGATGGCTCCGTACTGAAGATAAAATGGCCGGTCCGCCTGAAAGAAGTAGCAGCACGGGACTCAGCAGTGGAACAAATCAACCAAGAGCCGACTGGTAAACAGATATGTAGGAGAAAATGGTGATGGGTTAGGTATACATTGAGGAAACCGTTGAATGACACCGCGCGCCAGGCAATGCCTCGAGTGGAATCCCAGTGGGAAGCGACGAGTGGGTCATCACTACGAGGGTGACATGGGGGAGATCGTGTGAGAAAGAGATGAGAGAGTTTGGTCAATCGTGGACCCAGCTGAAGAGGATGGCAGAAAATAGAAGAAAGTGGGGATGTGTTGTTGAAGCCCTATGCTCCACTCAGAAACCAAGTGAACAATAAATAATAAATAAACTGTTATACAGTTGACATTTTACAACTGTAGTGTAGTACAACTGCAAGTAACAATTAACATTAAAATCGGACACACCAAAGTTATAATAGACTATCGTGAACAACTCAATGACTGAACAATGATGTGATCACCTAGAAAATTCACAGGCTTGATATCTCTTGGGATTATAAGTTTTAACTACTACTGAAGAGAATTTAATTGGTGGATGGTGACTATCAGTGGAATCCAGGATGCGAATTTCGTCATATTCAGGACTTGTCAGCTATTGGATATACCTGCATTCCCCAGTGACTGATGATGTTCCCACCGAGGCTGGAACCCAGTGCCCATAGTTTCAAACGCCGAAGCGTTATACACTAGACCACTTGGGCCACGAGAGCCAGCTCTTGTGCAACCGGTCGTATTAATTATTTAACTGGGAACACAATTAATCGCTGGGGAATGCAGGTACTTCGAGCTGGCGAGTCTCAAATAGGACGAAATTCGCATCCTGGATTCCCCCGCCAGTCACCATCCACCAATTAGATGAGCATCACTGTCTATACAAAAAAATGGATAACTACCAATGTATTTAAGACATTAATATAATTGATTACAGGATTTAATCGTGAGCTGACATCGGTTAGGGGACCACTGGAAACCCTGGAAGTACCGGACAGCCAGCTGTTTCGTCCGCCTAGTTTTGGACTCTTCGTCTGTGCGTACCCACCAGTAGGGTTCGAACCCAGAAGCTTCTGGTTACAAGGCAAGCGCGTAGAAACCAATGCTTGAATATCAATGAGATGATCACTAGCGACTGGCCCTATTCAGGTAGGTAGTTACCTGGGGTTCTAGTGGGAAGTCGTGACCAGTATGGTACAGCAGGTCAGGTGTGAGGACAAATACTCGCCGAAGACATTGGCTAGTGGTCGAGCTATGTTGTGAATTGTAGAAGTTAGAATTCATGGGCTGGCCACTGGATCGGGTCCCAGTAGGTTGGTGGTCTACGAGCTCACCGTGTAAGCAAACAGTCCTGAGTTCGAGCCCTGGTGGGTGCGTACTAATGAAGGGTCCCAAATTAGGACGAAACGGCTGTCCAGTACTCCCAGGTTTTCCAATGGTTCTCAAACCGATGTTAGTTCATGATGAAATCCTGAAACCAATTAAAAACTTGCAAACCAACACTTGAATAATTAAATTTATCAGTTAAAACAAACTTACTTCTTTTGTATCCAAAAGCAATACAGAATCAGAAAGTGATGAACTCATGACACGTTTAATCCATAATGGCATCTGAAACAAAAAAAAAACAAAAACATTCAGAGACTGAAAGCAACATCAACAATTGATTTAGTAACTTCACTATTTCTTTCGTTGCTTTGCAAAACAATAAAATAACATGAGAAAAAAGGTATGATTATAGGAGAATGACTCCTTCAGTTAATAATGTTTTGCAGTCCGTTTATTTCTTCTCTGTGATTTGAAATTTCAGTAGTAATGGAGTTGTTTTATTACGGGATAGGATTGTTAACCTATACCCAACCTTCCCTCTTTCTCTGGGCTTAAGATATGCTAGTGAACCAGGCAGTGGTGGAGTCAGTTGAAAATAATAGCGGAGAACCAAGCGTAATGAAGATGTATCATTGAAGTCTTATGTTCAACTCGTAACCCAAAGAACGAATAACAATAATAACAGTCTTGTAGTAAAGTAACCTACCTAGCATTCTCATTTCAACACTCCTTCAGACCAACCTTTGGCATAAAATTAGGAGTAAGTCAACAAACGAAAATCTTTGTAATACAAAAGACGAAAGAGTCAGGCAAAATTCAGTCCTATGCGTCCCTGGTGGGGTCATGCGTATTATTATTATTGTTTCCTTTAATTCCTGGGCTTCAGCCGTGAATCTCCATTGCGTTCTGTTCTCTGCCAACGTTTTCACCTGGCTCCAAGTCTGCCCACACGTTTTCATCTCCTCTTCACATAACCTCCTCCAAGTCACCCGTGGACGACCAAGTCACCGCTTCCCTTTCGGGTTCCACTCGAGCAATGGCTTGTCTAGTGATGTCACTTGATGGTTTCCTCAGAGTATGGCCAATCCATCTCCATTTCTTCCTGCCTATTTGTTTCACAATCGGTTCCTGCTGTGTTGGTTCGCTCATTGCTAGAGATCTCTGTTGCTGATCTTCTTTGGCCATCTGATCTTGAGTATTGAGCGAAGACAACTGTTAATGAAGGTCTGTAGTTTGTTTGAGATGCTCTTTATGACGCGCCAAGTCTCTGATCCGTATAGTAGCACTGACTTCACAATGGAGTTGAAAATCCGGATCTTATTTTTGATGCTGAGTGCTATTGACCTCCACATAGACTTGAGAGTAGTGAAAGCTTGTCTTGCTTTTCCAATCCTTGTTTTGATATCCTCATCAGTTCTGCCAGTATTGCTAAAGAGTCCCAAACAAGGAAGAAACAACTATCCACTACTGCATGGTTTGGTGCGTCATTGGATCAACGACAGAATACTTGCCAAACACATTTCACGCGATCCGGAGTTCGATCCCCGACCGATACACTCATCAACCTTGTTTAGAGGATACTGTGAGGCTGGCAACCCCACTCCATAACAGAAAATAACACCATTGCTATTGAAACCTCACAACTTAAAGCTTCAAGCCGCGTGTTCCACACTCGGAACGTAAAGGAGTAAAATAATAATAATAAAGGTCAAACACAATACAAACCGCCGGTTTGCAAAACCTCATGAAAGAATAAAAAAGAACACTAATGACCTGAAATAAAACAAAAACTACTTGTCTTCCTACGTGCTGCGTAAGAAAACTTCATTTTTGTACTCATATATTATAAGAAAACTCCATCAATCACATGACAGCCAGTCCTCTTCTGTTAGCCATCCTATCTTCGTTTTTATTAACATTATTTACAACAACAAAAAATATAAACAAACAAATGAGACATGTAAAATAAACAAAGAGTAGACTGTTGAACTGAAAGATTCTTTTTTATTTATCCCAATGTGACTAGACAGAAATATGGATGGGAAAAAAGCACCCACCCAGTTGACTAACTTTTTTCAGGCCTAGTTACCCACAAAATCTACTAAGTCTGTGTTAGACTAACTAGTCGAGATTACAGTCATGTCGTCCACTTCCTCCTCCCTCCCCCTCCTATTACTTCCAGTTTAATTAGTATTCATAAAAAAAATTTGCATTTCTTCGTACTGTATCCAGGGGGAATTTAATTAAAGAAAGGGTACTGTTATGGGAAAATTGACAGTTACACTATGACAGGTAATGAACAGTCGTCAACATACAAATAAAACAGGTAAGGAGATGAAAAAAAATGGTGAAACGAAAGAAAATCATCTTTTTTCACGATTGATTACAGAACCATTGAATACCACCATGGAGTACTGGAGGGCTGTTTTGTCCCTGCTTGAGATTCCTCAGCAATACGCACCCATGACCAACCCGACGAGGGATCAAACTCACTGGAATTTGTCCCAGTGGCTGAACAGTAACTTGGTCGGCTTGTTAGCTGAATATCCTGGATTCGATCCCTCAGTGAAGAGTCCCAAACAGGGACGAAACAAATGTCCAGTACTCCCTACTGGTTTTCAGTGGTTCTCTAACTGACACAATCTAGAAATCAATCACAGTCTCTCTAAATACATTACCTTTTGCATATTTCTATCTGAAACTCCAGGTTTTAACTGTAGAGTAGCCTGTGATACATTTGCATCAGCACAAGACATTTTATTCTGATACACTAAACGATTAGATAATGCTAGAATGCTTGAATTCATGCGATATTGAATTGTCAGCTCAATAATATACTCTTTATTTGACAATTCGTCTGACGGATTGCTGGCCACTGACTGTCCATAATCGTGTTCAATATGATGATGATTATGATTTAATAGTAGTGAGAAAAGACTTTGATTTAAACCGCCTTGCCTAAAAAAGAATAATGAATTATGAAAAAATGAATTAAAATTTGATAAAGAGTAAGAAAACAGTGGCACAGATTTAAACGAGTAGAAAGGAGTTTTACTGTTTATATGAACTGCTTTTTAAAAAACAACAAGCTTAATAAACTGTGAACATTTTGATTGGACACTAGTAGCTAGTGTGATGTGTCTAGTCCTTTCTTTGGTGCAGACTGAATTCTATCAGTCAGCTTTGTAATGTGGCCACCATTCTAGGTAGCTCGCCATCACGGTGCACATTGATTTGATGATATTAGATGGTTGGAGGCAATCGGCCACAGGAAGCCTTGGACCTAGGTTTCGTGCTAGTTGGCACTCATCAGCAAGGTGTATCTGCGAGCCCGAATAGCTCAGTGGTAACGTCTCTGACTGCAGCACTGGGTGACACGGGTTCAAATCTCAGAAAAGATATGAGTTCCTTCAAAGTTGCAGATACGCCTTACTGATGAGTGCCAACTGGCACGAAACCTAGGTCAGTCTGGGCTTCCTGCCGATTGCCTCCAACTATCTAATACCATCAAACTGTGAACAGCCTACAACTTTATCCCTAATAGAACCAAGATATATTCTCAGTATAAAGATTAAGAAAAATTCCAACTCACATTTCACTGGAAATAAAAGTAAGCGGGTGAAAACAGAATAAGTGTGAGATGACAACACTTTTTGAGCATCCTTACACAATTAGGTAACAATTACCAAATAAAAAGGACATGACAATGCCTTGACATATATGAGACAGTAGAAGGACAAACTATTAATCAATCTTTACGACAGATAAAGTTGTTCAGAGTGGTCAAAAGCTGAATTCAATATAACTGGGATTAGACTAAAGTGCTTCCACTACCTGTGATAGCACTTTGTTGAAATGAAGTTCCATAACTTTGACAGATAGTCACTGATGTTTGCTCTAGGGAGTGTTGATCAGTTCACTTATTTGGGAAGTTACATCAGCCAACGCCAGCGGGTTGGTCGCTGACGAAATCTCAGCAGGGATACAGAAGCCTCGTTTCACATATGCCAGTTTACACTGTCTATGGCTTATTAGACGTGATATCCGATTATCGGTCGAAGGTCATGTGTACTGCTTAGAAGTTCGCTGTGTCCTCATTTATGGCTGTGAGACCTGGCCTTTGAGAGTGGAAGACATGAAAAGATTAGTTGTTTTTGATCATAGGTGCCTGCGTTCTATCTCCCGTGTGAAGTGGTATAATAGGGTGAGCAATATTGGGGTTAGGAGTCGAGTGCTAGATAAAGAGGGGGAAATCAACAGACGAGGCTGTGAAGTAACATCGATTGAGATGGTTAGGACATGTGTTACGCATTCCTAGCCATCGCTTTCCTCGACAACCAGGTGTAGACTTCCTGGTTGGGGTCCTCGGGACGGTAAACACCAATGGCTAAAGACAATTGGTGATACGTCTCAAAATCGTTCTCAATGACAGCGCAGATGCATCCACTCCTTGTGACTTATAATTTCCAATTAAACTATATTGTTCTTTGATATTACTATCCTTTGTGCCTTATATCTCTGTTTACTGTCTTTGTTTTGCGTTTCTGTCAAATTTCTTCTCTGGCTTTGTGTGCGAGTGAAGTGTGGCGAATTGAACTGCTGCACATCGGTGCAAAGTTCTATGTTGAAACCAGTCAGTCAGCTCTAGGGAAAAAGACTATTATTATGGAAATAGATTATTTTTGCTACAGGTTTGATCACGAGCTGACTTCAGTTACAGAACCATTGGAAGATCAGGGAGTACTGGACAGCTGTTTCGTCCTGGTTTGGGGCTCTTCATAAGTGCGAAACCATCGGCGTTCGAACCTAGGATCTCCCAGTTACAAGACGAGCTCGTAAGCGATTAGGTCACTGGGACTCGAATCAATGGTCTGTGAATTCCAATTTCTACCAATTCGCAATATATAGTGCAAATGCCGTTGGGTGCATAGTGCTGAAAAGTAGCAAACTACTACGAAATAGCAATCCAGTACTCCTTGGTCTTCTGAGACTTCTCTAACTGATTTTAGGTCGTCATCAAAGCCTGTAACCAATCAAATCTCTGCAAACAAACATTTGATGATTACTCTTGACTTGGCTGTATGACGTAACATAACTAAATACCTACGTCTCATATTCTAATAACAAGAGTTAACGACTAAACTTCTGTTTGGCAGAAAGAAGGGAATAATCTAGAACTCCCGAAAAAATACAAGTTACTCATAGCTATGAAATCAGACTGTTACGCGTAGTACGATCAAGTGGAATAGAATCTAAGCCACACTTAATGCTAGGCATTCAAATGAGAAAATCACGTAGAAAAGAAGAATGTTCATATGGTTTTCCTAGCTGCTAGCCATTTCCTCAAATACAAACTCAGCCACTGACAAATACAGTACGCCAGAACCCATTATATTACTACGAAGATGCAAAAGAAGGAAACGAAGGTTAAGACTTTAAAGGAAAGTGGTGAGAAAGAAATCAGAACTGGGACACCACTAGATAATCAATGTTCTCATTCGATGAAATCAGGTTAAGTGTAAAAACAGAACTGAACGAACCACAGCATCAGGTAACCAGCGATAGTAATATATAGAAGACGCAAAACGACAAATATTGTTTAACATTTGAGATTTTATTCACAATACCGTCATAATAATTCATACATGTATCCAGATAAACTAACTGCTCAATTATTTATGCAATAGTTCCCATCACCGGGTGATTTGAAATACAGTTAAGATCATGCCAACCTCAGTTATCATTATGTCTTCATATTCATTTACTCTACAATTCACGCACTCTTACATTTCTCTATATTAGATATTATGAGCTAAACAGTTCGATATTAGACCACCTGGTCCAAACTGGCCACAAAGCCAGCCAGCGATGAAGAATCCTTCTCTATCATCTACCGGGTACCAAATAAATTGCCAAAAACAACATCCAAACCGCATACTCCAAACAGCAGAGGCTATCGCGATTCGCGTGAAACAACCAGTGCTTTGTGTGCAAGTCCAGCTAGCCACTACTACTGCCCTGGCCGGCCTTCAGTGGAGACTATAAATTCATGAATTCTGTATTATTACCTTTCCTAATTTTTTCTGATATTCATGTGTATTGTTATGTTGATGCTATTGAACTGTAATCCACTGATATTATTATTGATTCGATGTTATTTAAACAACATAATGTTGTTAATAACAATAATTCATTCACTATTATGGATAGATATATAACTGTAGAACCTGATGATGAAGGCGTTATCGAAAAGAGTATTCTTTGTTCAGTGTCTGAAGAAAAACTAAGCCTCTAAGCTGAGGGTGTTGGCATCGGTGATGCAGAGGTAGAATGCTCGCCAACAATGCTTCACGTGATCCGGGGTTCGATCCCCGGCCAACGCACTCCTCAACCTCGCTGATTAGTCGGTAGTAAATAAAGTAAAGAGGGGAAGTTGGACATGAGGCTAGCAATCACAATCCATAAAAAATGAAACCACTGCTACGGGAACTTCATAGCTGAAGTTTGAAGCTTTATGTTCCACTAGGAATGCAAAAGAATATAAACAAGTCGAGGGATACTTTCCTAATCTCTGTTAACTTGCAGTATACTGGGACTTCTTCATATAACTATAAGACTACTAATGAGTTTTGAAAAAAAGCAAAGCGTAATTCTCCAAAATAACCATAGTTCGCTAAATAATACCATCCCAAGGTAACTATATCTACAAAATGACAGTAAACAGGCTAAAATCCAAACACATTAGCTTCTAAAATTAACAAGGAAACGAAAAAACAAAATAAATAAATCTAATTATGATTATTTAGCACTCATCAATATTTCGTATTACTTTACACTAATTCGTAAAATAGGAAAGAAAAGCTCCATGTTTGTTCAGAAAGGGAGAAACAAAATCGTAACTACATAAACTATCAGCTACTAATAGTTTTAACAAAACAAACTAAATCCTCTCTCACAACTACAATAACCACATACACACATAAAAGCAACAATAAACAGTGTTTAAAAAGACTGATAATTTACTTGGCCTTTTGACTTCGAACCAAAGGAGGCAGCTGATACGGATCACCGACAAGTACGAATCGACAACACTTTACACTATCATCAGATCGTTGCTCATTATTCAGACACAATAATGGTCCTAAACTGGTAGGACACATCAACTGACTAGCTTCATCAATTAAAACAACGTCAAATTTTTCATGTATCAGTGCTGCATGTTTTGAATCATTCCCACCACTTGCAGACAACGCCGTACATCCAACAACAACCTATTTAGAGAAGGGAAAAACAGGTTACAAGGATAAGAATAGAACTTGTGCACTGTGGTAGAGTATAATTCCATTATGGGTAAAATTTATTTTGATAAAGTCTCACAGTGTTATACAGTAATATGGCCTTAGAAGCAGTTAAAAAAGAACTAACTGCAGATCCTGAACTTACTCATAGAACGAAGCTGCCTATTAAGGAAATTATTTTAGGAATTCATATCTACTATCTTTAAATTCCAAGGCAAAATATATAGACAAACAGAAGGTATGGCAATGGGACGGATAACCAATATCCCCTATCGTAGCAGACATATCTATGGACAGCTGGGAAAATATTGCTCTTAGTGCATTTAATCATACTCCAAAAATATGGTGGAGATATGTGGATGACACTTTCACAGTGTTAGAAACAGAACATATCTCTAGCTTCTTGACACATATAAACTCACCAGTAGAGGGAATAAAATTCACATTTGAATCGGAAAATGAACAAGGAGAATTAGCTATGTTAGATTGTAAAATAAAACGAATAGAAGAAGGTAAACTGCACACTAGCGTTTATAAAAAACCAACGTATTCTAATAGATATTTAGACTTCTTCAATTCATCCCATCCGTTAACTGTTAAGGTAGGATTAGTTAAGTGTCTAACAAACCGAGCGATAGCACTAAGTATTACATCAAAAATCCTAAATGATGAAATAAAACAGATAGAAGAGGCGTTGGTGTTAAATAACTAACTATCCTATAAAATTCATTAGGAAGATCAGAAAAGGTCAAAAGCAAAATAAAAATAATTGTGAAACTAGTAATGATAACATAAATAAGAGAGAATATAAGGCATCTACTGTTATACCATATAAGGAGGAGACATCTGAGACCCTACGTAGGATTCTTAATAAAGCAGGAATTAGGTTGTTAGCATTAAAATCTACAAACTCACTCAGAGACAAGCCCCGTAGGTTAAAGAACCCTGTAGGTTGACCCAATTAGACAAATTAATATAATTTACAAAATACCCTGCAATGACTGTGAAGTCAATTACATAGGTCAAACTAGTAGGTCGGGAGTAGTCAGATTATCAGAACATAAGAATTTAGCTAAGATAAGAATGGTTGGAAAATAGGTAAACTGCAACAACACTGAATACATAGTCTATTGCCAGTCTACAGGCAGACTGGCAAGGGTGGTGAACCACAATTCTATTAAGGAGTGTGCAGTTGGTTCAACTTAAATGTAGACGATTAGCCTAATGAGATCACAAGTTGTGATAAAACTACTTACAAAGAGGACTAAATTTGCGGTAAACTTGATGTTTCTCAGTCCTTTATAATATTGAAAGGTGTGAAAGTACAGAGATTACTATGCTTCAAATACGTGACTAGGAATGGACATTTTCAACGGAACACGGGTACACATAAAAAGTTGTAATTAGTCCCTCATTCCTTTTGTAGTTATTTTCTGATTATGTAATAATTTAATCGCATTCAGTTTTTTTTCAATTCGCATATTGATTTTGGATCTTGTAAATTCTGACTCATTGACATGTTATGTAATCTCTCACATATTTCACAGTTACTGTCAAATATGTATTTCGCATACAGTAAACTATTGACTTTTCTGACAATCTACAATGAAACACTACTAAAAGCCAATGGAATTCTGCCAAGAGATGAAAGCTATTCACACCTAGGATGAATAAGTCATCTTAACGACCGAAAGTGGTGGGGGATAAAAAAAAGAGTAGGAGAAATAAAAAAGACATTAGCATTTGTCGACAGCCATCAACTATTGAGGTTTGTTTGTTTGACCAGTGGAAATAGAAGATATAGAAAGACTTCAGGTTTTTGATTATAGGTGCTATCGTTGAATTGCTCATGTTATGCACAACAGTAAGGTAACTAATAATGAGGTTAGATGTAGAGCCTTAAACGAGAAAGAAAAGTCTACTGTGATAAGGTAGTAAATCCACATTACTCACTCGACATGTCAGCGGCATGTACTACACACACCGAACTACCAACCTACCCAAACAGCAACATAAACTGAAGTAAAATTAGATTGGAACACAGTCAAAGAAAGTTGGCACATCAACCCATAAAGTTATTTCTGTTCTGGTTAGATTTCACAGTATTCTATAAATTATTTTTTAGTAACTCTTAATGTTGAAAATTATTGAAAACGAGACAGACGTATTCATGCATTTCTTTTCATTCTCCTGATTCTGAAAGCCATTCATCTTTATTTGTTTCTTGTTTTAATCAAGCCCATTTTTGTATTTTGAAGTTAAATCTCGGCTTTTTTTACTTTGTCACTTCCCTTAGATTATAGTGATAATAATATTAAAGCTTAATTCAAGATAGTGTGTAAACACATAGTACTGCAAATTTCAGCTTTCTAAAATACTTCATCTTCATACAGGATTTCCATGTTAAGTAATAATCTGAAGTATGTCATGTGACATGATGTTGTTGCATATGAAGAAAGAACCGATTCGGTACATTTTTTCCTTATTCCCTTCAAGAATTTGGTTTAAAACTAAATAAGTATATGCATGAGTTCATGTAGTGATCATTTGATATAATTGCACAATTAAAACAATAAGAAATGCTGTAGAGTTTATGCATTTTGGTGGGGATGGAAACTCTGGTACCCCAATGATTTCAGCAGGTCACCGTTTAGCCAACTATCCCTTTCACCTAACCAAATCATATTTCAGCAATCATTTGTCATCGGGAAAGGAAGTGGTTTGTCATGTCTAGCAAATGTCTAAGCAGTCTTAGTCAGTGAAAACTCATTATTTCATCGAGTGATTTGTCATGTTTAGTTAACACTGTCTATTCTCAGTATAACGTATAATGTATTTTCAATACACGTGAATTATATAAGGCTACAATCTGTGATCGGGAACCAATGGCCCCCTCATATAATCACCAAACGCATTTCCAACAGCTAACATCGATGGCTCCATGCTGCAGATCAGACTGCTGGTCAGAAAGAATTAGAAACATGGAATTCTTGCAACAAACTAACCAAGAACCTATTGCCCAACAAAAATGCAGAAGGATATGGAGACGGATCGGACATACGCTGAGGAGACAACTGAGTGACATCACTCTCTCTAGGCAGGTCTTCGAGTTCAATCCACAAGGGAAACAACAAGTTGGGCATGAGTCCAAGGGTGAAATAGAGGAAATCGTGTGAGGAGATGACAGCCTATGAGAAATTGTAAAGCCAGCTATAGAAGACAAAGGAGAAAATAGTCAAATGGGGATGTGCTCTTGAAGTCTTATGTCTCACTCGGAACCCAAAGGAATAATATATAATAATAAAATAATCATCTATTTTCAGTGACCATAAAGCGGGACAGAGAGAATTGTTGCCCAGCACACATGTTATCTCACAGATGACCTGACTACTGCCTCTAGCCACAAAAACAATAAAAGTTGGCAAAGGCAAAGCCAATTTTCGTAACCATGTTGATAGCAAATTTTGCAGTATTATGGCGTGTGCTACTGACAAGATTTTTCAGTAGTATATAATAAAGAGACATTCATCGCCACAAAAACGTCAAATTGAAAAGAGAGACAGACTTGACGTAAAAGGCAGCAATGAACCGCTGTTATAGCAAAATATGCCAGACATGAGAACAAGAAGACAAAGAAACACAAAATACGAAGGGCAGAAGTAGCACAACACAGAAGATCTGTGTGCAAATGACGGTTTTCATATCAGGTGTACATAATTTCCCCATATAGTAGAGATATCAAATTCTAAATAAACATTCCATTACCAAGTCTGTTGTATTCTACCGTTACAGTATGACAGTGGATATACTACCAAACAGAGTAGAACAATATGTACAATATGTACGACAACGGCACATGTCAAGTGATCTACAACGGAAAACTCAGCGAAGCGTTTGGAGTAAACACAGGAGTCAGACAAGGGTGCTTATTATCACCAATGATATTCCTAATTGTGGTGGACTGGATTATGCGTCAGACAGTGGGAAACGAGAAGACAGGGATATCCTGGACCGACGTGAAGAACCTAGAAGACCTGGATTTCGCGCGTGGATGATTTATGTTTGATGCCACACAAAAATCGAAGACTTACAAACGAAAACCGACAAACTGGTCGAAGAAGCAGCCAGAGAAGACAGGACTCCAGGTGAACGTAGACAAGACGGAGGTTATGAAAATAACCAACCAACAACAACAACAGCAGCAGCAACATTCAGCGCAAATCACCATCAACGGGAGGGATTTGAAACAGGTTACTTCATTCACTTATCTAGGGAGCATTGTCTGAATTACAGGAGGAACGGACGAGGATGTCAAATCGAGAATCGGGAAGGCGAGAAACACATTCATCAACCTGAAACCAATCTGGAAATCTTCGTCACTCAGCCTGCATCAACAACAAAATTCGGATTTTCAATACAAACCTCAAGTCAGTTCTTCATTACGGATCAGAAACTTGGCGGGTCACAAGGAATATTTCCAACAGGTTTCAGACCTTTATCAACAACTGTCCTCACTCTATACTGAAGATCAGATGGCCGGAAAGAATCACAAACAAGAATCTATGGAAACAAACAAAACAAGAACAAAACAGTCGCCCAACAAATATGCAGGAGAATGTGGAGATGGATTGGACACTCGCTGAGGAGGCCGTTGGGTGACATCGCGCGTCAGGCCAACGCTCGAGTGGAACCCGAAAGGGGAGTGGCGAGTGGGACGTCCAAGGGTGACATGGAGGAGATCGTGTGAAGAGGAGTTGAAACAGCATGGACTAACATGAATGCAAGTGAAAAGTACAGCAGAAGACAGCAGCAAGTGGAGGCGTGCAGTTGAAGCCCTATGTTCTACTAGGAACCCAAGGGAATAATAATAAAATGATAATAGTGAGTTGGGCAGAAAAAAATGGAAACATCTGATGGTTATTGAAATGGAGTTGTGCAAAAATTCAAACAATGTCTGATACTTTTAATGTACAGAAATAATAAAGCAAGCGATTAAAAATAATGTCCAAAAAATAATCGTTCAGCTCATTTCTATTATATAATTATTATTCCCTTGTGTTCCCAGAGGAACAAAAAGCTTCAGCAGCACATCTCCATTTCACCCTGCTCCCTACAGTCCCCTTCAACTGACCCGACGATCTCCTCCACGTACCCTCGGATCCACACCAACTTGTCGTTTCCCATTCGGGTTCCAATCAAGGCACTGCCTGGCTCACGATGTCATAGAGCGGTATCCTCAGCGTACGTCCGGTTCATCTCCACTTTCTTCGGCGTCTTTACTGAGCTACAGTTTTTTTTTCATAGGTTCATTCCCAGAGTTTCTTGTGGCTAATTCTTTCTGACTACCCGGTCTTCAGTATGGACCCAGCAGCTAGGGGGGCAGCTGTTAATAAAAAACAATCTGCATTAAAACGGATATTAATGCATTCAATAAAGTCTACAAAAATTATCTTCACAATGGACACTAATTCCGTGTACATTTTAAAAAGACACAAATTAATCCCAATATTCGACTGACTGCTTGTTTTTCTGCTAAATTTTTAAATGTGAAGTTAATAGTTCCCCCTCCCCTCTGTTTTCTCTGTGATTTAACTAAAGCGAAAAACTATAAACTTGCACCAATTGAGAGAAAAATATGTTGTATGTAATGCTGCTAATCTTATAAGCGTAGTGTGTGTGTACTGATTAAAAACCAAGTTAGAAATTACATGAAACTTTCCATATGCTGTAAACACAATGTCAGGGGGCTTAGTTAACAAACAACCAACACGTGTGTGTGTTTAACATGTTAGGTGCTTTTATACAAGAAAACATGCTTTACATAACAATTGCCAGCTTCTAATATTTACTATGCATAAACTTCTAGCATGTCTTTCTACATAAATTTATTTGATATAACAAGCAAAATAAAGAACAAAAAAATTTGTTTGTAAGGATTTGATATTGGTTGGAGAAGTACTGGGAACCAGCAGGAACTACTGGACAGCTGTTTCGTCCTAGTTGGAGGCTCACCGGCAGTACGCGCCTACCAAGAAAGTACATTGCACTAATCAAAGCACTCTACTCAAACTCACGTAGCCGTGTAAGGGCTTATGGGGAATTGTCATCTGAATTGATAACAACCAGTGGTGTCCGTCAGAGATGTCCACTTTCCCCTTTTCTGTTTAACTTCATCATAGATATGCTAATGGAAGTATCCTTAACTGAACTCAACGACTTAGGAATCAACTTGTAACCAGGGAGTAATCTTATGGACTTAGAATATGCAGACGATACAGTCCTGTTAGGGGAGGATGCTGACAAAATCCAGCAGAGTCTTCTGAACACCTTGAGCAGCAATCTTCGTATGTTTGGCATGCGATTCGCCCCTGTGAAATGTAAGATGCTGCTACAGGACTGGACTACGTCAACTCCTAGCTTAGAGATAGGGAGTGAAGTGACAGAACATGTTGACCACTTCACCTATTTGGGAAGCTGTATCAGCCCCAACGGACTGACTAGCGACGAAATCTCAGCACGGATCCAGAAAGCTCGAGCTGCTTTCGCTAACTTACACCATCACTGGCGTAGGCGTGACATCCAGCTATCAACCAAGGGACGTGTGTACTGCTCAGCATCAATCCATGAAATCCCTGACAGTTAAAATCAGTGGGGTAGGGAGATGCAGACTTCCGAGTTGGGGCCCACTCTCGGGACTCTAAGAATCAATCAATGGCTGGAGACAATAGGTGACATGGCTCAAAATCGTTGTCAATGGCTTACGCAGATGTATTCAGTCTCTGTAATTTTTCATATTCCTTTCTACCATTACTCATTCTGTTTCACTCTTATACCCGTCAAAACTCTATTGATTCTCTTCATTCATCTTCTTGTCTACCTTTGTGTGCTATTTGGAACGTGGCTACTCGAACTGCTGCACTTCGGTGCCAAGTTCTATGTTGAATCCAGACAGACAGAGACAGACGCGCCTACCCGATTCAATGAACAAATGAATCGGGCCCCAGTGACTGAATGGTCTGCGAGCTTACCTTGTAACCGGAAGATTCTGGATTCGAACCCTGGCGGTGGGTGCGTACTGTGGATGAGTCCCAAACTAGGAGGAAACAGCTTTCCAGTGTACTCCTTGCTTGTTCTCAATGGTTCTCTAAACGATATCAATCCGTGATAAAACTTGAAAAAAAGGCAGAAAATTGAATAAACAACAGCAACAATAACAACAACAAACTTACAGCATCTTTCATAAGACTATGTAAATAATCAGTCGCGTCAATCCGTGATTTTTCATTTGACTTCAAAAACGTGTTCAGTTTGGATTCAAGTGAATACTTTAACAAATTGGTGTGTATTCGATTTATCTGACCCAATCTTAAAATACGACTTTCACCAGTCTAAAATGATGGAATAAAACAGAAACCAAACATGCCAGGCAGAAGATACAACATGTATTTGATAATGCATATGAAGGATGGAAATAAATCATGCCAACTATTCAACGATTACACTGCCTACAGTTCAAAGACCAGTAGTTATAAAAATAAACATTAAATGGAGGGGAAATCTAGGCTGAAAATGAATTCGAAAAGGAAACTATACAGATTAGTATGGCTTACGATTCTTCCCCGTGAAGGCCAAGTTAAACTTTAAGCACCACTAACTACTGATCAGTGAATGACCTTGAATGGCCCAATGAGTTCTATCCACGTGAGTTGAAGGTTCTATTCCGCTTGATTCGAGTCAAATGTCAGGGAAGGTAAGCTGATGATTCTAATATTTCGTAGGAACATTTTTTCCCAGGTCCCACTTGTCCTTAAACCAGATTTTGTATATTTGTAGTTACTGAGTTTCAAAACAGCCTGTGATAGGTGTAGCTACTGAAACAGAGAAAGATATAACGCCATGGAAAATGGAGAGGATTACTTCCTTATTAGGAGGAGGTGTCATCGTACACGTGGATGAGTGGAAAGGTTATAACCACGGGTAATCCCTTGGACATATTCACGACAGAGTGAACCATTCTAATGAATTTGTCGATCCCGTTACAGGGACATACATCAGTTCTGTAGAAGGCTTTTGAAGATGGTTAAAAACAGGTTAAGGGTCATAAATGTATCTCAAAAGTATGTTATTTATAGTCATTTAGATGATAATATATGTATAGAATTTGGTGTAACCTTCTAACTGATATCCCTATGCTCAACTGGGAGATGTTTTTACCACATGTCAGAGAAAGATATCCTATGAAACATTTTTATGCAGCTTTTGTAACGACAGATTACAAAGGCCAGTCAACAGATCGTTTATTGAGGAAATCAAGAGGTATTTATAGATTTTTATGTACATTATTGCCAGCGAAGAAGCAACGTCTTCTGATTGGTTGTTATCTTGCTGAAGGTTATTCTGTACTGCTTGTGACCGTTTCTCAGAAAGTTAAGCCAAATATGTGCGAATCGTATTTGCACACGTTACGTCTGTTATGATTGGTTGGTGAGTTGATTAAAGTTACGCTTTGTTATTGTTTTTCTCATGACCCCGATTCGGAACGTAACAATGACGTAAATTGCTGTCTACAATTTTGGCTTGTTCGCAGCCAGCTCTCACCACACTTTTATGCATTTTTACCGAATTATACATTTGCCATAACGACAAATGGTGATTGGTTCGTTGAAAGTCATTCGCTGATTGGTAGTTAGTGGTGTTTAAAGTTAAACTTTGCTCCGTGAATGAGGAATCCCTAGTACATGCAAGCCATAAGCTTGCGTTGATTACTTCCCTGTCCTGTATACATACTGCCCGTCACTACTACCAACTGAACGGTTTAGTGGAGGTTTTGGATTGGTGTTGCTGCAGCATTGGCTTTGCTGCTTGACTGATGCCGAGAAGACGACTTAACTTGACTATTTTAGAGGAAAGTAAAAGTCGTAACAAGGTTTCCGTAGATGAACCTGCGGAAGAATCCTTACAAGCCAGATCGTTCCATGACAGACTGTAAGAATTAGAATAAATGTTATGTGTATGTGTGTAAATTTATTAAGAGGTAAAATCGATATCTGGCGTAATTATAAAAAGAAACACAAGTTCACTAGAAACAACAGACACTTACTTGACACAATCTTAAAAGAAGATTATCTACAGCAGAATGAGTATGCGCTGCGACAAGGATTCTTTTCTTCAGTAGAATAAGAACACGCAATAAAGCGACTAAAGTTTCAGTCTTTCCTTAAAAAGAAAATGAAAAAAAAACAAGGAATAATCCTTATTTTATTATATTTGGATAGAGTTATTAGAAGACGGAGATTATCTGAAAAATAATGTGATGTATGTGATGCATATTTGAGCAATACAACATTTCAAACAATCTGATCCCTCACATGAACATTAAAGGTCAATTAAACTACACAAAGTGACAAAAAGGATTTAAGAATAATAGGAATAATTAACACTACGTTTGGTTATATAATCAGATAAGGATTACCAAGGTACACATAGGGGAAGGGGTTTAAGTTTACGAAATAGCTATCGCCTCTGCATATTTCAACAAGCGCCCTTTGACCATTTCGAAAGATAACCTTAAAAGCTCTTTTGAAATCAGTCTTGTGCTTCATATCGATTAGATGTTTAGCTATAGATAAAGTTGGTAGTCTGCCCCCTGCGTATATAGATTTTCCAAAGCGCAATTACTCCTCGCTATATAAGTATGGGCGTCCACACAAAACCACACACACATGTTAATTGGTGTAGGATGTCACATAATCACCTCTATGCTTTTCAGGTTTGTAGTGGAGAATATTTTTGACTTTTTCGATAATCACAAGTCTCTGTCTGAAAACTTTACTATTTATTTCCTTATTGTATATTAATTTGATGAAGACATGTTTGGGCCAAGTTAAACTTTAAGCACCACTGACAACTAATGGAGTGCGACCGCACCAATAACCTTGAGACGCTCACTGAGCGAGTTAGTGGAACCTGGCAAATAATGTTGTCATCATCAATGAAATATGCTCATCGAAGTGTTATGCTTTTAAATAGGATATCTGGCAGGTATCAGCTGAGGTTTGGGAAAGATTACGTTACGGTTAACCTAACAAAGGCGACATTAGGATTGGTTCGAGTTAGATTACAGTTAGTTTAGAAATATTTTCACGTTAGCGTTAGGTTTATGAAAGACTGGGGTTATTGTTAGGGTTAGAAGACCTAAATAATTGCGTGCATATAATGTGGTTAAATTACTCTGCTGATACAAGAATAGAACTTGGCACTGTGGTAGAGTATAATTCCATTGTCGGTAACATTTATTTTGATAAAGTCTCACAGTTTTATACAGTAATATTTACTGATGAAGTTTCGAGCACAATCTATTGCTGACAAAATATTACTGTATAGCACTATGGGACCTTATCAAAATGAATTCTACCCACAATGAAATTATACTCTGTTGATACTCAAACCTAGAACTGAGAGCAATTTTTATCACATGTGAGAGGAAGGTATCCTCTGTAACACTTTTCAACAGTTTTATGCATTTCTTTCATGAATACATGTATTCCATACACAAAAATGCCTCCTTCACGTGATTGGTGGGTTCTAGGTCACTCAATGATTGGTTGTTAGTGGTGCTCAAAGTTTAACTTTAACCATCTTTGTTATCGGGGGAACAGGTAATATGAAAAACGTAGAATATCCACGAATTGTCCTAATAGGCTAAAATTCTTTTCAGGAAACAGTTTCAGAAGATATAGTATAGCCTTCTCAATGTATAACAACAGTTATGAACTAAAACAAAATAAGCCGTCCGATTCTTTTCCTCATGAAATACTTTACATTTACCACGGGTCAGATTAAATTGCTTTCCAAAATAACCAAATAAAGATAATAGCAGAAACGAACCTTTTAACATAATCATTTGAGAGACAGTCAACATAATACTGTACTGCGAGAGGTAGTGATAGCATCCAAAAATCGATTAATACTTAATGCTGAACCATGAAATCACCCTACACAATTAATTACTACAAAAACAGAAACACTGAGTACTACAGGAACGCGATAACCGTTGATCAAGCGAAGCATGTCTTGCTCCTAAAGTTAATTCACATACACTTTTGGCCTGACACCTTATAGATAATATCATATGCATATTTTCTTGACTTTATATATATATATATATATCAGATGGCAGAGAGAAAGTAGAATAAGTAGGTCAACTTAAGAGGTAAAATAATGATTGAAAATGTACTTCTCAATATCATCACAAAGATCTCTAACGAAAAAATTTACTCAACAAATGGAAATCAACTAGTGTAGCGTAGGGCATAGAAATATTATAAATTAGTGGAAATATTGACCTTAAGTGATCTGGACCTCATAAATCAAACATATATGAAGTATTTTGATGCAGTTGCGTTCTCTGAGCTAGCTGGATGGTTTATTTGCGAAGCTTTCATTGCCCTACTGGGCAACATCTTCAGAGCATACTTCATACCATTCAGCTCAGAGAACGCAACTACATTAAAATCATCCACCTGAGCTACAAATCTTCTGCATCATATATATGAAGTACCATAACACACTACACTCACGCTGTTTGGCAGAAAAGGATCAATCTTGCGTTCTACGTGGCATAGACAAAGCTGCCTACTATCACCAGTAATATTCCCAATTTTAGTGGACTGAATTGAGCGGCACAGCATGCGTGGGCAGCAAAAAGATAGGAATAAGTTGCACCGATAAGAAGAATCTAGAAAATCTGAACTTAGCGGAAGATTTATGTCGAATGTCATTTGCACTCCATGATCTACAGGCGGCAAGCAACAGGTTCGCAGAAGAAGCGGCAAAGACAGGACTTCAGGTGAAGGCGGAGGTGACGAAGATAACCAACCGACAACAACAACAACAACAAACAGCACCAATCACTATCAACGGGATAAATTTGAAAGAGATCACTCCTTTCACTTAATCTAGGCAACATCATTTCAACTATAGTTAGGGGGACAAATCGGAATGTCAAAGCCAGCCAGAACCTGGAAAGTAAGATACGCCCTCACCACTCTGAAATCAATTTGGGAATCTTCTGCACTCATTTGGCATAAAGAACGAAGCTCAGATTTTTGACAAGAATGTTAAATCAGTGCGTTGGTGGCACAGTGGTTAGGAATCTCACCGACCATGAACGTGGTCCGGGGTTCGATTCCCTGCCAACGCACACCTGATATCTATGGTCGGCCTGCAAAATTTGGGCTACCGATATCCATGCTGAAAATTCCATACTTGTAATGTCAACTAACATTGTACATTGTCGAGAAAGGAGATGGCTAGGCATGCGTAACATATATGAAAACTGGTTGGCTATCTTTGATAACAGGTGTCTATGTTCTATCTCCCAGGTTAAGTGGTATGATAGGGTGAGTAATATTAAGGTCAGACATCGAGTGTAAGCTAGTGAGAGAAAATATATCGACGAGGTTGTGAAGGTAAGTTGACTCAGATGACTGGAACATGTACTACGCATGCCCAACAATCGCCTTCCACGACGATCAATGTTATGTGACATAGGATCGGTCGGTTTTCGACATAGAACTTTACACATATGTGCGGCAGTTCAAGTCGCCACACTCCATGCAGTACACAAAGGAAGAGAAGAAAGTAGGAAAAATGCATATTAGAGACAGTAAACAGAGGTGTGAGACAAAGGAATAGTAATAACGAAGAACAAAACAGTTGAATTGGAAATTATAAGTCACAAGGAGTGGATGCATCTGCTCCATCATTGAGAACGATTTTGAGCCATGTCACCAATTGTTTCCAACCATTGGTTTTTACCATCCCGAGGGCCCCAACCAGGAAGTCTACATCTTCCTACGTGGCTTAGATTAACTGTTGTGTATTTCATTGATTGGTGCCATGTTTTCGTTTGACCGTCGCTAGCTCTTTTCCAACCTGGCCCTATATCAGCTAACATTGCCCTTCGAGGAAATGTGACATAGTATCAGGTTGGAAAGAACTAATGGTGGTCAAAAGAAACAGCAATATGGAATCAGTCCATACAATGTTTGACAGTTAGTTTGAGCCAGTCGCATAGGGAGGTGTAGGCTTCTCTCGATGGAGTCCTCAGGATTCTAAGAACCAAAATATAGGTTTAGCTCTTCTCCCACGTGTTAGCACCACAAGCAGAAGTAATGCTAGCAAGATGTGCAATTAATTTCAACTTCCTATTAAACATGAATATAAATCACTCTTTCTAACCCTTTAGGAAATTTTTTCCATTAACTTACAAAACAAAAAGGGGAAGTTTAGAATTCAATGAGAAGTAAGTAAGAAGACAAAGGAGAAGGCAAATCATTTGGCTACAGTGTATAATAAACAATTTTGAAAGATTTTACATTTATATAAATAAATCTGAATAAACATTTATTCAAAAAAATAGAGGCTTACCTGATCCTGGATAACCTTTGATTAAGATATAATCGTGTGAAAATAGCGTTTGAAGAATAGCTACACGTTGATTCATATTTAATGGTTTCAAAATTGGACGAACTATAGGTTGGAAGAAAACAAAAAACGAACACAATAAACTGCATAACAAACAAAAAAAGAGATAATTACTTTCTTTCACAACGCGTTTTGATATTGTTTTTGATGTGTTAGGCATCCGACCATCGATGATTAGTTCTCGTAGTGCTTCGCTAAAAAAGAAAAAGAAACAATCCCAGATAGAAACAATAGTAACACATGAATAGGTAATAAAAGTTATATATATATATATATATGCATATCGGAAATAATTATAATCACAGAGAACAGAAATAAGTAGATATCGGCAACCAGAAGACTCCGGATTTACTCAATCAATATTAGATATCGAAAGATTATATTCCGCGAATATTGTCAACAACTTACTGATTGGTTAAAGGTTTGATCACGAGTGGACACAGAGTTAGAGAACTATTGGTAAACCAGGGAGTACTGGACACTTGTTTGGTCCCAATTTGAGACTCTTCAGAAGTAGGTTCCAATCCAGAACCCTCGGGTTACAAGGCGAGCACATACCACATACCACCAAGTCAGGTAAGCGAACAGTTACTCGCCAATAACACTAGCTGGAGATTGCGCCCTACATAAATCACGAATTAGCAGAAAATGGAATTCATGGGCCATTCGATCCGGTAGCAGTGGATGAATATATATGTTAAATCCCTACTATCACTCCATTCAGTGAATCATTATTTATTAATTATTATCATTACTTTATTTCATTCCTTTGCATTCATTGGGGGAACATAGGGTCTCAACCTTGAGCTTCTAAGTCTCACTAGCAGGAGTGTTTACTTTCTACGTGGTGCGGCGTTGCTAACCTCACGTCCGACCTTCCCTCTGTTGGGCTTACTACCGGCAAAGACAGGTTACGGAGTGCTATCTGTTTGACATAGTTAAGGATGTTATCATGTCACATACGTAGTCAGCATCAAACAACGACGATGGGTAATGGCCACTGCTTTAGTGATAGGATGTTCGCCAACCAAATGCATGGTCAGGTTTCGATTCTCTGCCAACGCACACCTAAATCTCCCTTAAACTGCAGCAAACTTACGAAACAGGATGGGTTGGACATGAAGTTATTAGCCTCACCCTGTAAAGAACGACACTGCCAATAGTGAAACAACAAAACTCAAGTCTGAAGCCCTACGCTCCCTTAGAACATCGAAGGAATTATATATATATATATATATATATATATATATATAGAATATCCTGAAAACAAGGACACCACTACATCCACTATGCCCCACTAAAAACAGTGATGGGGAAAATATCCAACTAAGACAGGTGACAATATGGTCAACTGAGCGCGAAGGGAAATAAAATTCAGTGCAGAAGGGAGATCCTGAGCATTCTGAAATTAGTGATCATGCTACAATAACGGAATTTTTCTACAAAAATAAAAGAATGCCAGCTGGTAAACCGTAGAAGCTTCGGAAATGCTGCTGCTGCTGGATTCAACATAGAACTTGGCACCGAAGTGCACCAGTTTGAGTTGCCACGTTCCAAATAGCGCACAAAGGTAGACAAGAAAATCAGTGAAGAGAATCAATAGAGTTTTGAAAAGTATAAGAGTGAAACAGAATGAGTAATGGTAGAAAAGAAAATGAAAGGTTACAGAGACTGAATACATCTGCGTAAGCCATTGACAACGATTTTGAGCCATGTCACCTATTGTCTCCAGCCATTGATTCTTAGAGTCCCGAGGGCCCCAACCTGGAAGTCTGCATCCCCCTCCCCACCTGACTCAGTTTAACTGTCAAGGATTTCATGGATTGATGAGGCCATGTTTTTGTTTGGCCACCACTTACTCCTTTCCAACCTGCACCTATATCAGCTAGTAATGCCTGTCGGGGGAGGCGATGGTTAGGTATGTGCAGCACGTGACCTAGCCATCTCAATCTATGTAACTTTATAGCCTCGTCGATTGACTTTTCCCTCTTTGCCCAACACTCTACGCCTAACGTCAACATTACTTACCTTCGGAAATCCATGACCGTTTTTCATGCTTACAATGAAAAAGCATGGGGAAGAAATTCATTGTGAATAATTGAATTACGCCAACGCATACGACACGATATGTAAGCGGGTAACTGTAGCTAATATAATAATATTTCCATCAATATACACCCTAAGATGAGCTTTTTGTTTAAGAAGCTCTCAGTTTTATGTTAAATATTGACACCAAAACACAACTAGGTTATACATGAATATTTGTAATTAGGACTTCTATTTCGCCTTTATTTCGCCACCAGACAAGTGGAAGTTTGTATGATAGGCAAACTTCAATCAGATATAAGTTGATAACTGATTGATGAGGCTCGTCGGTTTGAGCAGTCAACCTTCAGTCAATGGGTATCCCGAGTTGGAATCTGGTTCCATTGATACCGAGTAACTGAGTTCCTACGAGCTTGACCACGGATTGATATCATTTAGAGAACCATTGAAAACCAGCACTGGAGTACTGGACAGCTGTTTCATCCAACTAGTTTGGGAATCATCGGCAGTACGCACTCACCACCAGGGTTTGGACGCAGAACCTTCCGGTAAAAAGACAAGCTCGTATACCATTCACACACTGGGACCTGATTCAATGGTCATTCCATGAATTCTAACTTCTACCAATTTGTGATATTTAGCTCGACCACCAACCAATGTCATCGGCGGGAAATCCATCCTCACTCCCGACTGGTATCAATCCGTGGTCTAATTCGAAAAACAAACCAAATCCTTACAAATCAACTCTTGAAAATTAATTTGAGGCTCGCTTGTGACTGGTGGCTACAAGACGAATTTGCTTAGAGTTCTAGTGAGAGGTCGTGACCAATGATGTCCACCATGTCGGGAATGATGACTAATGCTCATCGATTACATTGGCTGGTGGTCGAGCTATATATGCCATGAATTGGTGGGAGTTAGAATTCATGGGCCTTTGAGTTAGGTCCCACTGTCTGAATGATCTATGATCTTTGCCTATAACCGGAAGGTCCTGGGTTAAAACCCCTGGTGGGTGGGCACTGATGATGAGTCCCGAATCGGGACGAAACAGCTGTCCGGCACTCTCTGGTTTTCAATGGTTCTCTAACTGATATTAATCCGTGGTCAAACTCGTAAAACATATCTAATCCTTACAAACCAGCTCTTAAAATTCACTGAATTCCAACTAACTATATGGACACAAGAATATCCTACTAATTTTCTGGTTATTTTGCTATGACCAAATGAATCCCAATAAAGTTAGGTTATATCGATTACGATCACTTTAATTTACTGATTTGAATAAAAAGACGAGACAACAAAATGAATTCAGTTCAAATCTAATAAAAAAAAGTTAGTGAAATGTAACGGTAAATGAATACACAACACATACCACAGTTTAGAATTTTGCATTAATCCCACTAAATTCGATAAGTTCAACTGAACTGTTTTCATTGTTATATAACGATCGATACGAAATAATTTAACCCGATCAAGAAATGGTCTATAATCAATCATAACACAAAAAAAAAATTCTGAGGATTTAGGAACTAAAAGAGTGAATGAAGTACATTAGTAGACATAAACTATTATAATATATGTAATAATACAACAACGATGAATAATTGCGTCAAGTACCAGAATGCTCGCCAACTATTTACGTGGTCAGGGATTCGATTCCTGGTCGACGCACTTCTGGACTATAAGACAGTAGCACACAATTTCATTTGACACCAGTGTAGATCATTTGCCTAATGCAAAAACGTGCAACAAGCTATGAATTTACACAGAAAGCAGATTATTATTATCATTGTTTCCTTTAGTTCCTAGAGGAACGTAGAGCACGTTTCCTTTCCGTTCGGTTCTCTGCCAACGCTTTCACCTGGCTCCACGTCTGCCCACACGATTTCGTCTCCTCTTCACGTGACCTCCTCCATGTCATCCTCGCACTGATGACCAACTCGCCACTTCCCATTCGGGTTCCACTCGAGCGATGGCCTGGCGTGTGATGTCACTCACTTGATGGTTTTCTCAGAGCATGGCCAATCCACCTCCATTTCTTCCTGCTCATTTGTTGCACAGTTGACTCCTGGTTGGTTCGCTCCCAGAGATCCCTGTTTCTGATCTTCTCTGGCCATCTGATCTTGAATATGTTAAGCGGAGACAGTTGTTGATGAAAGTCTGTAGTTTGTTCGAAAAGCCATTCGTGATGGGGCGCCAAGTCTCTGACCCATAAAGTAGCACTGACTTGACATTGGAGGTGAAAATCCGAATCTTATTCTTCATGCTGAGTGCTGTTGATCTATCTTCACACAGACTTGAGAGTAAAGAAAGCTTGCTTGCCTTGCTTTCCCGATCTTCCTTTTGATATCTTCATCAGTTCCGTCCGCTTGTAGTTGAAACAACACTTCCTAGGTCGGTGGGTAAAGGAGGTTGCTTCTTTCAGATTTCTCCCATTTATGCTGGCTGATTGTTGTCTGTTGTTGCTGCTGTTGGCCAGGAATCTTCATCACCTCTGTTTTCTCTATGTTCACCTGAAGTCCTATCTTTGATGCTTCTTCTGCCAACTTGTTGCTTTTCACTTGCATATCTTCCAGTTTGTGGGAAATCAGGCATATACGCATCGGCGAAGTTCAGATCCTCCAAGTTTTTTGTGTGGGTTCACTTGATGCCTGTTTCCTCCCTGTCCACTGTCTGTCGCATTATCCAGTCTACCGCTTGTTTCCTACTACAGAAAACAGAAGAACACTAGAAATGGATAGTGAGACGTATCTTATGGCAAAATAAACCAGTCCCCCACCAAAAAATTCAAGATAAAGTCCAAATCGGTATCACTGAAAGACTATCAACTGTGAACAATAAAAAAATAACAAGCTGTCAGTTAGATTTTATGCTGGTTACTTCAAAATATTTGACTTCAATAGACAGTTGGATAAAAATATAAGCCATAAACTGTAAGCACAATTGTCTTACCTGGTAGACATAAGAGAAATAACAGATTTGTTACAATACAGTTGATTTGAACTACTAACACGATGACGCTTATTAGTTTCAACACCACAGAATTCGTCAGTAGGAACAATTGTCGCTAAATCTATGCCCAAGAAACGACCATCATCACTGCTGACAATTACTAAATCACCCACACTTAAACCAGAAAGTGATCTAAAATTAGTAAAAAAAAAAGCAATTTTAGTGTGGAATGCATCAACAAAGATCGAATTAAGAGTTTATAGTTTGACTAAATCAATCATACTACTACCAATAATAATAACTCCAATTTAAAAGTCTTCTCTACCTGGACAATCTAAAATGTTTCAACATAGTAATCTTGTGCGTCAGTGGCACAGTGGTAGAATGCACGCCGATCCCGCATGTGTATCGGGGTTCGATTACCAGCCATAGAAGTACTCCTTTACCTCGCTAAGCTAGTAATAAGACTGGTGAAGAGGGAAGGTTGGGCATTAGGCTAACAACCCCATCCCATAAAAGTAAACACCACTGATACCGAAACTTCAAGCCTGTAGCTTGAGGCCATATGTTCTACTGGGAACGTAAAGGAATAAAAAAAATCTTGAATGCAGTATACTATTTGGCTTAAAAGAACATATAAATTATTCAGATGTTAATTTAACAAACACAGAGGAAATATTTGAATGAACACTTGTTTTCACCAACTTCCGCCATAGGCTCAGTTATAAATCCAAAAAATCATTATCATAAAAAAGACAGTAAAGGCGAAATTGGAGTTTTCAAGAATTAGTTGGTAGCCATTTGAGTCATTTCTAGTTTGACAACGGATTGATATCAATTAGAAAACCATTGGAGATCAACGAGGAGTACTGGACAGCTGTTTCGTCCTAATTTGGGACTCATCACCAGTGCCCACCCACCAGGGGTTCGAACTCAGGACCTTCCGGTTACAGGCAAAGCTCGCAGACTACTGAGACACTGGGACCCGATTCAATGGCCCATGAATTCTAACTCCTACCAATTCATGACATATATAGCGCGACTGGCACAATGTCATCGGTGGGAAATCCATCCTCACTCCCGACTGGATGCACCTCACTGGTCACGACTTCTCAATAGAACTCCAGGAAACTCCGTCCTGTAGGAAGTCACTAGCGAGCATCAGATTAATTTCCAAGAGTTGTTTTGTAAGGATTAGATTTGTTTTTACGAGTTGAACCACGGATTGATATCAGTCGGGAGTGAGGATGGATTTCCCTCCGATGACATTGGTTGGTGCCAGTCGTGCTAAGTATCACGAATTGGTCGAAGTTAGAATCCATGGAATGGCCGTTGAACCAGGTCCCAGTGTGTGAATGGTATACGAGCTTGTCTTGTGACCGGAAGGTATTGGGTTCGAACCCCCTGTGTGTGGACACTGATGATGAGTTCCAAACTAGGACGAAACCGCTGTCCAGTACTCCTTGTTGGTCTTCAATGGTTTTCCAACTTATATCAATCCGTAGGAGAACTTGAAAAAAATTAGACTTATGTCAGAAATACTAGTATGGTGAAAGAGGAAAGGTTGGGCATGAGCTACAACCCCATCCTGTAAAAATAAACATGCTACAGAAACTTCAAGCCTCTAGCTTGAAGCCCTATGTTCCACAGGGAACGTGAAAAGACAGAACTGAATGGAATGGAATGATAGATAGTTAACTGTGACAGTTATTTAGAATGCAAGCAAAGTGTACAGTCAATAAGACAAAATTATCAAGTGAAGTATTGGTCAAAACTTACAATTGTGTAAGAAAATGAAGTTTTCATTTTAATCTGTAGAATGAGATGCAATGTGAATACAAGAAATAAATTGGATAAGCTTAATGTATGTTCGAAGGGTGAAAAATAATAATAATAAGTGATAAGTGTGTGATGACACACTGCAATTGAACACTGGGTAGTAAGTATATAACTGGTGTCATGCATCCAGACCTTTACTTGATACAGACTGAATTCTATCAAAGAGTCAGGTTTGTAATGTGGCCACGATGCTAGACAGTGGCTCACCATTATGGTGTACTGTGAATTGTTGTTGTTATTATATGGTTGGAGGCAATCGACAGGAAACCATCAACCTAGGTCAGTCAGCAAAGCGTATCTGCAAACTTGGAGAAACTCATGTCCTCTCTGAAATTCGAACCCATGCCATCCAGTGGTGCAGTCAAAGATGTTACCACTGAGCTATTTAGACTCGCAATAGGCCTCCTGTATGACGGTATTAGATACTTTGATTGAATACTGCTAGGTAACTAGCGTGATGTGTATAATCCTTTTATTTGATGCAGCCTGAATTCTATGGGTCAAATTGGCAATGTGGCTAACGTGCTAGGTGGCTCGCCATCAAGTTTTTATGAAAATCAGTAGGAAGAGTAAATAGAATATAGTTAAGGTATAAAGGAACACACATGAAGATATGAGATGTTTATAATATCTATAATGACTTTATGATAGAATGAGGGTAAACACACAGAGGTTGAATGTACGTTTTCCAATGCATAGATTAAATTGTTCTTTTATAATCAAATTCTATAATTGCAACTATGGATAAGAGATTTTATTCGTGTATTTCAAGGAAAAATATTTCTCCCACCGTGATGTAATGCTTACTGTTCACCAAATAGGATGAATAAGATGGCGGTACTTAGGAAAACCTAATTTTTTCTAAGTGCACCCTCCAACGCCGTCTCTGGCGTAGACGTGATATCCGACTATCGACCAAAAGGCGTGTGTACTGCTCATCAGTCCGCTCCGTCCTTTATGGCTGTGAGACCTGGCCATTGAGAGTGGAAGACATGAAAAGATTAGCTATCTTTGATCATAGGTGTCTGCGTTCTATATCCCGCGTGAAGTGGTATAATAAGGTGAGCAATATTGAGGTTAGGCGTCGAGTGCTAGGTAAGGAGGGGAAATCAATAGACGAGACTGTGAAATTACATCGACTGAGATGGTTAGGACATGTGTTACGTATGCCTAGTCATCGCCTTCCTCGACAACGGGCATTGTTAGCTGATATAGGGTCAGGCTGGAAAAGAGCTAGCGGTGGTCAAACCAAAACATGGCACCAGTCAATGAAATCTACAACAGTTAGTCTAAGCCACATAGGAAGGTGTAGACTTCCTGACTGGTTGGGGTCCTCGGGACGATAAAAACCAATGGTTGGAAACAATCGGTGACATGGCTCAAAATCGTTCTCAATGACGGCGCAGATGCATCCACTCCTTGTGACTTATGATTTCCAATGAAACTGTTTTGTTCTTTGTTATTACTATTCCTTTGTCTCACACCTCTGTTTACTGTCTCTAATATGCATTTCTCCTAGTTTCTTCTGTTGCTTTGTGTGCTACATGGAGTGGAGTGTGGCGACTTGAACTGCCGCACATATGTGCAAAGTTCTATGTCGAAAACAGACAGAAATTTTTTCTAAGACAAACTAGTACGCATTCACCAGTTCCCAATGATAAATTCCTCTAAGCACGACTTATATAACTACCTCTAAAGGAACTATATAGTTACATTTGTATACATACAGTGATGTGGCAATCATCGGTAACTTATCTTTATTGTGTTGTGTCAGAATACGTTTAATTGAGAAACTCATATACAATTTTGTGACCTTACAATTAATATTGACTGGTTTCAACATAGAACTTCGAATACAAGTACAGCAGTTTAAGTTGCCGCACTCCATGTAGCGCACTAAGGGAGACAAAAGAGAGGGAGAAAAGGAGACTCGAAGGAAAGATAATAAGCAGGAATCTGAGGAAGAAAGAATAGTACATAAAAATAATCGGGTTTAATGGATATGGGAGGTCATAAAGGCTGAATCCATCTGCGCCACTGACAGAACAACTTCGAGCCATATCACCAATGGTCTCCAGCCATTGATTCTTAGAATCCCGACGACCCCAATTACGAAGTCTACACCTCTCTATATGGCTAGCTCAAACTAACTATCAAAGGTTCGATGGATTGATCTCATGTTTTGGTTTGACCACCATTAACTCTTTTCCAACCTGATCAGCTAACATTGCACCGCGTCCTAGCCATCTCAACCGATGTCGATTGATTTTCCCTCCTTACCTAACACTCGACGCCTAACCTCAACATGACTCACGCAGACACACCTATGATCAAAGACAGCCGGCCAGCCAGTCTTTTCCATACCTTCCACTTTCAATGACCATGTGTCTCACAGCCATAAACGGGGATAGAGAGAACTGTTAAAATTAATACACAAATAATAATAATAATAATAGTAATAATAATCAACTATACAACAAATAAATAAAACATACAATAATGTTTCATCTGAATGATCATTTGATTTCTCCTCTAAAATAAACCAACTTTGAACTTCACATTCTCCGGATAGAGAAGATTCAATAGTTTTTGTTTTCAATAAACGTAAACCACGAACAGTACCAGAAGAAATAAATCTGTAATGTAATGAGGTAAGAGTTAAAGAAAAAAATATCCATTCATACTAAACTTTATGAACTGTTGTACAAAAAGTTACACTGATAACTAACTAGCAAATAGAATCAATTTGATTGAGAGAAGAAAAAAACGGCTACTTGTGAGTTCATCTCATTTTTAATTGAGTTTATCAATATCAGTTAGTGAGGCCTTTTATGAATTTTGGGTATGCTCAAAAGGAAGACTATTACTTAACACTTACAAAATAATTGGTGAATCAATGTATTTTAATATCTTCGTTAAAAAGATAGAAAGATATTTAGACTTAATACCGAAATAAAGAACATTCCAACCATTATGTGATATGCGGATATTTTAGCTTACGAAAGGAAGTTACACATCAATTTTGTATGATGGCATAACATTCTGACACTACATCATATATACGTATATATTATTCCCTTGGGTTCCTAGTGGAACATAGGGCTTCAACAACACATCTCAACTTTGTTCTATTTGGCGCTGTTTTCTTCAGCTGGACCCACGATAGACCATAATCTCTCATCTCCTCCTCCAACTCACACGATCTCCTCCATGTCACCCTCACACCAACAACCCACTCGTCACTTCCCATTCGGATTCCACTCGAGCTATGGCCTGCATTGCTCACGATATCATTCGACGGCCTCCTCAATGTATGCCCGGTCAATCTCCATTTTCTCCTACATATTTGTTGAGCGATCGGCTCTTCATTGGTTTGTTCCCAGCCACAGTTTCTTGTTGCTAATTCCTTGTGACTGACCGGCCATTTCATCTTCAGTATGGAGACAGCGAAACGGGCAGCTGTTGATAAAAGTCTGTGACTTGTTGGAAATCCTTTTCGTGACACGCAGTGCAAGTTTCTGACCCGTATAGCAGGACTGATTGACTTCGTATTTGTGTTGAAAACCCGAACGAATCTTTATGCTGTCTGACTGAGTGCAGGATATTTCCAAACTGGTTTCAGGTTGATGAAGCCATGTCTTGACTTTCCGATTTTGACTGGCTTTGACATCATCCGTTTCGACCGTGCTTCCAAGCCGGATAAGTGAAGGAAGTAACCACTGTTAGATCTCTCCCGTTGATGGTGATTTAGTACTCGTCGTTGTTGTTGGTGGTTGGTTATCTTCATCGCCTCCATCTTCTCTATGTTCACCCGGAGTCCTGTTTTCGCCACCTACCTCTTCTGCTAGTTTTTTTGTTTTCGCATTCAAGTCTTCGAGTCTGTGTGACATTAGACAAATATCATCTGTGAAATCCACATCTTCCAAAGTCTCCTTATCGGCGGTCCAGCGTATTCCTGTCTCTCCACTCCCTGCGCACAGTCTGACGCATAATCCAGTCCCCCATAATTAAAAATATTACCCGTGATGATAGGCAGTCAGCTTATCTTACCCTTGTATTCACTTCAAAAGCCTCGCTGATTGAGTTTCCCGTTGTGGATCACCTGACAAGTGGCCTCATTGTCATATAGCCAGCCGTTGAGTGAGGTTGATAAATACTTGGCCAATGCAAGACATAGTGTCGAAGTAGTTTCCGAATTACTCCTCGGTCAACGCTGTCGAAGGCCTTTTCGAAGTCGATGAAGTTGAGGTACGGCTATGGCTGCCATTCAATGACGATGAGTATATATATAATCTGATTTATTCCAAAAACAGTACTTATAATACAGCATGGAATTCTCAGCATCTGTCACAATATTGTACCTAATTTACTCAAAATGTAAATTTGTCCATATTTACAGTAGGAATAATGTCAAAAATGTGCAATGTAAAAAATGAGAATAATAACTATGTTAATAATAATAACAGTGGGTTTGTTTCAAACAATGTTGTCGAGATAGTATGGGAATTTTAGCAGGTTATAAAGTATTGAATCTAATGTTCTGTTGATATAGCAAGGTGAGGGGAAAGCATAAAATTAACAATTATTACAAAGCTTAAATGATGTTTACAATCATGAGAAAATAAACAAAAAAATGGGAGGATTATAAATATAAGAGGTGGAGAATATTGATTATTTAGTAGTGCAAAGAAGGTTAGTTAGTTCATGCCTGACACTATTTTCATCAAATCAAGTACGTGCCAAATATGATATCGTGGAATTTTTATACTTAGACTTGCGTGCATAAAGTCTTTTGAAATGACTTCTTGATTTACCTGAGGAGGCACAAGGTTGGAGCTGCGGGTAAAGTGGATGCTCACAGTCTGACAAGATTCCTTTAGCAAATTTGTTGCATGAAGTCCCTCAAGTACCTATCAATGACGATGTCAACCATATGGCTCAATGGAGATGTGTTGCGGAAATCCTACGTTCCACTCGAAACCCGAGGGATTATGAATAATATATATATATATATATGTATTACGTATGCCTAGTCATCGCCTTCCTTGACAACGGGCAATAATAGCTGATATAGGGCTAGGCTGGAAAAGAGCTAGCGGCGGTCAAACCAGAACATGGCACCAGTCAATGAAACCCACAACAGTTAGTCTAAGCCACGTAGGAAAGTGTAGACTTCCGGGTTGGGGTCCTCGGGACGGTAAGAACCAATGGTTGGAAACAATCGGTGATATAGCTCAAAATCGTTCTCAGTGGCGCAGATGCATCCACTCCTTGTGACTTATGATTTCCAATTAAACTGTTTTGTTCTCCGTTATTACTATTCCTTTGTCTCACACCTCTGTTTACTGTCTATATTATGCATTTCTCCTACTTTCTTCTCTTGCTTTGTGTGCTATATGGAGTGGAGTGTGGCGACTTGAACTGCCGCACATATGTGCAAAGTTCTATGTCGAAAACCGACCGACCGACCGAATAATATATAAAATAATGTATCCCACCGACTGATTTACAGACTATTTCAGAGAAAGTATGTGTTTAAGGACTGAAAATGTTTTAAATCTGGAGGGGGGGGGAACAACTTAACTAATAATAATAATAAAATTCACAATATGCTTATCAATTCGTAATTTACACAATTCGAGAAGTCTACATCTTGCTACGTGACTGTCAAAGATTTGATGGACTGATCCCAACTTTTGGTCTGACCACCACTCGCTGTTTTCCAACCCGACCCTATGTCAGCTAACAGATTAAGGCTTATTTCAGTATCACTGAAATTTGTACACATTTATTTTACATATCAGAATTTTTCTTTCAACTCGGTAACCAATGTTTGTGGGAAGAACCAAAAAATAATGGCGTTAAATTAATTTATTCAATAAGATAATATTTGTGCATAACACTTACTTGTCAATCTTTGAAGATGATTTACAGATACGTCCAATTACATCTTCAAAACGTTCATTATCATAGTGTTCAGTTAACAGAAGTTTAGACCAGTGAATAAAAAAATTAATATGTTCCTGACACAGATGAGAACGACGCTTACTAAGAAATTCTGGAACATTTTTAAATGAATTGCTTGCAATAGTATGCCTATATGAAAAATATAAGTGGTTTGATAAATCATTTACTTCAATTAAACAAAATATTGTGTCAAAAACAAAAAGCAGCGATAAAGACTTCTAGATAATAAATACAATTGATAGAGAAAGAAAGATCAGTATAATGCAGTATAAAATGATATTTCATACAATGATTCCCTTTTATAAATTTGAACAAAGAGAGAAGAAACATTGGCGCAGAATAATCTGGATCCATTTTATTTCGTTGGTTCTCATCAGCTGCGTACAACCTTTGTCCATTAGCAAGCATATTGTCAGAGCGTCATAGTAAAATAAGGCGTTGCGATTTACAGGGTGTCTAAAGTGTTACGACATATATGTATATATATCTTGTTAGAGAGAAGTTTCTTGAAAAATAAAAAAATTAACTAACAGTTGTGTTGTTCGGGTGGTAACAAAAGACAATTAGTAATAGTTACGTAATTAGATAAGAGAAGATCAAAATTTTAAAATTTCGGTGCACATGAGGTCAGATGAGAAGGTGATGATGTAATACAGTGAGCAGAACTCAGAAGATCAAGAAAAATGATCTCTTAAGAGAGTCAAGCGAAACATAAAGGAGAGGGGTGGAGTGAAAAGATAAGTTAACAAAATTAGAAAACAAAGAGTTACTAAGAAGTGAGACATCAGGGTAATTGAAGTCCAACAACGGATTCCTTTTGGACACATAAATCAGGCTTCAATCGTTTTATTGCTATAGCTTCTTCTCAGGTTTGCTGAAAATTTTTGATCTTCTCTTATCTAATAACATAACTATTACTAATTGTCTTTTGTTACCACCCCAACAACACAACTGTTAGTTAATTTTTTTATTTTTTTCAAGAAACTTCTCTCTAACAAGATATATATATGTCGTAACACTTTAGACACCCTGTAAATCGCAACGCCTTATTTTACTATGACGCTCTGACAATATGCTTGCTAATGGACAAAGGTTGTACGCAGCTGATGAGAACCAACGAAATAAAATGGATCCAGATTATTCTGCGCCAATGTTTCTTCTTTCTTTGTTCAAATAAAATGATATCATCATTCTATTTCACAGCTGCTGTAAACTACCTGAAATTACAATGGTTATAAATAATGACATTTCATACTTCAATGTTTGAAAGGTAATAGAGAAAACACTATAATAAGATGAACGCATCCAGAATATAAGCATTACAATTTTTAGTTTGCAACCACTCCTAAGAAGATTCTCTTCATGAACCTGGAATTCAGAGGTGACATCAAAGCAGAAATTCACAGAAACTGCTTTTCTAAATGTATGAAAAAGACATTTCAAGCAGCCACCTTACGTATCACATTCTTCAGCAGACAATTTATCCAGTCTAGCGTTAAAGATAGGATACCACTTTTGGCCACCTCAATGGGTATTTATCAGTTTACTTGCTCGTGTGGAGCAAAGTATGCCGGCCGTACGCAACGTCAAGTTCACAAACGTATTCTGGAACATTGTCCAGCTTCACTAGCCAGAGAAGAAAATAAGAATACTAGTAGCTCCATCCTCGAATACCTTGTCAACTCTGGACATCGGTCGCCCCCGCATGAATGCTTCACAACGCTACACAGAATCCCTCAATATCGTATGAAAGAACTTCGAATAGGCCATCTGTACATAGCTGAATCATTGGCCATTTGTGATCTGAAACCGGACCTCTACGTTCAAAAGCACCACATACATTCACTCGCCACTCTACCATCGCCAGAGAAACATTCTCACAATAATTTTGCTTCCCTTTATGTAAGTTTATAACTATTATTATTATCAACCTTATTTTATTATTGCTCTAATACTGTTTATTGGTAACATTGCGTTTTCATACAGATTTTATTTTTAAAAAACACTTTTCCGTCTTTCTACTAGTTTTTGTCCACTCTACACAATCACACTGATTAGTCATTTTCTCACAATTACGACATCATCCCAACTTCTGTCCCCTTTTTCTAATTTCCAATTAGTCATCCCCTTCTAGGTTACACCTTACATTGTGTAATACACTTTGTAGAACGAATTTTACCAGTATCTGATTGGTCTAATGAATTCTTTGTTAAATATAGTTACGATTGCATATTAGTTTGTTTATTAGATGTATCACACAGTGAAACAGTATTATTTACTGGATGACAAGGTTTCGAACAAAATTTATTGCGGTTCACAATCATATCAATTATAATCACACGACTTCGAAACTTGAGTTTTATAGTCTTCTTCGTTCGCTCCTATTTGTCATCATTGGGGTAGTAGAATTTTCCAGATATCGGGGACAGGTGATGAATCATGCCTACTATAAATATTTGCAGTTGATTCGATAAACAAAGCTTCTGTTATCAATCCCTTCCTACACACTGCTGTTACATTAGATTTTAAAACTGTCATCTTACCCCATCCTATTGTATGGTTGTGTGTAACTGCATGTAGTGACTGGTATAGCTGAACTATTCTCTAAATTTCTTATCTTATTCAGGTCAACTAATCTAGATTTCGCTAGGTTTTTATGCTCTGCTAGTCTGACTGACTGCGCCTGTTCTACTACTTTGACCTTTGTATTTGACCTGACAATCATTCCAGCAGGGTATTAGATAAACTAAATTGTTTTGTTACGATTGTACAGCCTGTGAAAATGAGTCGTCGGAAAGAAAATTTTCTTCGCAGTTTACATCTTTTTTTCTTAAATCCCTAGTAGCAAATTAGTGGTGAGCATAGCCTTCAGAATCCGCAAGGAACTAGTTGTAATATGAGAGTGTATTTTGATCACCAGCAAATATGGGAATGTAGATCCCATCATCAGTTACGTGACATGCTACTGCAGTTTATCGCATCTATTATTTTGGGAACAAAATTATTGGAACATTAATTTTTTTATTCATTAAACTTTCGTTATCCCCATAAATCAAAGGTTTTATCATCTTATTCCTATCATCTTTACATTTATAATTACCGTTATTTTCACCAGCTGCTTTTCGTTGATTGAAGAAGCCTCAGTCTATCTGTATCGCTACGAGTCGTTAACAGTTGCTTTCAGAAGGTTAACCATACGTCCAATCGAAGCTTGTTGCTTACAACGCTAGCAGGTTTATGCAAATCGGACATGCAATTCTGTTGAGAACAATGGAAAACCTCATTATTGATGCATGTTGCATCTCAAATATCTCCGTACAAGATTCCAGTGAAGTGTTTCGAATTCCGTTTCCATCTGTCAGATATAGCGCACTCCACCTATCAGGAAACAATGTGACATCGGGGTCCAACTAAGCTGGTGTTGGTGTCAAACTGAGCAGTAGACACTGAATACTTACTAAAAATCTATTTATTTGTTGTTATTCTATAAGGTTATTTTAGAGTAAGCGCCGACTGACCGTGGAAGCGTTGTCTTTCCACCATTTCCCCTTGCACATCAACGGACTTCAGAGAGGATGAAATTAGGAATGAGTTCCACTGTCGACATGCGTCGGGACTTCAAAGATAGAACGCTAGCCAACCATGCAAGTGGTCCGGGTTTCGATTTCCTGCAGGCGCATACCTTTACCTCCATCCCTCCCCCTCTGTCAGCCTGTTGTAAGACAGACAAAGAGGGAAGGTTGGGCTGAGTAACACTACTGCTACGGGAACTTCAAAGCTCAAGCTTGAAGCCGTATGTTCCACTTGGAACACAAAAAAATAAAATGAGTAATAATAATAATCTACTATCAACTACATAACACTGTCAAATAAGCCCAGATATCATAGTGTTATTGGGGAACTTAGAAGCCCATGTCAAGCATTTCAGCTCAGAAGAGAGACGTCTCGGTTGCCTATAGGAAACAGATAGTCACAGTACTAGACTACACAATGTGTGTGTGATAATCGTCAGGGGATTAGTCCGTTACCAGTTGCTATGTAGTGTTTCATGTACAGATTCTGTAAAATACATGAATAACTAATTATCTATAAACTGTAAATTTTAAATCAAATTCTTTTGAATATAAGATATGCATAATACACAGAATAATCGAACAAAGAATATTCTTTTTCGATAAATTCCTCTTCTGGCTCTACAATTATATATATGTTTATATATATAGAATATTCTAGATTAGTAGTCAATAACAATATTAGTGTTTTTTTAAATAATATCAATTTGTAAGGTATGATCAAAGCAATTTTTTTTCCTTCAAGTTCCCTAGTGGAACATAGGGCTTCAAGCTAGTGGCTTGAAGTTTCTGTAGCAGTGTTTATTTTACAGGATGGGGTTGCTAGCCCCATACCCAACCTTTCCTCTTCACCAGCATTATTTCTGGCTTAGTGAGGTAAAGGTGTGCGTCGGCCGGCGTTCGAACCCCGGATCATGTGCATGGTCGGCGAGCGTCCTAACCACTATGCCACCGACGCACATCAATGCAATTACAGTTCATTAAAGATGCATAAATTATAATAGAAATAATAAAGATATAATAGCAAATAGAATATCAACTAAAATTAGGAAAATTCCACAAAAATTCAGGATCATTTAAACCTAGATGGCCAAGGTAAGGACAATGTCTGAACTGGCTTCTTTTGGACACATAAATTAGGCTTATGAATGTGCATCCCAACAGCCTCAGCAATATTTAGTAGTCGAACTCTTAAGGCAAAATTGAGATTGGTAGGTATGCGGTAAATGACGCTGAAAGCATGGTTAACATCAATCTTGTTTTCTGTATCCACAAGATGAGATAGAATAGCGCTGCAAATATTGCTGAGGCTGTAGGGATACATATTAACAAGCCTAATTTATGCATCCAAAAGAAGTTAGTTCAGACATTATCATTACTTTGGCCATCTAGGTTTGAATGATCCTCAATTATGTGGAATTTTCCTAATTTTAGTTGATATTCTATTTGCTACTATATCTTTGTTATTATTATAATAATTTAAGCATCTTTATTTATTATTATTATTGTTTCCTTTAATTCCTAGAGGAACATAGGGCTTCAGCCGTGCGTCTCCATTGCGTTCGGTTCTCTACTAGAGTCTTCACCTGGCTCCAAGTCTGCCCACATGTTTTCATCTCCTCTTCACATGACCTTCTCCAAGTCACCCTTGCACTGACGACCAACTCGCCGCTTCCCTTTCCGGTTCCACTATAGCAATGGCTTGTCTAGTGATGTCACTTGATGATTTATTTCCTCAGAGTATGGCCAATCCATCTCCATTTCTTCCTGCATATTTGTTGCACAATCGGTTCCTGCTAGGTTGGTTCGCTCCCAGAGATCCCTGTTGCTGATCTTTTCTGGCCATCTGATCTTGAGTATTGAGCGAAGACAACTGTTAATGAAGGTCTGTAGTTTGTTTGAGATGCTCTTCATGACGCGCAGTGCAAGTCTCTGATCCATCCGTATAGTAGCACTGACTTCACATTGGAGTTGAAAATCCAGATCTTATTTTTGATGCTGAGTGCTGTTGACCTCCACACAGACTTGAGAGTAGTGAAAGCTTGTCTTGCTTTTCCGATCCTTGCTTTGATATCCTCATCAGTTTTGTCCGCCTGTAGTTGAAACGATGCTTCCCAGTTAGGTAAAAGAGGTTGTTTCTTTCAGGTTCCTCCCATTTATGCTGATCGTTGTCTGTTGTTGTTGTTCTTGTCCAGGAATCTTCATCACTTCTGTTTTCTCTATGTTCATCTGAAGTCCTATATTTCCTGAATGCTTCTTCTGCCAATTTGTTGCCTTTCATCACTTGCATATCTTCCAGTTTGTGTGAAATCAGAAATATATCATCGGCGAAGTCCAGATCCTCAAAGTTTTTTGTGTGAGTCCATTTTATGGTTGTTTCCTCATTGCCCGCTCTTTGTCGCATTATCCAGTCTACTGCAATCAGGAAAATCATTGGAGATAGTAGGCAGCCTTGTCTTATTCCTGTCCTCACTTCGAAGGATTCCGTAATGAACTGTAATTCCACTGATCTTACTTTACAAATCGATATTATTTAAAAAAACACTAACATTGTTATTGACAACTATTCTAGAATATTCCATTTAAATAAACATATACGTATATAATTGTAGAGCCAGAAGAGGAATTTATCTAAAAAGAATATTCTTTGCTCAATTATTTTGTGTTTTATAGATGTCTGAATGAATATTTTTGCTATATACATAATAAATGATTTTCTACATTAATTAAAACTGTACTATTGAACTCACGACTTTGTATGACTTTTCTCAAATAAACTACATGTCAGCTGTACGCTACACATTTGACATACACGCAGTTGTTTTATACAATTGGGTAAATCAGCTTTCCAGTTTTCAGTATGAGCGGATGAGGAAGAAGTATCCGTTGACTTCAACAAATCCATAATGCCCGAAACTAACTGATTACGTGTGTGTATAAGACCACGAAAACTTCTTACATCAGGGTAAACAATGCTTGGATTTGTGTATGACTTTTGTTTTTGACAGCGCTCATTATTTGTTATTGCCTCTTTTAGATAAACAAGCCAACCAGCATTTGCAACAGGCACAGATGGATGTTTAGACGTGGTGTAATGTGTACCGTAAAATTCTTTGGCTAACAGCAGATACAAATAGACCTGAAATAATGAATAAAAGTAAGCAGTGTTCACAGTACTAGTAATACTAGACATCAGTAATTACACGTAATCTCCTCTCTTTCAGTATTAAGCCATACACCCCATGTATGACGGTGAATGCTACCACCCGGTTACTAAAGCCTCAGTTAATGAAGCTGGCCTCATCTACTCTAGAACGAATTACCGATGAGGCATAACTCCGCGATTTGAAATTTATATTACCTATTCACCCAGTAAGCTAACTAGAATTTGAGGGGGGTGGAGGTAGTTGAATTGATTCTACTCTCCAGGCTGAGTCAAATGAGGCACACAGATGATAAGCTCGGCCCCAAACGGGCAAAACGGCCATCCTGTGTTTAGTTCACCTCGATCTGGCTAGCATGCAATACTGTTTGGAATAGTTGTCTGGAAAATCCCTCCTGAGCAATCTATTTACGATATTGACGCTTATTTGGATGTTTCGACTAAATTTGTAATTATTATCCGTTTTTCTCACAGACCGCATATTATTGTTCTGACGTTTGCCAACCATATGTTGACTTAATCGTTACTATTTGTCTTTGTTTTTGTTTAATCCCTGATTTTAATGCTTCTCTTTGTGGTTGTGTGATGATGATATTGATAATGTGTTGTCTTGTGACTGGAATTTGATTTAAGTGAGTCAAAGCCATTCTGACCTTGAAGTGTTTGCGAGAAGTGTTTGAAGGTTGATTCCTTTGGACAGAGTTTTTACCCCACCTTGTTGGGGAGATTCAACTTGATCATCAGGTACTTCTTACCACTGATTTTGGTTAAATAATTCTGTTGTATAGTACTTGTTTCGTAGCTAAGGACAAGTTTGATCCGTATAGCTGTCAAATAGTTGTCTTTTTGGCTGTCACTGTGGCATTTGTGACTGTAAATAACTCAAGGAACGTTTGGGCAGGTAAACAGTATATCGCAAAGATTAGTTCCCTGCGTTCAGACCATAATAACACGTGGGTTTTGGTCGTTACACTTATAAATACATGAAGACGGAATTTCATAAAATGGGATTGCCTGGATTGAAGCAGCAGACCCTCTTCCCCTTCAGATCATCTTAAGGAGTCTTTCACACAGAATGGAGTGTTAATCTTAGGGGCACACACATAGATTTCTAATCTAGTAGATACCTTAAACAACAATAACAATTTCCAAGAGTTTATTTGCAAGACTTTGGTTGTTTTTTGAGTTAGACCACTGATTGATATCAGTTAGAGAATCATTGAAAACCAGAAGGGAGTACTGGACAGCTGTTTTATCCTAGTTTGGGAATCATCGGTAGTATGCACCCACCACCGGGGTTTGAACCTAGGACCTTCCGGTTACAAAGCAAGCTCCTTTACCAGCCCATGAATTTAGCTCGACCACCAACCATTGTCATTGGCGGGAAATCCATATTCACTCCTGACCGATAGCTGCTACCTTGACGTGGTGGTCGGGCTTGCACATCGCGAGAACACATAGTGTAAGAATCTTTCTTACACTATGCCGGGGATCTATGGGCGAAGTCGTACTGCTGGGGAACAGGGATGTAACAGCAGTAAGGTGTTTCCCTCAGATGACCAGCATGCCAGCTATGCTATCTCTTCACTCTGGAGAGAGGGGGGTTAGAAAAGGTCGACCCCAAAAATTGTACATCCCGACTTACCCTACGGTGGTCCGTAACCGGCGGTAAGTTTACTAATACGGAACCAAACCAAGAAACCAGTTCATACAGGCCGTGTGTGTGACCGGCCTCAAGCAGTTGTCCCCTGGGCTCTGCGGTCACGCAACACTAACCCTCTCTCTGTTTCACGTACCCGAAGAAGAATCCATCCCCACTCCTGACTGATATCAATCCGTAGTCCAACTAGCAAAACAAATCAAATCCTTACAAATCAAATCTTGGAAATTAATCTGATGCTCGCTAGTGACTTGCTACAGGACGGAGTTTCCTGGAGTTCTAGTGATAGGTTGTGACCAGTGAGGTGCATCCATTCGGGAGTGAGGATGGATTTCCCTCCGATGACATTGGTTGGTGCCAGTCGCGCTAAATATCACGAATTGGTAGAAGTTAGAATTCATGGGCTGGTAAGGGAGCTTGCCTTGTAACCGGAAGATCCTTGGTTCGAAGCCCAGTGGGTGTGTCTTTTTTTATTCCTTCACGTTCCCAGTGGAACATAGGACTTCAAGTTAGAAGCTTGAAGTTCCTGTAGCAGTGTTATCTCTACAGGATGGGGTTGCTAGCCTTATTCCCAACCTTTCCTCTTTATCAGCTTTATTTCTGGTTTAGCGAGGCAAAGGAGTGCGTCGGCAGGGGATAGAACCCCGTACCATGTGCATGGTCGGCGAGCGTCCTAACCGCTGTGCCACCGACGCAGTGGGTGAGTACTGCCGATAAATTCCAAACTAGGATGAAACAGCTGTCCAGTACTCCTTTTAGTGGTTCATTTAATGGTTCTCTAATTGATATCAATCAGAGGTCATACTCGGAAAATAATAACAATAACGATAAAGGTGGCATGTTAAAAAAAGGTTTCAATCCACAACAACTTTATCCCTACGCCACCCACAATTTTTTTTAAATAACTAACTAATTTTGTAAAGTAATCCATTAAAAGCTGGAGCAAAAACCACAACCAGTGCGAAATAGATAAACCCCCACGAGATAAAATGAAAAGTTGTCCAAAACTTACTTGACCTTTATGTTCAATTGAATAAGATGGATTACCAGTTTTCAATTCCATAGGTATCACATTTAAGGTTGGCAGCATCAATTCATCACCACCAGACCCACTATTTAAAGGCATTCGACATAACAATGTCAAGTCAATTTTGCCTTTCAAACCTAAGCTGGAATAAAGACAAATAAGAATTTCTTATTAAAAAAAGGGAGATAATAAGTGTTTGGTAAAAAGAAGACAAAATCTCATGCATTGATATAATTAATTTTATTTAAGAAGTAATTACTTATAGGTTAAATTACTATTATTATTATTATTACTATTGTGATTACTTGTCCATATACTGAAACCTCATTCAGTTTGAAAAATGTTGACAGGACAAATGAACCATAGCAAAACAAAACACAAAAAACTCGACTAAATTACAAATTGAATGTTAAAACATTTCAGTTTGCTAAAATCAAAAACAATCAAATCAAAACTTTATAAGGACAACCATGAGTAAAATAAGGCTGTTTACTGCTCCAGGCTTGCTTCCAATGATGTCTATGTATCAGTGATGTTGGTTCGTAACGAATGTGACCTAGATGGATGTCGTGAACATTGGCGACCATCACGTGTCAAGGTGACGTGGATGTTGATCGAAGGTCATTGGTTCAAGGTGGCACTATATCACGATTTGAAAAAATGCTAGAATCCATGAGTCATGGAAGTGACTGCCAGCCCGAGTGGTTGAATGATCAATGAGTGTGATCTCGTAACCTAAAGGTTTTGGGTTCAGTCCCTGATAGAGTAGTAGTCATGGGTGCGCACTGCTAAAGAGCCCCTGAAATGGGATGAAACAACTGTTCAGTGCTCTCAGTTGATTTTAATGATATCTCTAACTAAGTGTTATTGGTTCCTGAAGAAAATCTAACAACTGAACTTAAGTGGCTTAATCGTCTACGAGGTCGCCTTGTAACCAGAATGTCCCGGGTTCGAATCCTGGCGGTGGGTGTGTACTGATGAGGAGTCCCAAACTAGGCCTAAACAGCCGGCTGTCCAGCAGTCCCAGGTTTTCCAATGGTTCTCTAACTGATGTCAGCACATGATAAAATCCTCCAACCAAGTGAACCTAAGTAACAAGCTTTTTTAAAGTGGTTTTCAGCTAGAAGATGGGATATATATATATATAACCCCTCTGAATTTTGAAGCACTTGTCACTAAAAGGTTATTGACATATAAAGCAGAAGTCACCTCGATATTGTTGTTTAATTGTAAAATTAATACGGGGATAATCTGTTCAGAAGATGATACTGAAATGTAATTAATACTTATTTCCCAGCCATTTAGTGTTCATGTTCATATTATACCACATGAATATCAGTACTAAGCTGTGCTGAGAGCGTCATCATTATATACATATGTAATTCGACTGGGTTCTGAATGGGATATAGGGCTTCTACGGCACATCTTCATTCCATCCTGTTCTCTGAAGTCATTTTTAGCTGGTTCAACGAATGTCCACAGGCTCGCTCCCATCTCCTCCTCACATGATCTCCCCTCGGACCCATGCCCAATTCATTTTCCATTTGGGTCCCATTCGAGCGACGGCCATAATAACGATGTCATCCAACACTATACTCTGTGTGTCCGATCCGTCTCCATTTTTTGTGGGATATTAGTTGAGCAAAAGGAGATCTTGGTAACTATGTTCCTAGAGTTCTTTGCTGCTAATTCTTTCTGACCAGCCGGCCATCTGATCTTCAGTATGGAATCGACAAAGGGGGCAGCTGTTGGAAATGCTTTTCGTGACGTCCCAACCACATACATATATATATATAGGAAAGAATAAAAGGTGTTCGTATTCAACCCACCGACTCGACCATATATTTTCTTCTACAGCAATAACATCCTCTATCTTCACTTGGCCAGTAGTAATCGATCTGTGAAACAAAAATGTTGAAGATTACTAATTACCATTTTATATCAAGTAATTCAGAAAATACAAATTCTTAAGACATTAAAACTAAGCAAATATGAACAATGCAGGAGAATACCTAGTAATCAGTTTTCTCATTTCGACAAACGCGAGAAAAGTAGGCAAGTTTTAGACCAGGAAGAGGGTGTATTGATCATAACTTCACCCTTCAAGAGATTCTGGAACTCATGGCATATTTACCGTATTTCTTGACGTAAAGGCGGCATTCGCCTCTGTCAGCAGAGAGGTACTATGGCAATGTTTGCTCGTGAGGGGAATGCTGGAAAAGCACATTGCACTAGTCGAGGTGCTCACTCACTTAGGGGGAGTGGTCATCGGAAGTGATGACAACCAGCGGTGTCAGTCAGGGATGTATACTGTCCCCATTCCTTTTTAATTCCCGCATAGATGTGCTAATGAAATTGACCCTAACTAACTTCAGCGACTCACAGATTGAAGTGTTACCCAGGGATAGGCTTGATGACTCAGAATATGCGGATGATATAGTCCCACTGGGTGAAGTCCTTAAAAACCTTGAGCAACAATCTTCGAATGGTTTGGTATGCGATTCGCTTGAACAGTCATGACTAAATTTTGCTCCTTCTACGCTTCTACACTGTGTATTCATCAGTGACACATTCTTTAAAGAACAAAGTAAACGTAGCAACAAAGAAATTCAATGGTATGCAACATGTGCTTTACCCCTTTCCCCCCCCCCGTCCACCAAAAATTTACTAACATCACATGTAGTGTAAAAATGACTGAAAATATCAGCATTATGTAGGATTACTTCTAAATATTTTAGTCAATATTATTAATAATAACCCATTTGAAGAAAAGGAATTACTTTCTTTAATATAAATTTCCTCATTTTTAGAACACTTATAATCCTTCTTCCAACATCTAGTACACAAATAATCTTTCTTAATAAAAGTAGCTACACAGTTATTTTTTTAAAACTCATTTTTATTTCATAAGAAATGAAAACCTTACAAAATAGGGAATTCGAATGTTTTTGTGCAAAACTATATGACTTGATGTGTTGCATAAAACCATATACTAGTGACTGTATACGACTCATATCAACCAGTGGTGCATGCTAGCCAGATTATCGACTGACTCACTGACTGGTTTCAACAGATGTGCAGCAGTTCGAGTTCCCACTCTCCCTCCATGTAGCACACAAAGCAAGAGAAGAGAGTAAAGACAGATTCAAAAGACAGATAAACAGAAGTGTGAGAGAGCGAAAAAGAATAGTAATATCGAAAAACAATAGAGTTCCAGTTGGGTATGACAAATCACAAAGAGTGAATGCATCTGCGCCAGCTATTGAGAACGATTTCAAGCCATATCACCGATTGTCTCCAGTCTTCATTGGTTCTTAAGATCTCGACGACCCCAAATAGGAAGTTCACACCTCCCTACGTGACTGTCTCAAACTAACTGTCGAGGATTGGATGGACTGATTTCATGTTTTCTTTTGACTACCATTAGCTCTTTTCTAACTCTGATCCTATGTCAGCTAACATTGCCCATCGAAGAAGGCGATGGCTGGTAATGCATTCGTAACACATATCCTAACCATCTCAATCGATGCAGCTTCACAACCTTATCGATTGATTTTCCCTCCTTACCTAACACTCAACGCCTAATATCAATATTACTCACCCTCTTATACCACCTGACACGGGAAATAAAACGCAAACACCTATGATCAAAGACAGATGGCTTTTTCGTGTCTTCCACTTTCAATAGCCAGTCTCAGTCATAAAGAGGTGGAGAATGTACACACATTTTCTTTCATCGATACCAGCGGATACACGTCTACTAAGCAGAGATGTAATGGAAATGCCAAAAGCCTTCATTTAATTGACAAAAGAATCCTTGGCTTCGGAAGCGAATCGCATTCCAAATATTCGAAGAGTGCTGCTCAACGTGTTCAGAAGAATGTACATTTTACCAGCGTTTTCACCTAGGAGGACTATATCATCCACACGTTCCAGATTATGGAAGTAATCTAAGCACCAGACGGCAGTTCCTCTCGTTTAGGAACTATCTCATCAGCGGTGTGCCCTTTTTAAGTCGAATCAGTTGAAACCAGCCGATTTCCGGCTAGTGTTACTTGGATGAATTGATGATAGCCTTAATCAAATTCACAATTCGACGTTTTGCAAATGAATTGGAGATTATTTCGCTACAGTTTTCTTTGGAAAGCGAAATTACTCATATCACAATAAGTGACTGAACTGTGTAAATTGAGAATTTGACTTACGTTATCACTAGTAGTCTAAATTGAAACCGCAAACACCGCTGATGAGCTCGGTTCCAAACGAGCGAAACAGTCTTCCGGTGTTTAGATCACTTCGATAATCTGGCTAGCAAGCACCACTGGTTGATACGAGTGGTATACAACTAACTACTCATCTCAATTAATCAGTAGTATATAGTTTTATGCATAGATTTACCAACTGAGGATTCTATTTGACAACTTCCTATGTTAAGATATACCAGACTGTCGTGAAATCCACAAAACTTTAAACATCTCATATTTTAAGGACTATTGAAGGAGAACATCGTCAAACGACTAAACTAATACGAAATAATTAAATTGAACTGAATTATCGAAATAGGACTTGGCATAAAAGTGCATCAGTTAGAATTGCCATGCTTTGTAAGAGCACACATAAAAGCGGAGAAAACTAATTTAGAGAAAAAATTAGCGTAGACAAAAATATGCGAAAGAAGGGATAATCAAATGAAGATTATTCAATATTTTCAGAATGTGTAGAAGTATAAGGAGTGAATATACATGAGATATCCAGGATCAGTTTTGGTCATGACAACAACAATCTCCAAACATTCACTCTTTACTTCCTGAAGATTCAAGTGAGGGCAGTCTAAACCTTCCTATACGGCTCAAGTTAACAGTCAAAGACTTTATAGATCGAGGTCGCCCTGTTGTCGGACCACTGCTGAACTCGTTTCCAGACTAGTTCTACTTCGGCTAATACTGCTTGTCGATGAAATCAGTGGTTCATAAGAAAGTTTCATAACATTGTCGAATGACTTTCGCGCCTAACTTCACTATAAATGACCATGTTGTCGCACCTAATGCCTACATTAAAATACCCACTAATCTTTTCAAGCCTCTCACCTTCCTGAAGCCAAGTCTCACAGCCATGAAGTTGAAAACAGTGGACTGGTGCATAGCACACACGTTCTCTGATGGCTAGCATCATGACGAAAGTTGGCAAACACCGAACAAGTCTTTCCTATTCCCCGTCCTGAGATTCTGTCAGCAACTACTTCGTCAGGGTTGATGTGACTTTTCAAATAAATGAAGGGGTCAACACATCCAACCATTTCACAGCTTATCCTTAAAGTAGAACTCAGTGTAGATCAATCCTGCAGAATCACCTTGAATTTCAAACGTACGCATAATTTCGCTCGGCTTGTTCGAAAGACGACATCTGTTAACCACATCTTTAAGGTGCTATGTCGAAGGTGAGCAAAAATCCAACAGTATCTCTTAAAGGGTGATGTAAATCCCGCACCAAAGGTAACTTTGAATAAACTCTATTGTTAGATGATAGGTCTACAGAAATAGATGAGTGTGATAAACTGCTCAAAACAAAGTCATCTCAGGCTGCAGGTGTCCCAACAGCTCTGATGCCTGGCTAGCCGTTAAAATTGTCAGTATATTAAAGTGAAAAATCGCAACAGTATTATAAATCTTTAAAAAAATATTGAAAAGATTACCGAGCGCCATCATTTCGTCGTTCAGGATAGTGGGCTTGAATCCAGTTAAGAATTTTCGGTACATATTCTTCCAATTTTGTGATAAGCACTTTCAACTTCATATCAAGTGCATACCTGCATAGAGAATTCAAATAATAATAAGAATAATATCAACCATTTTTATCAGTCAAAGAAATATAAGACTATTTCTATGAATAAATTCCCCCGCCTTAAATATCGTACAATAAAGCGGTCACAAAGTTAGATTTCCATGAGTAAAATGTATAGAAATATTATATGAGAGAGAATTCAGTGTTTTATAGTTGCTTAAGACGTCATATCACTAATTCATTGTAAATGAAGTCGCTTGTATGTTGCGTTGTTTGAAGTCAGTTCTCAGAACAGGATTTTTATGTTCCGGGCTATGAACCACAATGAATTTATGCGGGCGGATGATGATACTATCCAATCGCCAAGACTAAAGTAGGTGGGACTGGACTCGGAACCAGGATTCACTGGGTAAAAGTTGAATGCCACATATATGTCGTAAAATTATCCGGATATTTATTGGTCCCATATACTGAAACCTAATGAAGAAGCCAGTTCATCACAAAAATAATATTTAGAACAGTGTTTCATAGATATACTAGTTTTCCCTCCGTGATTGCCGACTAGTTAAAAGGACATTTGACCAAGAACTATCTACATAGTACGCCTTAAAAGTTATTTTACAAATGATACTTTGAGCGGCTGAAATATACTTCAGGTACAAAAAATACTGTTTCATTCAAATGTTGGTTTGTAGGGATTTGATTGATTACAGGATTTCATTATGAGCTGACATTAGTTAGAGAACCATTGGAAAACCTGGGAGTACTTGACAGATGTTTCGTCCTAGTTTGGGACTCTTCAGCAGTACGCCACACCCACCGACAGGGTTCGAACCCAGGACCTTCTGGTCACAAGGCGAGCTCGTATACCATTAGGCTACTGGGAGCGGATCCAATGGTCCATGAATTCTAACTTCTGGCTTAATGGTATACGAGCTCGCCTTGTAACTAGGAGGTCCTGGGTTCGAACCCCAGTGGGTGCGTACTGATGAAGAGTCCCAAACTGGGAAGAAACAGCTGTCCAGCACTACCATGTTTTCCAATGGTTCTCTAACTAATGTCAGCTCATGATGAAATCCTATACTGTTTCATGTTGGATTCCATCACAGACCGATATCAGTCAGAGAATCATTTTAAGCTAGCGAGTACTGAACAGCTAGTCAAGGAGCTGGCTTTGTGCGTCGGCGGCACAGTGGTTAGGACTCTCGCCAGCCGGGGTTCGACTCCCTGCCGACGCACACCTGATATTTATGGTCGGCCTGCACAATTTGGGCTACCGACATCATATGCTGAAAATTCCATACTTGTACCAGAAATACGGTGTGGAATCAAGTTGTAATCAAGAAAAAAAATTATTATATCCTAGTTTAGAACTCTACAGCAATACACACACACATGATACCACTGGCTATCGAACTCAGGACGAAGTGATCACTTGGTTATTTAGCCCATAGGACGACATCCAATGGCCTGCGAATTCTAAAGTTTTCCAACTCTCTGGTTTTCGAATTGGAAACGTTTATTTCCCGATACTAATTTAAAACAAGCAACAAAAGTTAATAAAACAGGATTTAATGAATTCATCAAATTTTGGTAGAACTCTTCCTCAGCTGGATACTCTACATACAGGGATATAAAGTGAAGATAAATTGCATTACGGTTCAATTACATTCCCTAAATGAAAAGTTGGTTATCAGTGAGAGAAAGAACTTGAATATATCAAGAATTGCGAACTAAATAATATTGGTAATAATAATGACGACCATTTCCTTCTGTACACAGAGACCGGGTTTTTAACTCTAATCTCACAAACCTCGGCAAATGAAAGGATCTTCCTGTTTGTTTGTCTACTGACAACAGTGAGCGACTTGACAGCGTCAATATCATGTCCGTAGTCCACAAGATGCCTTTTTTATTGAACTTTTAGTCACTTTGACTTCAGCTGACTTCAACCACCTTGGCAAATTCTCAATCATGTGAGTAGACAATCGCCTTTCTGTACAACCAACGTATTTGCTTCCACAAACACGCTCAATCGTCCTCTGAATGATATCGGCTCGTGATAAAGCTTATTTCGAAACTAATCAAATCTCGACAAATCAACACTTTAAAACACCATTCCCTGTAACATGTTCACACTGACGTCACTTCAAGGACTACTACTGTGCCAGTTGATGCTTAAGAAAGATGCTTAAAGGAACTTTATATCTACATTCAAACAATTAAATCAAGTGGGATGAAGTTTTCTGAAAATTACCCGAATTTTAGAATTCTTAATACTCATAACAAAGGTGGGTACAAACTCACATTTGTAATACTGTTGACGGACGATGAACAAGATCAGAAATCATCTGAGAGATCATATTTCTAGGAATGGTTTCTTCGGAAATTATCTGCATATTATAAATAATAAGAATGTCAGTTACAATATAATTTGAATGAAAGAAAAAAAGAAGCAAACAGCCGAAAGTACACATATCCTACATATTGAAATATCACAAACAAGAAATGCAAGTGATAATATATCCACACAAATATCATATTGTGATAGCATTCAGTTTGTACCAAAAGGAAGGACTTAGTTCCTGCCTAGTGTCCAATCAAGGTATCCATTGCAGTCCTACAGGAGGTTAATCGTGGGGTTGAACAGCTCAGTGACAACGTCTCTGATGGCAGCACAGGGTAACCCGGGTTCGAATCTTACAAGGGATATGAGTTCTTTCAAGGCTGCAGATACACCTTGCTGACTGGTGAGTGACAAAAAGCACGAGACCTATGTCCTGGGCTTCCTCCCGGTCGCCTCTAACCACCTAATGACAATATCACGTTCGTAGAAGTTTAGTAATACAAGTTCTTTGTCCTAGCTAGATCAGGAGTGCTTCGTATGCTTTTGGAAGTGTTTAGACGGTTGTTACTTCCCGGCTGCCCACTCCATGGAAGTTGATTTCTCCTTGGGTTACTTAAAATAGAAAGAGACTATGCGTTGTGTGACAGCAGACTTCAGCAGACAACTGCTTGAGGCCAGTCACACACGGCTTGTTTCAATTGGTTTTTAGAGTTTTTTCCGTATTAGGAATTTACTGATGGCTACGAACCATCGTAGGGTAAGTCGGGATGTACAATCTTGGACGTTAACCGTCTCTAACCCTTCCCCCTCTCCAAAGTGAATAGGCAGCTATTATGATGGGCATCTTAGGGAAACACCCTACCGCTGTCACATCCCTATTCGCCCACAGACCTCTAGCATAGTGTAAGCATCTTGCGCTATATCGGTAACTGCTGTCAGTCGAATCGCTATCCTAACAATCTTTCTGACAAGGTAGAACCTGCAGTGTTCCTTGTTGGGTCATTGAGATATGCAAGCCCTACTACCATATCAAGGTAGCAGCTATCGGTCGGGTCCTAGCTAGATACACTTATACAATGCGTATAAACGAGATTTCGTTGTTTTCAAAATACGTCACTGGATAAACAATCATATGTGATTTTTAATTCAGTTTTAATTTTCCCGTTGACTGATTGAACTGAAATGTTCGGCCTCTATTGACATAGCTCCTAGTGTCGACGTTTCAACAAATAATAACCATCACCCATTTCACAAGCAGTGGCACTCCCATGGTCCAAGTGATCTACTGGATACCGCTTTGGCGTTGGAAACGATGGGTACTGGGTTCGAACCTCTGTGCCGAAACCATCACTCACTGGCGACTGAAGGTATATCCAGCCGACGGGTCCGAAATAGGACAAAATGCACATTGAGGATTCCGCTGCTAGTCACCATCTATCTATCAAATTAACCAGTAGTCTTTATATTAAAACTTTTGAAAAGCAATTCAAAATCATATTTTTTAAATGCTAGGGAATGCAATTATCACCAAAATATTTAATGGCATATTAAAATCTACAAAGTACCAAGAAAAAATCACGCACTATGTCATCCATAGTGCAAAAAACACATAACTGAATAAAGAATATTAACGAATATTGAATATTTTTGTAATACCACATACCTACCTTTTGAAAAAGTTCATGAACTAAACTACCAATCAGCATAACTTCAGGTCCATAAGAACTTTGATTTGTTGTTGTCGATAATAAAGCATCATTATCAATAGAACCACTACTACTACTACTATCAGAAAGCCAAAATTGTTCTAACACGGCACGTCTTAAACAATTCAAGCTACCGACAATCTTTGTAGTAGGCAGAAGATAATTCGGGTGTAAGCATACTACAGAACATGTAGAATTATTATTATTATGATCAGATATAACCAGTGGAAAAGAAGAAGAAGAAGAATGCCTTACAGATACTTCCATATCATCAGTGTTGAACACATCCGGTATAATATGAATGACATCGTTTATACGAATTGGTGAGTCTTGCCTGAAATAAATGTAAAAAAACAAAACATTTTCTCAAACATACAGTTTGTGTTATATAAAAATGAGGCACGAAAAAGCAGAAAGAACAGAAAAATACTCAGAAGAACTGTGATTACTTCAAGCGAACATAGAGAAGACAGGAGTGATGAAGATAGCTGACCAACAATAACAACAAGTAGAAATCACTATCCAAGTATTGGTTTGTAGGGATTAGGTTGATTGGTTACAGGATTTCATCATGAGCTGACATTGGTTAGAGAACCATTGGAAAACCTGGGAGTACAGGACAGCTGTTTCGTCCTAATTTGGGACTCTTCATCAGTACGCCACACCCACCGACAGGGTTCGAACCCAGGACCTTCTGGTTACAAGGCGAGCGAGCTCATAGACCATTAAGCCACTGGGACCCAATCCAAAGGCCTATGAATTCTAACTTCTGCCAATTTACGACAAAGCGTAACCGCTAGCCAATGTCTACGGCGAGTATTTGTCCTCACACCCGACCTGCTGCACCCTACTGGTCACGACTTCCCACTGGAACCCCAGGTAACTACCTACCTGGCTAGCGGTTGCGCTATATCGTGAACTGGCAGAAGTTAGAATTCATGGGCCATTGGATCGGGTCCCAGTGGTCTACGAGCTCGACTTGTAACCAGAAGGTCTTGGGTTCGAACCATGGCAGTGGGTGCGTACTGCTGATGAGTCCCAAACTAGGATGAAACAGCTGTCCAGTACTCCCAGGTTTCCCGATGGTTCTCTAACCAATGTCAGCTCATGATGAAATCCTGTAACCAAAGAAATCACTATCATTTGGAGAAATTTGATGGAAGTCATCACATTCACTTATTTGAGTAGATTCGTTCCAACTACAGACTTCATAGACGTAGATGTCAAGGCCAACATCAGAAAGACAAGACAGATGTTCATCACTCTGAAACCAGTCAGGAAATCTACTGCACTCAGCATACAGAACAAGATTCGGATCTTCAACATTTGTATCAGATCAGTGCTTCTCTGTATGCTTCAGAAATTTATTATATAACCAAAAACACTTCCAATAGGTTACTGCATACTTTTACTAACATCCACCTTCGTTGCCTCGATCACATGAACAGAAGGGATAAGCAACAAGGAACCCTGGCAACGAAGTTACAAAGATCATTTTATTTACTTACTTGCTTACTTTATTCCTTTACGTTCCCAGTGGAACATAGGGCTTCAAGCTACAGGCTTGAAGTTTCGGTAGCAATGGTGTCCATTTTCACGGGATGGGGTTGCTAGCCTCATTCCCAACCTTCCCTCTTTACCAGTATTCTTACGAGCTTAGCGAGGTAAAGGAGTGCGTCGGTGGCCGGGGGTCAAACCCCAAACCACCTGCGTGGTTGGCGAGCACTCTACCGCTGTGCCACCGACGCACAAGATCTCGTTGCCTAACAAATATTCCGAAGAAGACGGAAACAAATCAGGCACACGCTAACGAGCCAGGTCCTCAAAGGGGACCCAAATGAGAAACGACGAGTTGGGCTTTGGTCCGAGGGTGACAAAGAGGAGGTCGTGTGAGGAGTTGATGAGAGCTTATAGACAATCATGAGGCCAGATGAAGAGGACTACAGAGGACAAGGTGAAATGGAGATGTGCAGTCGAAGCCCTCTGTTCCACTCGGAACCCAACTAAAATGACTTTGTTGATACCTTGATAGTATTGTGGTGAGAGCTGTCCACTAGCCAAATTGGTAGACAGTAATTTACGTCAATGTTTACGTTCTCAAGATTTGTTGTGAGAAAATATGAACAAAGATTGATTCAAAACCGACCACAGCAGACTTTGCGTAGGCGGATACAGTTAACATATAGATGACCTGACATTCAAGAAACAGTCACAAAGAGATGAAAGATTAACTTTAAGTGAGAAACAACCAATCAGAAGACTGTGTTGTTTGCTTAATTAAACTATAATAATGTACATGAAAATATATATATGCTGTGATTTCCTTAATAAACGATCGGTTGCCTGGCCCTTGTCTTCTGTTGTTACAGTATCACATTTCTTAAAAGTATAATATTTCACAGCTGAAAAACGACCCAACTTTAGAAATCAATTGTACCTCTTCATTGTCGATATGAATTGTGAAGACAGAAAAAAGTGAAGCTCTTAGCGGGTTAGCCCATAATATACTTCATTTAGTTGATATTGCTCTGTTCAGACTGAGTAATAGATAGAAAGTAATTGACAGCCCTTTTTTTATTATAGCTTGATTCCACACCGTATTTTTGGTACAAGTATGGAATTTTCAGCATGTGATATCGGTAGCCCAATTTTGCAGACTCACCATTGATATCAGGTGTGCGTCAGCCGGGGATTGAACCCCGGACCATGTGTATTATCGGCGAGCATCCTAACCACTGTACCACCGACTTATTGAACAAATAACAGAAGAACTAAATAGTTTAATTGAAAATAATAGTCCACATTATTCCTGGCAAAGTTAAACTATCATAGCCAGCCAATTACAATTCAAATGCAAAAAAGTCGCATAATCTTTGAAAAAAACTAAAAAATATTGCAAAGGTGATATTACACTGCATTTTTTTCCTTCACGTTCCCAGTGGAACATAGGGCGCCTTCAAGCTAGTGGCTTGAAGTTTCTGTAGCAGTGTTTATTTTACAGGATGCGGTTGCTAGCCTCATGCCCAACCTTTCCTCTTTACCAACTTTATTTCTGGCTTAACGAGGTAAAGGCATGCGTCGGCCGGGGATCGAACCCCAGACCATGTGCATGGTCGGCAAGCGTCCTAACCGCTATGCCACCGACGCACTATTACACTGTATAGTTGTAGCTTATGTGTTGCAAGAATGTCTCCCAGTCACTACACATATGATCTATAAGGAATCATACAATGCGCGATAGATGCATTCACCCAGGTAACTTAAGGTCATGGTACTTAGAGATGCATTGATATTTCTGACACTATTCTGCAACCTACTCCTAACTCTAACCATAATCCTAACTTTAACCCTAAACCTAACCTTAACCCTAAGTCTTAATCTTAACATCCACAACCCTACCTAACAGCATAGATTTGCAGAAAAAGAACCTAGTAAACAAGTAGAATACTGTATCTACCCTATCCAAGTCCAAAAAGGTAGGCATGACTTGATTTGGAATGACATTTCATAGCATTCCCTGTGTCTGATCGGTTCTTGAAGGTCAACTTTTGAAGACCTTGACCTTGCAATTAGTAGTGTTCTCTGAGCTGGTTGGTTTAATTGCGGAGCTTTCGTCGTCCTTCTGAACAACATCTTCCTTCAGCGCAAGTTTTAGCATAAAGTGAACTGATTTAAATTCTCCATGAATGATAGAATTGCGTTTCCTGGTAACCATCTGCATGACTGGTAGTCGATTTACATCTGTATTGATCTTTTTTTTATTGACTTTGGTAATGATACTTTAACTTCACCTTATTCCTTATTTATTCTGTATTGCAGATGCCTGATCACATGTTTACTCAGTAAACACATGAATGAACAGTGAATCACCTTACCAAATGCTCTGTACACAATAACACGATCGTTAAGAACTAAGTCAGCTTAATGTATATCTAATATAGCTTATAAATCTTATATCCACCCCTAATATTTGTCCACATTTGAACTCCACTTATGAAGTAAAGCATGAGTATAATGCAGTTCTACAAAATATGACTTCCAGCTAACAAAATATAGACTTCTGAAAATCCTCAATGAAAATTTAAGAGCGTTTCGATAGGTATTTGTACCTTGATGTGATTGTGTCTTCTTAGCTGAGTGATTCAATTGAGAGGCTTCCATTGTTCTTCTAGACAAGATCTATACCGCTAACTTCATGGTGAATTCAACTTTTTGGAATTCTCCGTGAATGTTACAACTGTCTCTCCTGATAATCTTGGCTCTGATTAGTTATCAATCAGAAGAAATACTAAATACACTGGAGAATTCCTGGAAGCTTGATACTCGGATCATTTTTCACCAAAAAACAGACATATTGGCATAGATCAAAATTATCAACCCAAAAAGGACAGGTAATATATGGAAAAGTGACAAAAAGGTTAAATTCCAAGTTAATGAAAAGATCGATAACGATACAAATTGAAACCAGGATCATGAAAACCTCTGAAAATAACCAATCACGACCAAATTCGCCAGAAGAGACAAGTAGTTCACGCATGGGGAATTCCACACAGTTCATTTCACACTGAAAACTCTGTCTAGCATGACAATGAAAGCTTTGAATTTCAATCTGATTGACTGGTTTCAACACAGAAATACAACAGTCCAACTTGCCACACTCCATGTACCACACAGAGGAGGACAAAAGGGAGAAATCAAGAGATTCGGAAGAAGGATAATAAGCATAAATGTGAGAAAGAAAAAAAAGTAATATGGAAAACCCTGATGGTTTACTGGATATGAGAGACCGGAAAGAGTGTAAGCATCTGCACCACTTAGAACGATTTCGAACAATATCACCAATTGTCTCCAAACATTGATTCTTAGAATCCCAACGACCTCAACTAGAAAGTCTAAACCTCCCTACGTGTCTGGCTCAAACTAACTGTTAAGGATTTCATGGACTACTTCCATGTTTTGGTTTGATCACGACCTGTTGCTTTCCAACCTAATCCTGTATCAGCTAATACTTCCCGTCAAGGAGAGCGATGGCTAGAAATGAGCGCAGCACGTGTTCTAGCTATCTCGATCGATTAACCTTCAGAACTATATCCACTGACTTTCCCTCCTTACCTAACACTTGACGCCTAACCTCAATATTACTCACCCTCTTATACCACCTGACACGGGAGATAAAAAGCAGACATCTATGATCAAAGACAGCTAGTCTTTTTAATCATTCAGCTCAGAGAACATAACTGATTAAAAACATCCATTTGAGTTACAAATCTTCACTATTATTTTGCATCTTCAGGTATTGGTTTGTAGAGATTTTGTTTGACTGGTTGGAGGATTTCATCATGAGCTGATATCGGTTGGAGAACCATTGTAAAACCTGCAGGGAGTAATGGACAGCTGTTTCGTCCCACTAGTTTCACGCTATTCATCAGTACGCCACACCCACCGACAGGGTTCGAACCCAGGACCTTCTGGTTACAAAACGAGCGAGCTCACAGACCTTAAGCCACTGGGCCCCGATCCAATGGCACATGAATCCTTACTTCTACCAATTCACGACAACTAGGCAATGTCTTCTTCGATGAGTAACTATCCTCATCTTCGACCTGCTGTACCCTACTGGTCACGACTTTCCACTAAAACCCATGGTAACTGCCTGAATAAGGCTAGTCGCTAGTGAGCATCAGGGCATTGTATCTGTTCAATAGGAAAATAATCCGATGGCACTACGCAGTCACAATACTCATTTGATCAAATCCCCTAAGAGACATGTCACTCATGTCCACCCCTGAATTAATAAGATAACTTTGAAACTACAAAGCAACCAAGCTATAACGGAATAATTATTTGGAAGATCCCCACCCTGAAAGATCTATTTACGGTATTGCTACTTTAATGTAGACATTCCAACTAACTTTGTAATTATTATCATTTTTTTCTCCTGGACTGTTCTGATATTTGCATATCATCTGTTGACCTGATCTTTATTATTTGTCTTCGTTCAATTTCAATTTTTATCTTTAAGATTGTGTGATGATGACATCGACAATGTATTGCTTTACAACTGAGATTTTGTTTGAGTGAGTTAAGGTCAATCTGACTTTGGATTATCTGAGAGAATCGTTTGGTGGTTGACTCCTGTTGACACAGTTTTTATCCCACCATGTTGGTAATATTCTCCTTGAGTGGACACTAGTAACTAGTTTGATGTGTCTAGTCATTTATTTGCTGCAGACTGAATTCTATCAGTCAAGTTTGCAATGTGGCCACCATTCTAGGTAGCTCGCCATCACGGTACACTTTGAATTGTTGATGTTAGATGGTTGGAGGCAATCGGGGGAGAGCCTTGGACCTAGGTTTCGTGCTAGTTGGCACTCACCAGTCATCAGGGTGTATCTGCAACCTTCAGGGAACTCATGTCGCTTCTGAGATTCGAACCCGCGTCCCCCACTGAGCTATTCGTGCTCTTGATTGACCTCCTATAGGAGTGTAGTGGATACTTTGATTGGACACTAGTTAGTAATCTCAGAAGGGACATGAGTTCCTTGAAGATTGCAGATACGCCTTGCTGACTGGTGAGTGCCAAATAGCACGGAACCCAGGTCCAAGGCTTCTTGCCGATTGCCTCCAACCATCTAACATCAATATTCTCCTTGATTCTCAGATACTTCTTACGGTTGACTTGGTTAAATAATTTTGCTGTATGGTACTTGCTTTATACTTGAGAGATAATTTGATCTGTATAGTTGTCTAACGGCACTACCGAGGTAATTCTGCTCCTTGATATGTTATCATTGTTGAATAGTACCTCAGATTTCATCACAAATAATTGTTTCTTTGCTGTTATTGAGGCACTGTTTGACTGTGAATAACTCAAGGAAGTTTCGGTCAGCTATACACAATAGGAGGCAAAGATCAGTTTCCTGCATTCACACTATTAAAAACGTGAGTGTTTTAGTTGTTAGACAAGCTGACTTATAACTAATTCCAGGCAAATGTAACACTGTTAATGTTTTTTTCAAAAACGAAATTGGTTTTTAACTGACAAATATAATAAACACAGCAGGAAAATTGGAAGAAAGCAGAGTTTTCCGTGAAGATCTATCATCGCAGATTTTGCAGGCAAAATATATGATGTTACAAGATTGAAGAAAAGATGAACACTAATTAACTTACCACGAATCACGCAGGATAACATTCATTTCAGTAGTGTTACATTTATCATTATTATTATGGTTATTACTGTTGTATACACGAACCACTAAATCAGTTTGGTCTCTGAAAAAAGAAAGATGAAAATAGAACCAATTGTATCTATATAAAAAGATATAGCATGATAGTAAAAATGAGTATACTATTTAATCACCACCTTTTTTTCCATTCTTTTGAGTCCCGAGTGCAACACAGGGCTTCAAGCGTAGAGCTTTGAACTCTCAGTAGCATTGGTGTTGCTGTTTTTAACGGGGTGGAGTAGCTAGTTTCACAATCAATGCTCCCTCTTTACGGATTCACTGTCAAGTTAGCTAAGTGAGGTTTGGCGCGCATCGGCAAGGATTCTACCACTGAACCACAGACTCACAGATACGTGAAAAAAGCCTAGTAATAAGCAGTTTGTCTGTCTGTCTCCTGGATTCAACATAGAACTTGGCACCGAAGTGCAGCAGTTCGAGTTGCCACGTTCCAAATAGCACACAAAGGTAGACAAGAAAATGAGTGAAGAGAATCAAGTATAAGAGTGAATCAGAGTGAGTAATGGTAGAAAGGAATATGAAAGATTACCCAAGTGACTGAATACATCTGCGTAAGCCATTGACAACGATTTTGAGCCATGTCACCTATTGTCTCCAGCCACTGATTCTTAGAGTCCCGAGGGCCCCAACCCGGAAGTCTGCATCTCCCTACCTGACTCAGTTTAACTGTCAAGGATTTCATGGATTGATTGATGCCATGTTTTTGTTTGGCCACCACTTACTCTTTTCCAACCTGCACCTATATCAGCTAGTAATGCCCGTCCGTCGGGGGAGGCGATGGCTAGGCATGCGCAGCACGTGACCTAGCCATCTCAATCTATGTAACTTTATAGCCTCTTCGAGTGATTTTCCCTCTTTGCCCAACACTCTACGCCTAACGTCAAAATTACTTACCTTATTATTATGCCACCTAACGTGAAAAAGAGATCGTAGACATCTATGATCAAAAACAGTCAACAACCTTTTCATGTCTTCAACTGGTATTGGCCATGTTTTGAGAGCCATAGAGAAGGACGGAGCGAACTGCTGAGCAGTACACACGTCCCTTGGTTGATAGCCGGATGTCAAGCAGTTTGTAAGATAACGATAATGAGTACTACTGCAGCTAAGCAACAAAGATTGATATGATGCTCTTTTTTTTAGGTTACGAGTCGAATCTACTATTTTGGGGATTAATGATAATAACCGTCTGTGGAACGATAATTGATGGACAGCAATCAGACCTTAGACAATTGAACTCTTCTGCTTATGAATTAAATATGATGATAACAACATGTTGCGGAGATTTAAAAAAAAACATACATGGAACAAATCTCAACCTGTTATTATAATATAGACGAATCCAACTGGTAAACTACCAAACAAAAGTTCTAAACACATATTTAATCTTCAAAAAAAATAAAGATTTACAATGAAAATTCGGATAATCTTTAACACACGTAATCGAGTGCAGATTGAAAATCTTTAGCTTACTGTCAATAAATTTTAGATTGAAGTTTAGTTCACGTTCATTGATTCACGAGGTCGAAAAATACTATTACACCTTTAATAGCATTATTAACGCCCCACATTTACACTTTCCACCCTTTTGCGTTTCAAAATGAACATAAGAGGCTTTAAGTTTGGAGGTTCCAGTAGTACTGGTGTTTTTACGAGTTGATCACGGATTGATATCAGTAAGAGAACCATTGAAAACCAGCATTGGAGTACTGGACAGATCTTTCATACTAGTTTGGAAATCATCGGCAGTACGCACTCACTGCCAGGGTTCGAACCCAGGACCTTCCAGTTACAAGGCAAGCTGGCTCGTATACCACTCATCTACTGGGATCCAATTCAATGGCTCATGAATTATAACTTCTACCAATGCGTGATACATTTAGCGCGACCCCAACCAATGTCGTCGGTGGGACATCCATCCTCACACTTGACTGGATGGACCACCTCACTGGTCACGACTTCTCACTAGAACTCCAGGAAACTTCATCCTGTAGCAAGTCACTAGCGAGTACTGGTGTTGTTTTTATAGGGTAGGGCTGCTAGCCTCACACTCAACAACCTTCCCTCTTTACTGGGCTTACTATTGACTAATAAACTCGATGAGTTTAAGGTGTACATCTAACTGGAATCAAAAACTGGATCACGTGCGTGGTTAACTGGAGAGCAGTCTACTTTTGAACCACCGATGCTTGGCATATAAAATTTATTTTGATGGAGTTGTGTTCTCTGAGCTATCTGGATGGTTTATTTGTGATGCTTTCATTGCCCTACTAGGCAACATCTTCAGCGCATAATTCAATTTGAAGTGAGCATGAAGTATGAAGTACTTGAAGTATGTGTTGAAGATGTTGCCTATTAGGGCAATGAAAGCTTCGCAAATAAACCACCCAGCTAGCTCAGAGGACACAACTACGTCAAAATCATCCACCTGAGCTACAAATTTTCTCTATCATATGTATATAAAATTTAGTAATCAGATATTTATGACCACTTCTTCACTTAGACCATCTCGGTTATAACAACAATCCAACTATAAGAAGGAACATTTGAAATAATTTTGGCTTTTATTCAATTTTAGATTTTCCCGTCGATTGATTGGACTGAAGTATTCGACCCCTGTTGACATGTCCGCTCCTAATATGGACGCTTCAACGATGCCTGATGATTAACTTGAAGTCAATAGGTGGATGGTGACTAGCAGTGGAATCCAGAATACGCATTTCATCCTATTTGGGACTTGCCAGCTAGATGTACCTGCATTCCCTCTGGATGAGTGATGGTTTTCTCACTGAGACTCTCACCCACTAACCATCGTTCCAAACGCCAGAGCATTATACACTAGACCAATTGGGCTACGCGGGCGCCACTTGTTGTGCAGCGGGTGTTGGTCTCAGTGGTCCAGTGGATATCGCTTTGGTGTTTGAAACCATGGTTACTGGGTTCGAATCTCAGTGGGAAGACCATCACTCCCTTAGGGAATGAAGGTACATCGAGCTGGCGAGTCCTAAATAGGACAGAATCGAATGCCGCCTATAGGTCATATTTCTTGACCTAAAGTCGGCATTCGATTCTGTCGATCGAGAGGTACTCTGGCGATGTTTGGCTGTAAAGGGAATGCCGAGAAAATACATTGCACTGATCAAGGCACTCTACTTGAATTCATGCAGTCAGCCAGGTGAGGGCTTACGGCGAGCTGTCATCAGAAGTGGTGACAACTAGTCCTTCTAGGTGAAGACGCTGACAAAATGCAGACTCTTCTAAACACCTTGAGTTGCAATCTGCGTATGTTTAGCATGCGATTCTCCCCTCTGTCAAATGTAAGATGATGCTATAGGACTCGACTACATTGACTCCTAGCTCAGAAATAGGGAGTGAAGAGGTTGGTGGAGCGTGTTGACCACTTCGCTTATTTAGGAAAATGCATCAGACAGCACCAGCGGGTTGATCGCTGACGAAATCTCAGCACGGATAAAGAGGGCTAGTTTCGCATATGCCAGTTTACGCCATCTCTGACGTAGACATGATATCCGGCTGGCCATCGACCAAAGGGCGTGTGTACTGCTCAGCAGTCCACTCCGTCCTCCTTTATGGCTGTGAGACCTGGCCATTAATAGTGGAAGACATGAAAAGAATAGCTGTCTTTGATCATAGGTGTCTGCGTTCTATCTCCCGCGTGAAGTGGTATAATAAGGTGAGCAATATTGAGGTTAGGCGTCGAGTGCTAGGTAAGGCGGGGAAATCAATAGACGAGGCTATGAAATTACATCGACTGAGATGGTTAGGGCATGTATGCCTAGCCATCGCCTTCCTCGACAACGGGCAATGTTAGCTGACATATGATCAGGTTGGAAAAGAGCTAGCGGCGGTCAAACCAAAACTTGGCACCAGTCAACAGTTAGTTTAAGCCACATAGGAAGATGTAGACTTCCTGGTTGGAGTCCTCGGGACGGTAAAACCAATGAAGGCTGGAGACAATTGGTGATATGGCTCAAAATCGTTCTCGATGGCTAGCGCAGACGCATCCACTCCTTGTGACTCATGATTTCCAATGAAACTGTTTTGTTCTTCGTTTTTACTATTCCTTTGTCTCACACCTCTGTTTACTGTCTATGTTATGCATTTCTCCTACTTTCTTCTCTTGCTTTGTGTGCTACATGAAGTGGAGTGTGGCGACTTGAACTGCTGCACATCGGTGCAAAGTTCTATGTTGAAAACAAACAGACAAATAGGATGAAGCGCGTGTTCTGGCTTCCCCTGCTAGTCACCATCCAACCTTTCAAACAACCTATTTTATCAATGATAAAAAATTCTAATATAATAAAGGAATAATTACCAGTAAATAGTGAGATACCAAAACTGCACAGTAATATGAAAAAAAAATCACAAAAACAATAAAATAGTTAATACAGTAATCATACACACAGAGATAAGCCTTTTGTTTTTGTACAAAGATAAGCATTAGATTGACATTCATATCATAAGTGTGTATAGATAAGTAGTGTGCGTGTGTGTGTGTTGTGAATATTGTATGTGCACAAAATTCACACTAATGAATCGTTCACAGTGTGAATCTTAGGCGATAGGAAAGGGAGGCAGGAACAGAGAGAGAGAGAGGTTAAAGGAAAAAGGTGAGGCTATTAAGAATCACAGTATAACGAAGGAAATCCCAACTGTCAGTTACATTCCCCACTGCACTGAAAACTAATTTGTGAAAACAGAGTAATGGTCTGTCTACTAATCATCACAAAATGGAAATTAATCAGCATAAGTTATAGAAGGTATAATAATAAACATATTTAGGGAAAGCAGCCAGTTACTACGGTCACATTTTATAAGTATGCCTAAGTAAGATGAAGCATCATATTAGTGACTAAATGAGAATTGCTTGCTGATTGGAAATGATACCTTAACACGACAAACACAAAAACATGTATCTTTACAAACTGCATATTCACAGTTGATAATATTCCATTGTATGCTGCATAAAGAGGGCTTTCGTGAGTCTCACATTCTGAAACAACTTTTCCTCTCACAATATATATATGTCATTAACAGACAAAAACAGAGTATATTAACAACACACACGGAGTATAGAAGTTTTGTGGACATAACAATAACGACGCTTTACTGCGTGCTGCACTAGACTTTTAGTCAATACTTTAACCAGCAGACTAGGAAGTATACACTACAAGGATGTGTCTGATAAAGAGCCAAGAATGTTAAGTGCTCTGGTTGAAAGTGAACACAGATCAATTCACAAAACGAATACGGATCTGCTTCGAAAATAAACAAAATATGATACAGTGAAAATATTTATTCAGACACGTATAAGACACAGAATATTCTAGAATAATAGTCAATAACAATATTGGTGTTTTTTTCTATATAATATCGATTTGTAAAGTAAGATCAATGGAATTAAAGTCCTAATGATATTAGATGGTTGGAGGCAATCAGCAGGAAGCCTTCGATTTACATTTTGTACTTGTTGGCACTTACCACCACCAATCAGCAAGGTATATCTGCAACCAAACAAAGGACTAAACATATAACACTAGTTACTAACTAATGTCCAATTAAAGTATCCAATACAGTCCTACAGGAGGTCAATCGCGAGCCCGAATAGCTCAGCTCTGACGTCTTTGACTGCAGCACTGGGTGACGCGGGTTCGAGTCTCAGAAGGGACATAAGTTCCTCCAAGGTTACAGATACACCTCGCTAACTGGTGAGTGCCAACTAGCATGAAATCTAGGTCCAAAGCTTTCTCCCGATTGCCTCCAACCATCTAACATAAACAATTCAAAGTGCACTGTGATGGTGAACTACCTAATAAAAATATGATAGCAAATAGAATATCAACTAAAATTAAGGAAACTTCTACAAAAAGTTGAGGATTATTCGAACCTAGGTGGCCAAGGTAAGGACAATGTCTGAACTAGCTTCTTTTGGACACATAAATTAGGCTTCTTAATGTGGATCCCAACACCCAGCCTCAGCAACATGTGTAGTAGACGAACTCTTAAGGCAAAGTTAAGATTTGTTGGTATGCGGTAAATGACTTTGAAAGCCGCCTTGTTGACATCAATCTTGTGCTCTGTATCCACAAGATGAGATAGAATAGCGCTACGAATTGATTTTCTTTGTCGTTTACTTAACCACGAAGGGTGATTGATGTTCGGAAGAAAAATATGATATCACTGCTAATAGAATGCGTTATATTGTAAAGTGATGTTGATCAGCTTTATCTGAGTAAAGATTGTTTACGAAGGACTGAAACACATCTTTGACATAACACATATGACAGCAGTATACAACATTATTATATTTCAACGCAGATTTTGTCAAGATCCGATATGATTCAGAGAATCACTGGAAACCAAACAACACTGGATTGCTATTCCTGTCTTAGTTTGGTACTCTTCAGCGGTACTTGCCCAAAAACCAGGATGGATGTGTTCAGTTTAACCAGATGAACCTGTTCACTAGTCAGTCAGTCAGTCATTGGATGGAAATCCAATTATTACTAGAAATGAAGAGTACTTCAGAGGAAGTAGATTCAGTAAATAAAATCAAGTAGACCCTTATCACTCAGATGAAATCAGTTTGGAAATCTTCTGCTTCTGTACTCAGCACAAAGAACAGAACTGGGATTTTCAACACCAATGTTAAGTCAGTCAGTTCTTCTACGTGGTTCAGGAGACTGCAGTACGCGTGAAGGAAAGCATTACCAACAGCTAGCTGGAGACTTTTATCAACAGCTGCCTTCACTAACTCCATACTGAAGATCAGAGAGCCAATCGGAAAAAATAAGCGATAAGGAACTCTGCCGAAGCTACTAAGAACCCGTTACCCAACAAATATTCCGAAGGAAATGGAGATGGATAGGACACAAACTGAGGAGATCACTGAGTGACATAGCGCACCAGGTCGTCGACTTAAAATCCGAATGGCAAAGGACAAGTTGGGCGCGTGTTCGAAGATGATATGGCGCAGATAATGACAGGAGGAGATGAGACACTGTAGGCGATTGTGGGGCCAACTAAAGAGGATCGCAGAGATAGGACAAAATGGAGATGTGCTGTTAAAGCTAAATGTTCCACTCGGAACCCAAGGGAAAAATAAATAAATAAATAATAAAATAATGTAACTTGAGAATATCTGTATTAACTAACCGTTTCTTAGTGATTTCCAAAACTGTAGCACGTATAAAGGATTGATTCTGGTCTTTAAACAACTGATCATTTACAGTGCACCCATCTTCAACCCTTTAAAATGAAATAAAAACATCCTAGTGATTTATAATAATAATAATAATAATAATAATAATAATTAACCGATGACTTAAAATACAACGTCCAGCTTAGCTTAGTTCTTGAAAACAAAGAACAGATGAGCATTCAAGTATTGGTTTGCAGGGATTTGATTGGTTTCAGGATTTCACCATGAACTGATAGCTATTTCGTCCTAGTTTAGGACTCTTTATCGATACGCATCCACTGAGGTTAAGACCCAGGACCTTCTGGTTACAAGCTGAGCTTGTAAACCATTAGGCCACTGGGACCCGAACCAATGGCCCATCAGTTCCAAATTCTGTCATATGAGCCATATGAGAAGCTTTCTAAGTGATAGGAATAGATTAGTCAGTTCATTTCATGAAAAGAATATAGGCCAAAGGTTTGATAGTATGTCAGCATAGGACTCTTATGTACGACGTTAACGTTGGACATGAGAGGTGGATACAAAATCGATATACCATGTCCCCAGAATACAAGCTACCATTGGATGGCAGAAGAAGCATCAAAGATGGGACTTCAGGTGAACATAGAGAAAACAGAGGTGATGAAGATTCCTCGGCTACACCACCAACAGCAACAACAACAGACAATAATCAGCATAAATGGAAGGAACCTGAAAGGAACAACCTCTTTTACCTACCTGGAAAGCATCCTTTCAACTACAGACAGGCGGAACTGACGAGGATATCAAAGCAAGAATCGGAAAAGCAAGACAAGCTTTCACTTCTCTCAAGTCTGTGTGGAGGTCAACAACACTACTCACCATCAAAAATAAGATCCGGATTTTCAACTCCAATGTGAAGTCAGTCAGTGCTACTATACGGATCAGAGACTTGGCTCGTCATAAAGAGCATCTCAAACAAACTACAGACCTTCATTAACAGTTGTCTTCGCTCAATACTCAAGATCAGATGGCCGGCCAGAAAAGATCAGCAACAGAGATCTCTGGCAATGAGCGAACCAACACAACAGGAACCGATTGTGAAACAAATAGGCAGGAAGAAATGGAGATGGACTGTCCATACTCTGAGGGAACCATCAAGTGACATCACTAGACAAGCCATCGCTCGAGTGGAACCCGAAAGGGAAGCGGCGAGTTGGTCGTCAGTGCAAGGGTGACTTAAAGGAGGTCATGTGAAGAGGAGATGAAAACGTGTGGGCAGGCTTGAAGCCAGATGAAGACTCTAGCAGGGAACCGAACGCAATAATAATAATTGGATGGATCTACTAATTGGAATTATCCAACTACCACCACAAGACAGACAGTACGTTTCCTAATCGATCCAACGAAGAGTAGATACTAAATCATTCTGGATATTTTTGAGGGCGAAGTGATAAGGGGATCAAGGTCAGTCTGGAAATAAACCATAGTTGGTTATACATCCTTATATGGCTATCTTCACTCACGCATACACCATCAGCCATGCACACATCCTTTTATGGACATCTCTTACGCTTCGATATTGGTCATATGTATACATATATATATATATATATATATATATACGTTTCCTTTTGTAGATATACTGTTACTTCCCGTCTCGTCTTTTACGTGCTCTCGCTTAAGCAGAGGGCTGAGAGATCGATTAGCCCTACGTTGTTGACGTAGACAAGCGGTATTCGTGACCAGTGCGCCTAGTGTCCAGGCTCATTGTCCCTATTCAACTCAACATATTGCATAATATAATAATCGTACGGCGTTGAAACAGTTTCTTTTAATCATTAGTGTACTTATATATATAACCACCACTCGCCGCACCCCGCATGTCTACCGATATTCCATAAACCAGACAGAACAGTGTCTTCATACAATAAATATGAAAGAGTCCACTGTAGACTAATATAGGATCTTAGTGAGCCATATTTACTTTCCAGTCAAAGTTGTACTTTTAACTAGAGATAACTTTAAGAATAACCTGAAAAGGTTTTAACATTCTGAAAGACGTCGACCATATCATCAAAATCAAAACTGTAGTCCCAGTGAGATGGTAATTACAGAAATGAGCTCCACTATTAGATTAGTAGTCCTATTTATGAGGATATCTTACTACCAGCCAACGAATTTGATAAACAGAGGGATAGTCGAGTGTAAAAGCCTACACAAAGTGAACCAGCCCAAGCTGCCATACTTCGATCTGACCAATATCAAATACCACCTAAGAAGAGATGGTCGTCACATTTCAAAAAAGAAAGAATGAAATCACATGAGATACTTCAATCAATAGATCCTGTGCTTAACAGCATCCTAACTTATGAATTTTTTTACATATTGTATATTACGTGCTACAGACGATATAGTCCTTCTAGTCGAGGACGTTGACAAAATGCAGAGTCTTCTAAACACCTTGAGCTGCAATCTGCGTATGTTTGGAATGCAATTCGCCCGTGTAAAATGTAAGATGATGTTGAAGCATTGGACTACACCGACTCCTAGATTAGAAATAGGGAGTGAAGTGGTAGAGCACGTTGACCGCTTCACTTACTTGGGAAGTACCATCAGCTAGCACCAGTGGGTTGATCACTGACGAAATCTCAGCACGAATACAGAAGGTTAGTTTCGCATATGCCAGTTTACGCCATCTCTGACGTAGACATGATATCCGGCTGGTTATCGACCAAAGGGCGTGTGTACTGCTCAGCAGTCCGCTCCGTCCTCCTTTATGGCTGTGAGACCTGGCCATTGAGAGCGGAAGACATGAAAAGCCTGGCTAGCTGTCTTTCATCATAGGTGACTGTGTTCTATCTCCCGTGTGAAGTGGTATAATAAGGTGAGCAATATTGAGGTTAGACGTCGAGTGCTAGGTAAAGAAGGGAAATCAATCGACGAGGCTGTGAAGCTACATCGACTGAGATGGTTAGGACATGTGTTACGTATACCTAGTCATTGCCTTCCTCGACAACGTGTAATGTTATCTGACATAGGGTCATGTTGTAAAAGAGCCAGCGGCAGTCAAACAAAAACATGGCACCAGTTAATGAAATCCACAACAGTAAGTCTAAGCCACGTAGGAAGGTGTAGACTGGTTAACTGGTTGGAGTCCTCGGGACGGTAAGAACCAATGGTTGGAAACAATTGGTGATATGGCTCAAAATCGTTTTCAATGGCTAGCGCAGATGCATCCACTCCTTGTGACTTATGATTTCCAGTGAAACTATATTGTTCTTCGTTATTACTATACCTTTGTCTCACATCTCTGTTTACTGTCTTTATTATGCATTTCTCCTACTTTTTTCTCTTGCTTTGTGTGCTACATGGAGTGTGGTGACTTGAACTGCCGCACATATGTGCAAAGTTCTATGTCGAAAACAGACAGACATATTGTATAACTAACGACAAAGTTAAAATATAAAAAAACGGACAAGTGAAATAAAACACAAAACTCGAATACCGTCAACTGAAGACAACGAAGTTACCTACTTTTCTATCTCTTTGGTTTCAGGTGTCCAATCGCTTAAATTAAGATCCTGTAATGTCTCATCATGGACAACTGACTGTGTAATCTGCTCCTCACCACCAACTAGCGTTTTCGACACTTTTAAATCCACTGACTCGTACTTACAAGTCTTGCTACTTGATATGTTGTTTGTCTCCACGACCAGTTCATTTAAGACATCATCTAAGACAGATAACTCCTCAGTATTAAGATGAATTCCTTTAGGCGCAGAGAGATTTGTTTTCTCCTTATTGGTTGAAATATTTACGTCCTTAGAATGAGAAATACACTGGTCATCTATCTTCATACGTTTTGCAAGCTTTTCAACAGGATTCACGACTAACGGATCTCCTGTCAACTTGCAGCTTGACGTTAAGCATGTTGTAGTTAAGGCTTTGGACACCATCATTTTAGCCCGACTACTGGTGTATAAAGACTGACATGATGCTCCACTCTTAAATACCTCATTACTTGATGTCACTTTTATGATGATTTGGTCTTGAGGAGCATAATTTAAAAGATCATAATTCCCTCGACGCAGCTTAGCAGAAGCTCGTGCCTGTCGATCAGCACGCATGAAATCATTTTCATTTGGATCGACAGGATCACCAGAAAGTAGATCAGTCAATTTTGATCGTACAATTTCTTCACGTCGAATTGTAAATGATGAGCGACGTGTAACTGCTGTTCGCGTTTTACTCCGTGGCGATGGTGATGGTATTCTATGCAATTGTAGATTTCCTAAAGCTGCTCTTCCAGTTAATGGAGTTTCTAAACTTCGAATACTGGTATCCGGTGTACCGGGAATAATGAAACTTTCATCACCATTAGACTGTTTACATTCTGGAAAAAAAAACAGAAGAGAAAATTGATCACATATGTATCACTTTAAGAATGCATACTAACAAATGAAATATAAGAAACTTTCATCAGATTGGAATATTTTTTTATTCCTTTACGTTCCCAGTGGAACATAGAGCTTCAAGCTTTAGTTTCAGTAGCAGTGGTGTTTTTACAGGGTGGGGTATCTAGCCTCACGCCCAACCTTTCCTCCTTGTCTAGCTAAAGCAGGTAAAGGAGTGCGCCGGTCGGGACTCGAACCCCGGACCACGTCATGGTCGGCCAACGCTTAGATTAGAATATATATATATGTTTTTTCAATGCAACAATGATAGCAGGTACGACGTACTATCGACAGTTTCCACTTGTACCAAAGATACATGGATGATACTTTCATCATCCATCTGACATCGAAATGATAACTAAAGAGTTCAGCAGATGCCATCCCATCCAATTCACGTCGGAATCAGAGAGGAACTCGGAATTCCATATTTTTTGTAATGTTTTTCTAAGAAGGAGATCTAATGATTCTCTTCAAAGATCGATCTACAGGAAACCGACATGGAATGGTCAGTACACAAATTTCCATAGTTGGGTCTCATTGAGAAGAAAGAAACCTGATCTATTCCTTATCCTCAAGAATAAGAAGGATATGTTCCAGTGATAAAATCGACAGGGAACAGGAGCAACTTAAACAAGTCCTCATAGAGAATGGATATCCTCCAAGATTTATCGAGGAAAACATGAAGTTAAAGCAAAAGCTGAAAAGAAGCCAGACGGTGCCGAAGAAACAGCTATTTATGAGCCTTGAATTTAAAGGTGATTACGCAGCTGAGATCCTGAAGAATCGAAGATTTAACACCAGTAGAATTATGTGTTGACTGAATCATAAAATTTACGCAACAACAACTTAAACCTGATTTTAATTCAACTGACTTCAAAAAATATCTTCATTTAAAAGAATTCAGCAAACAAACAAAAACAACTTTAACTTCTATCAGGTCACAATATCGAGGAAAGGACAACGAATGCCATTGATGAGCATCCTTCCTATACCTGAATTGACGGATCACTGAATTCACACTCAGTGTTTGAGCAGTTTCCAAAGGGCTCGCCTTATAACCAGGACACCTTGATTTCATGGATGAGCACTGCTGAAGAGCTTGGAACTGGGACGAAACAGCTGTCTAGTACTCTATGACTTTCAATAATTCTCTAACTAATGTTGTTGGTTCATGACAGTATCGATATTGAAATAACTCACAATCCCTACGAAAAACAAAATCTGAAGAATAGAAACCCAAATGCAACTATGAAAAGCCAAACAATTAAGAGTGATAGATTTTTTTTCTTACCTGTTAACGTAGAACTTGTATCCAATATTTCATTAGTACAACTTTGTGATGAATTTTCCGCCTTCTGTAAAATTGAAATAAGACGTGAAAAATATTTTTAAATTCAAATAAAAATGTAATCATAGATCCAAGGAAAATCATGATTGCACTCAAAGAGAAAAAGGAGTATTACAATAGAATATATATATGTTTTTCAAGTATTGGTTTGTAGGGATTTGATTGATTGGTTAGTCACAGGATTTCATCATGAGCTGACATCGATTATAGAACCATTGGGAAACCAGCTGGAAGTATTGGATAGCTGTTTCGTCCCCGGCCTACGCACTGGTAAACTTCGCTTAGCCCGCCGTAAGCCTGGTAAAGAGGAAAGAGGTCAGCAACCTCAACCTCCGTGGAAAAACACACCGCTGCTATTGAAACTTAAAAATTGGAGCTTGGAGTCTTGTATTTCAATTACAATACAAAAAAGGAACAAAATATTAAAATATAGCAAATAAGCAGATCTGGACTTTCGAGGTTAGTTTAGTCTCATTGAAAAATAATTGCCATTAGATTCGAAACATACTGATGATTATACGCAAAACTTGATAGAGTTCCAAACTTCCGAATTTCATCTAGGATATTCGACGACGGGGCGAGATTCAAATCTGGAGAAATTCCAAAGTATCACTTCAAGTCATCTAAGTGTTCATAATGAATGAGGCTGCAGTCTATGAGTACTCCAAGTCACCTCAGAAACTGATATAAGTATAAAACTTGGGCACTGTGATAGAGTGTAACTCCATTATGGATAAGATTTTATTTTGATAAATCACACAGTGTTTGCTGTACAGTAATATTAACTGATGACCACGTTTCGAGCACAAACTATTGCTCATAATCATATCAAGTTACTCACACAACTTTTTAATTCATTTATATACATGTGTGGAATCGATTAGATATTTGAATAAAAATCAATATGAGATAATGTACATTTGGAAATAATAATATGAGTGTTATTGATGAATTACAATCAGATGGGAAATAAGACGAGTGTTTTTCTAGCCATAATAAGTTACTTGTTAGAATGTTGTGATGTGTTTGAATTGAAATCGAATTTTAAGATTATTTATTATCCTCTTCCGATTTGACCGGTGGTAATAATATCTTCCATATTTCTGGTATTTGCATTGAGTCATTTCTGTTGCATGTGTTAGGTGTAGACTCAATGAACAAGGATTCCGAAATCAACCTCTCTCTCCACCTACCTATGTTACTCTTGAGAATTTTAACCCTATCCCACCCTATTGTTTGGTTGTTTGTTAATGCGTGAAGTGCAATTGCTGAGCTTTTTTCTAAATTACTTATCTTTTCAGGGTCAATCATTTTTCCCTTAGCTAAATTCTTATGTTCTGATAATCTGACTACCCCCGACCTACTAGTGTGACCTATGTAATTGACTTCACAGTCATTGCAAGGTATTTTGTAAATTGTATTATTTTGTTTAATTGGGTCAACAGGGTCCTTTAACCTACAGAGCTTGTCCCTGAGTGAGTTTGTAGGTTTGAATGCCACGCTTATTCCTGCTTTATTAAGAATCCTACGTAGTGCCTCAGACGTCCCCTCCTTGCACCTAACACATGCAACAGAAATGACTCAACGCAAATACCAGAAATATGGAAGATATCATTACTGCCGGTCAAATTGGAAGAGGATAATAAATAATCTTAAAATTCTATTTCAATTCAAACACATCACAACATTCTAACAAGTTACTTATTATGACTATAAAAACACTCGTCTTATTTCCCATCTGATTGTAATTCATCAATAACACTCATATTATTATTTCTGAATGTACATTATCTCATATTGAATTTTATTCCAATATCTAATCGATTCCACACATGTATATAAATGAAGGAAAGAAGTTGTGTGAGTAACTTGATATGATTATGAGTAGCAATAGTTTGTGCTAGAAACGTGGTCATCAGTTAATATTACAGTATAACACTGTGCAATTTATCAAAATAAAATCTTATCCATAATGGAGTCACTTCAAAAACATCTAACAGGAAAACTAATCGCTTCAAAAGGCGAAGTTCGGACCGCCATAAATGATTAGTCTTCGACCGAGTGAAATGAAAACGAACAGACAAATATCAATTGATGCTATCTATAACTTAGATCACAATAAGCATTAACAGGAGCATCAGTGTTGCAGCACAAAACCCAAACTAAAGTTAAGAAGTAAATATAAACCCTTGAATAGTATTCATAATCAAAAAAAAAAAATACAGAGTAATGAAAACCACAGAAGTACTCACTTTACCAAAGAAATTTAGCAGGCTTGACTGTTTCATTCCCGTAAGTCAATCTGAAAGAAAATAATGAAATATCAAGGAATTTCTAAGTGTATTAAATAAATCTAACAAACATTTTTTGATGTGAAGAAACGCTACCCACTCCTCTTACAGTTAAATTAGCATTTACAACTACCTTTTTCATGAACTTCCACAGATATAAGTGCGTCAGTGGCACAATGGTTAGGACGCTCACCGACCATGCACATGGTCCGGGGTTCGATCCCCGGCCGCCAACGCACTCCTTTAACTCGTCAAGCCAGTATTAATACTGGTAAAGAGGAAAGGTTGGGCATGAGGCTAGCAACTTCATCCTGTAAAAATAAACACTGCTACAGAAACTTCAAGCCTCTAGCTTGAAGCCATATGTTCCACTGGGAACGTAAAGGAATTGAAATCCACAGATATAAGTTTTTCTAAGCTTGCTGGTGTACACTGACTGAAAATATAACTTCAGTTTTCAAAAATGATGATGGATACTGCCAGGAGATTCAATAAACAACTGAAGACTGTAACGTCACACACCCATCACTCTAGTCAAAAGTCTGCAAACACCCCTAAAGTCATTTCAAACAACATCTAACTCATGAAAAGTAACAGACAGGATATAGAAATTACATTATGAAAGGCAGACGAGTAGAAACCTTCCAAAATAAAGGGGGAAAAAGCGCAGTTGTATTCTGAACCAGTAAATACTGAATATCTGGAACCTTCCCTCTCTCAGTTTTTAACTAATGTATTTGTTTGCTTAAAGTAACTTTAATGAAGCTATTTTGGTCGGCGGTGACTAACAATCTTGAATTCAAGATGCGCATTTCGTCCTAATTAGGACTCGTCAGCCAGAGTACCATCGAAGTGACCGTACTAGGAACCGGCATGTTAACACAAACCGAGCATCTCGTTCCAACATAATAAATCAACGGGATATGCGAAAATTAACCAAAAAAACACGCTTTTACAAAATTAAAATTATCCACACAATTAGATTGACTAAGTGTTTAATTCGGCAAAGTTTTGCACACTTTACTTCCCTTCCAAAATGTTAATAGTAAAATCACAAAACAACCAGTAGGCTATCATTTGCCGTACTAACCACATGGTAAATATCTAATGCCTAGATTTCAGTCAACACATCATTGAGCAGGACTAAACAGTTGCCTTGGTTACATACAGTCTAGCAAGGAATTTGTGAACTAAAGCATGTCATTTGGTGCTGTATACAGTTGACAAGATACAATCAATAATCAATAGAATAATGCTATTTTGTGTATATTACTGTTTGCGCTCTTATCACAACAGAAAGGACGAAAGCGACACGCCCAACATACAATGTGATATCTAATCTATTACTAGTAGGCTTGCCATTGTACTAAAAACAATCACTCTTTAACACTATTTAGTTCTAACTTTTCTTTGCCCGGTAAAATTTCTACTAGTAAGGATTTTCAGGATCCGGAAGAATACAAGGAGGGAATACATTTGCTCCAATGAGAACGTATTTTGAACCTTATCACAAACACTCTCCGATCAGTGATTCTTATCACCTTGAAGAACCAAGTCAGACAGCCTACACCATCACACATAGTTCAAACCAAGAGTCAAAGTCTGCATGGACTGATGTCATCTTTTCTTTCGAGCACCTCGAACTTATTTCCAAATTAATCCTACTTCAGTTTATGTTGCTTATCAATGAAAGCGGTGACTCGGCACATCTAATACGTCTCAGCCATATCAGTCGACGCAGTTTCATCGAGGTCAATAAACAGGATCACAACCGTTAGTACACCTACAATGAAAGTACTTAAGAATGGTGGCACTAAACATTCCTTAAAAACGCCACCGTTTATTGCCACTTCGAAAGAAAACTCCATAGGCTCTTACAAAAATGCATAAGTTCGGTTAGGGTGCCTTGATTAGTATAATACATTTTCTGGGTACTTTCTTCACAGCCAAACACCTCCCAAGTGACAGAGTTCAATGCCGTCTTTAGGCCAACAAGTATGATAAATGTCGGACACTAGTAAGTGCAACCGTATTTAACAACCTGTCGGAGGGTAAAGATGTAAACAATACAACCTCATCCGAGCCTGAACCCCTGAGATTTATTCATCCAGAGCTGCACTTACTCTCCATAGAACTATGCTGATGAAGCCAATCCCCCTGTGATTATTACATGAGGAGTTATTACCTTATAAATCGGGATGACCAATGACATACACCACCAGTCCGGTTGAACAACCTCGTATTTCCATACGTTAACTAACACCCTACTTAATGTAGTCAGTAATTCAACGCCATGAAAACATCCAGAGTATGGCGTCAAGTCCTGATGCTCTTCCTCGTTTTAGATTACAGATAGCTTAAACGACCTCGATTACAGCTGAAGGACCGATGTCTACATTACATTCATGTAGACGCTGAATGGTAGTCAAGTGCAGTGGGACAGTTGAACTAATCCGACTAAGCCGGATTAATCGAATAATGTGAAAAGCTGTGACACATAACCTAGCACAAAATCCTTCATAATACATAGAAACTTAAGCAATTACTCTTAAGTGATGGAAAAATAGCATTTTTTGGACGAATTCACAATTAATCGTACCCTCCACCTTTTTACAATATCCACAATGTATAATAAAGTCAACATGGTAAATATATCAAACAAAGAGCTACTCGGCACTTGTCTAAACTGTCACTCTATTTCGTCTTAAAGACGGTGAATAAATCAAATCCGTACAGTCTCACTGATTAATCGACTTTTACATACACTATTTATATTCAATTTCAACACTACTCACTATGTGTGACACCATTACACATTCACTACAGAAGACACCTAAAATCGAAAACACGTAACTTCCACAAACCTTCAACCTGCAACACCGATAACAAGTCATAGTTATTTGCCAGGACAAACTGTTACATGGTATACAGACGGTTTAATGCCTAATCCCTGCTTGAGATAACCTCAATTCACGAAATATCAAACTGTATTTTCACATCAATGTAGAGTTCCCGACCAGAAATCAACCGATCAAGCTAAACACTACTGATCAAACCTACCTTCTTATTCCTTCTCCTTAAAACAGGATAGGACGCCACTAAATCATTTAACAAACAGTAATCTCGACATTTTTTATCCGGTAACTTCATTCAAACAAACAAACGCTCAATAGACAACAAATAAACCTTTGAAGCGCTAACTTTAAGCAGAGCTGCTTACATCAGCACATCTATAAATGAAACTAAGTGAAAAAGGTGAATGCACACATTTCTAGCAGACACATTTTCAGATCCTAGTTCTTATATGGTTGGATCCATCTAATTTACACATTATTGATTAACACAATTTTATTGCATGATAGTGCATCGCATAACCATAACACTTGTCAACCTAACAAGTGGAAAAATATTCGAAGTTTAAGGCGTCAGTAGTTAGGGCGGTAATCCCAATCCGATCACAGAAGGATGATGGTTTGATTCACGTAGGTTTCACCAAACGTTAGACGTGCCTGGCCGTACTTTTCAAACATGCTAAGATTCTGTCAGTTCATTTTAAGCTTATAAAAAATTATCCTGACGACTGAGTGCTTTAATGTATGTTTGTTTTGAACCCTCAAGAATGATTACTGAGTGAAATACTATGTAAACTCTGATAAAAACAGTGTTAATTATTATTCCCTTGGGTTTCAAGTGGAAAATAGGGCTGAAAACACACATCTCCAATTTCGTCTATTTTTTGCCATCCTCTTCAGCTAGTTCCACGATTGCCCATAATCTCTCATCTTGTCCTCGCACAATCTCTTCCATGTCACCCTCAGATTCACAACCAACTCGTCGTTTCCCAATCATGTTACACTCGAGCGATGGTCTGCACTGAGCATGATGTCATTCAACAGTCTCCTCAACGGATCGGCTGTCGAATGAGGCCGATCCAACTACATTTTCTCCTGTATATTTGTTAAGCAATCGGCTCTTGGTTGGTTTGTTCCCAGCCGGAGTTTCTTGTTACTAATTCTTACTGGCCAGCCGGCCATTTGATCTTCACCATACAGCCAGTGAAGCGGGAAGCTGTTGATGAAATTCTGCAGTAGCTTGATGGAAATCTTTTTCGTGGCTGACATGCAGTGCAAGTTTCTGACCCATATAGAAGAACAGACTGACTTCACACTTGTGTTGAAAATTGGAGTGCAGAAGATTTCCAAACTGATTTCAGGTTGATGAAGGCGTATCTTGCCTTTCCGGTTCTGACTGTCTGGCTTTCATATCTTCATCTGTTCCGACTGCCTGTGGTTGAAACGATGCTTCCTAGATAAGTGAAGAAGGTGATCTCTGTTAAATCTCTTCGTTGATGCTGACCGGTGCTGGTTGCTGTTGGTGCGTGGTTATCATCACCTCCATCATCTCTATGTTCACCTGGAGTCCTATCTTCGCTGCCAGCTTCTTCAACCAGTTTGTTGGTTTTCGCCTGTAAGTCTTCGAGTTTGTGTGACATTATACATAAATCATCCACACGCGAAATTCAGATTTTCTAGAGTCTTCGAATCTGACGGTGCAGCGTATTCCTGTCTTCTCACTCCCAGCGCACAGTTTGACAAATAATTCAGTCCACTACAATTAAGAATATCACCGGTGAAAAAGACCACCTAAAGAACAGCGACCACAGCATGAGAACATACCAATGACCGTGAGCCCATACCATTTGTTGGATTACAAAACCTGACGTTATTACAGAGTCATTACGAAGGCTGTGTAGAAATTGATGTGCGAATTTCATCCGAATCTCGTCTCTAAGTACTATTCTGACACGTTAGGGTTAGGGTAATTACGAAGGTTAGGGTATTTTATTATTATCTGCCTTTTTCTTGTAAATAAATAAATGGGAAGAGAGTGTTTCGTTGTTAATAAAGATGAAACCGTTTAGATACCTACGCAACTTGAAAACTGATACCCATTATTGTAACTGGGACGTATTTTTGAGTTACGTCAGGGTAAAATAACGCTTTTAATGTGTTTCACTATTACTATGTTAATAGCATTGATTCAACTACAGGCGACAGAACGAATAAAGATGTCAAAGCTAGTCGGAATCGGAAAGGCGAGATACGCCTTCATCAACCTGAAACCAGTTTGGAAATCTGCACTCAGCCAACCAGAATGAAGAACAAGATTCGGATTTTCAACACAAATGTGAAGTCAGTCAGTTCTTGTATGCAGGTCAGAAACTTGCACTGCGTGTTAGTCACGAAAAGGATTTCCAACAAGTTACAGACTTCAATCAACAGCTGCCTTTCGTGGCTCCATACCAAAGATCAAATGGCCGGCCAGTCAGAAAGAATTAACAACAAAGAACACTGGAAACGAAGTAACCAAGGGCCGATTGTTTAACAAATATATAGGATAAAATGGAGTCGGATCGGGTATACGTTGAGGAGGCCGTCAAATGACATCGTGCTCAATGCCCAATGGGAAGCGATAATTGGACTGTCGTAGGATGACATCGAGGAGATCGTGTGTTGGGGAGGAGGAGATGAGAGATAATGGTCAGTCGTGGACCCAGCTGAAGAGGATGGCAGAAAATAGAACAAACTGGAGATGTTTTGTTGAATCTCTATGTTCCACTCGGTACCAAGGGGAATAATGACAATAATTGCTGCGTTAATTTTCCTCGTCAATAAACGGCTTTTTGATGTATATATAATACACCGCAGGTTCTGTAATCATCCAACGAGTGGTATATGTTGTTAAGGTCATTGGTGCGTTCCCACTCCGTGCTTGCTCTTCTTTATGCTTACCCAAAAAAGTAATCGTGAAAACAATTCTTGGAAATGATGGTTAACCTGAAGGAAAAACATTTCTCCTGTCACACATTTATACTGTATGCTCGAGTATAAATTATTTATACTACCCTACCAGCGTGAAAACTCTTACTTAGTATAAACACTACGAACGAACGAACCTTTTAAGCTGGGTAGGATTTCAGTAACAAATTGTTCCAGATAATAGTTACCTGTTGGGATAACTCACTAGCATGCCTTAGTTGGATAACAAAAAACTTCTGTTAGAAATTCATTTTTCAGACACATTGATGAATGTTCACCCACATAACTGTAGGTTTTATCCGTCAGAAAACTGACTTCACAATTCAAATCAAGCTATATATATATATATATTCCTTCACGTTCCCCAGTGGAACATAGGGCTTCAAGCTAGTGGCTTGAAGTTTCTGTAGCAGTGTTTGTTTTACAGGATGAGGTTGCTAGCCTCATGCCCAAACTTTCCTCTTCACCAGCATTATTTCTGGCTTAGCGAGGTAAAGGAGTGCGTCGGCCGGGGATCGAACCCCGGACCATGTGCATGGTCAGCGAGCATCCTAACCGCTATGCCACCGACGCACATATATATATATATATACATATATATAAATTGCACAACTTGAGAAGTTGCTCATCACACACACACAGGGTTCTCTGTACTCAAATATTTTGTCCAGTTTAAAATGTTCAAACTGACAGTATAATATACATCCGAAACAAACGTGAAAAACGTGAAAAAAGGCAATACACGGTGACAAAAGAGGAAATATGATGGGTATCAATTTATTAATGGGTAAAGTGGTTAGTTACAAAGAAAACATCTTTTCGAAGACTGATTTAGTTAAAAAAAAAGCAAAATAAATAAATAATAGAATATTATACTCAATTTGAACATATTAATATTATTTAAGTTAGTGATGGATCTATTCATTAAGATGAGAAGCACAGGGTAAATTACATTATGCAATGATACAAATGATAATTACAATTTCCTAGCCTAATGTGTGAAGAGTGTACAGTGGCGACCAAGTCGGCGCCTACACCTTTCCACTTTTAGATACATTCAGAGGTGGTGAGGCTGGCAGTATTAGTAGGAGTAATAGCGGTAGTAGTAGTAGTCGTTGCAGCAACCACTTCAACTGAAGTGATCTCTTCATGAGGAAGAAGGGGACTGGATTCACTTTCAAAAGAAATCATGTTGTTCGAGGTATCTGTATTACGTCTGTCTTCACAGGATAAATTTGGATTATACGGACAACCACGGCTCCGACGGTTAGTGGACTGTCTATCTGAGGACAAGTTGAAACGCCTGACACTATGGCCTAGATTAGAATGAAATCATAAAGGTAAAAGATAAGATGATCATTGTGAACTAAGCATGAATTTGATATAGGATGACAAAGTTGCAATTTAACCGGTGAATGATTGAAAAACAGAAAAATAATTACGCAAAAGATGATAAGAAGAAAAAGCAACTAAAACGTGAGAAGAATGAAGCTCAGTGGCATCCCATTATTATTATTTCCCTTCTGTTCTGCGTGGGAAATAGGGAAGCACATCTGCGTTTCACTTCATTCTCTAAGGGTTTTTAGATGGCTCTATAACTCACCAAAAGCTTTCATTTCCTCACAGAATCTCGTCCATATTACTCTCGAACATCCAACTCATCGTCTCCTATTCGGGTTCACTGGAGGGCCTGACGCGTAATTTCGCCCAAGGGTGTCCTCAGCGTGTACCCAATCTATCTATATTTCTTCGGAATGTATGTTGAGTAATAAGTTCTTCATTGGTTCATTCTCAAATTGGTACCATCATTTACTGTTTGTTATTATTATATATATTATTATTGTATGCATATATTGATTGATTGATTTTCACTGATTAAAAATGCCCATTAAAATTTTCAAAAGAATAGACACTGAACAAAGAGTACTCTTTTCGATAAATTCATCATCAGGTTCTACAATTATATATACATTATAATGAATGAATCAATTAGTCTCATAAAACAGCACATCAACATAAAATAAGCTGAATGTCAGAAGAATTAGGAAAGATAATATTACAAACTCATGAATTTACAGTCTCTACTGAAGGCCAGCCAGGGCAGTAGTAGGAGCTGGACTTGTTTCTTTTGAACACAGAGCACTGGATGTTTGAGGCGAATTGCAATAACTTCTGTTGTTTGGAGCATGCGGTACTTCGACGATTTTGGTAATTTGTTAGGCACCCGGTATATTATAGAGAAGGATTCTTCTACGCTGGCTTTGTGACCGGTTTGCACCAGATGGTCTAATATCGAGCTGTTAATAGTTTTAACTACACCTTTACTTAGCCATAGTGGGAGATGTTCTCGAGCCAGCACGAAAAATCAAGTTCCTAGAGCAACTACAGATATAACTCGCTCCATAAGTGCTGTTGAATTGGTAGATACAATTTGAAGTGGCTGGTCTAGGTATTTTATCTTTCAGTCGAGGTAGCACCATCGGTCGTGTAGAGAATTTCGTTTAAAAATGAACTCTGTGCAAGTATGTTAAAGTTATTTCTGGAGATCTACTTTAATAATGACTTTGGGCTGTAAGCAGCTGATGAGAAGCCAACGAAATAAACAATGATGGTACCATTTTATTCTGCAAAAACTGTTGTTCTTGCTTTATTCAAATCCATATAGAAGAACTGACTGACTTCAGATTGGCGTTGAAAGTCTCAATTTTGTTTTTTATGCTGACTGAGTGCAGCAGATTTTGAAACTGATCTTGGCACGATGAAGTTGTCTACCTTACCTTTCCAATTCTGGATTTGACATCCTTATTTGTGTTCCTGCCTCTGTTTGAAACGATGCTGCCTGTCGTTTCTATGTATTTCTAAATACAGCGGAATTAAAACTGATCAAACCATCCTTAATTATACGTTAGCATAATAATTAGTGAACTGAAATTAATTTTTTTTAAATAGTTAAATAACCGGAGGGTCCTGGGTTCGAACCCCAGTGGATGCGTATTGCCGACGAGCCGCAAACTAGGACAAAACAGATGTCCAGTACTCCCCGTTGGTTTTCAATGATTCTCTAACTGATATCAATCAATCCGTGGTCAAGTTAGAAAAACAAATAAAATTCCTGCCTACTAACTAACTCTTGAAAAGTAGACCAGAATTTGCCCAGACTTACCGATATGTCTTACATGTTCGACAACATCATGGCGCATGTCTGATACATCCCACATTGACCACCACGATTGACAGCAACCCGTTGTTGGAGCATCTGGATCCACAAATGGTGCACTACTGAAGGAGAAGTGATGCGCTATCGCGGCTATAAACATTTCGATACATATAGCAAAATTCTAAATGGATAGAAGGTATTGAAAACCATAAAAATTAGAATAAACATGTAAGAATATAGATTGCTTGAGAGGGACACTTGTATAATAATATCCTGAAACTAAAAATCCTACGCAATAATCAGAGGAATTAATTCATTTTATAGCCAACTGGGACCATGTGCCACCTAGGGAGACATACACGAGTTTAAAATGTAAGCTTGAGGGAGTATTTTTGGGTTGTTAATAAGAAACAGTTTCTCGCAAGTCAGACAATCGAAATCATCTTCTACAGTGCTAACGTCACTGCCAACTTCTCCATGCATAACTAGTGTCACTGTCCCAGTTTGGATCTTTTCTATGCTACCAAAATTATTGATTCAGACAGACTATGCTTCGAACGACTAACAATGTGTGTGCGTGTGTGAGAATGCTATACAATCAAACGTACTTGTTTGAACTCCGTTTATTATTATTATTATTATTATTATTATTATTATTATTATTGTTCCCTTGGATTCGTAGTGGAACAAAGGGCTTCAACTGCACGCCTCCACTTTCTTCTGTATTCTGATGTACTTTTCACCTGCATCCATGTTAGTCCATACTGTTTCAACTCCTGTTCACACGATCTCCTCCATGTCACCCTTGGACGTCCCACTGGCCTCTTCCCTTTCCGAGTTCCACTCGAGCTATGGCCTGACGCGCGATGTCACCCAACAACCTCCTCAGCTCAGCGAGTGTCCAATCCATCTCCACTTTCTCCTGCATATTTGTTGAGTGATTGGTTCTTGTTTTGTTTGTTCCCATAGTTTCTTGTTGGTGATTCTTTCCGGCCATCTGATCTTGAGTCCGTTTATTCTTAAGTATGCTATATTCCACCTGCTTTCTGGAGATCGAAATCATTACCCTCAGTATATTGATGTAAATCAATTGCATGTATTATCGCAGATAAATATCAAACGAAACTAGATCAGATGCTGGTTCGTAACTCCGCAGAAAATAAAAGCGAAGCTTCACATCACTTGCGGGAGCTAGTTTAGTGGAGAGTAGGCTAACCAGTCACCTAGAGAATAGCCTTCACAGCAAACACTTACTCCAGTTTTTTGATGCCTACCTGCTGACTATTTTAAGAAGAGAGCGCGGGTTGGCCTAAGGCTTTTATGTCCGAAGTCACTTTTGAGCACTCGGGTATTTTATAAATATTGTCCCAGTTGCTGTTTGCTTTGTGAATGATTGGATTTTGAAATATAACTGGTTCATGAAGAGTTAGTATGTACTGAAAGCAAGTTGTATTAGATTAAAACAAAAGTGCATGTTTAAAATCCCAGAGATCAGGTAAATAAGTGAATCATGATATCAACAAATACATTATCATTGTTAGTGCGTCGGTGGCATAGCGGTTAGGACGCTCGCCAAACATGCACATGGTCCGGAGTTCGATCCCCGGCCGACTCACTCCTTTACCTCGCTAAGCCAGAAATAATGCTGGTGAAGCGGAAATATTGGGTATGAGGCTAGCAATCCCATCCTGTAAAATAAGCACTGCTACAGAAACTTCAAGCCACTAGCTTGATGCCCTATGTTCCACTGGGGAACGTGAAGGACAAGTTTTATTCTTATATCAATGAAGGAAAAAAATAAATAAATAAAAAATTATTACTGTTCGCTTAGGTTCCGAGTGGAACATAGGGTTGAAACCACACATCTCAACTTTGTTCTATTTTCTGCCGTTCTCTTCAGGTACCTGGGCCCACGATTGCCTATGATCTTTCGGCTCTTGGTTCGTTCGTTCTCAGACAGTGTTTCTGGTTGCTTATTCTTTCTGGCCATTTGGTCTTCAGTATGCAGACAGCGAAGAGCGCAGCTGTTGATATAGGTCTGTAACTTGTTGGAAATGCTTTTCGTGACTGATACGCAGTGCAAGTTTCTGACTCGCATACAAGAGGACTGACTAAATTCACATTTGCGTTGAAAATCTGAATCTTGTTCTTTATGCTGGCTGACTGAGTGCAGAAGATTTCCAAACTGGTTTCAGGTTGATGAAGGCGTATCTTGCCTTTCCGATTTCGACTGACTTTGACATCTTCATCTGTTCCCACCTGTGATTGAAACCGTGCTTCCTAGATAAGTAAAGGAGGTAACCTCTTTCAAATTCCGCTCGTTGATGGTGATTCGTGCTGGTTGTTGTTGTTGTTGCGGTTCGTTGGTTATCATCATCATCATCTCCGTCTTCTTTGATGTTCACCTGCAGTCCTGTCTTCACTGCCTGCGTCTTCAGCCAATTTGTTGGTTCTCGTCTGCAAGTCTTTGAGTTTGTGTGACACTAAAAATAAATCATCCACTTGCGAAATCCAGATCTTCTAGAGTCTTCTTATCGGTCCAACGTATTCTTGTCTTCTCACTCCCCACGCATAGTCTGACACATAATCCAGTCCACCAAAATTAGGAATATCATCGGCGATAATAGGCAGTCTCGCCTAGTTTACTAGCTCGCTAGTTTTATAACCGTTCCCAAGTCCGAGAAAAGAGGGAGGGTTGGAAGGCTAGAGACTCTACCAAATGTAGAAACTTCGACAAATATATAGTAGAATGGAAAGAATATTACAGTCTTTATGTTTCTTCCACTCCTATGGGAAGCAATGCAAGGTGATAAATGCTAAATAAAATTTACTTAGTGAGTGATTACCTACTTGTTGTCACTATTTTCAACACTTCTATTTGTATCATGATTATATTATTTTGTGTATGTGTGTGTCACACTTCTTGATTCACACGCTGTATTAAGTTTCTGTTCAAATAAGTTAATGAGTGATAAAGTAAAATGCTTTCCATATCCATAGTGCATGAACTAAATCAGTTAACGAATCCTATTTACGTAGTTTTTTGCCGAATATTTACACTACTCATAAGTAGTAAAAAAGAGAAACAAATGTTTTATAAAAGAAACATATAAAAGTAATCAAAATCAATTATATAGGTCTTTTGTTTACTTGAAGAGCAATGCCAATCGACCGAACATCATAAAGCTTCCAAGCTTCAACTTTTCTTATCAGGCCAGTAGCAGCAAGCACAGCTATTAGAATGGACTGCCTATAAGATAAAATAGTAAAAAGAGATGGAACGGTAAGTTCTGAAAATATACTCTTCGAAAAGAATACAATATCCTAGTCTTCAGAAGACACAGAGGCTCCAGAAGACTGATTACTAGTAAACATTTGTATTCTAGAATAATTCTCTGAGGTGAAACGTTGGTTGGTAAACTCTTTAAGATCATGTTGAACGTTGCAATAAGCGCTTAAGTTGAAAAAGGATACTAATGAAAAACAAAACATGTAGTTGAGCGAAGAGTCTCTTTCCGGCGGCGAATTCATTCACTTAGCTGTACAATCACAATTATATACAATTATTTGTGTGTGTGGGTGGGTGTGTTCACTAGCTTTGTCAGACAAGAATAAAAATTAGTTAGGGTTTTTGTTTACGTCATCAAAATATTTCGAAATATGTGATGAATAATCAAATTGTAACTAAGGTGGGGGGAGGGTGAAGATTAGTATGCGGATAGTGGTGATGAGTTGTCAAAAAGTTAGTAGTGGCTCTATAAGAAGTGCGATAATCGAACACCTTATCAACACTTGGGATGAAAATCTCAACAAACGCCTCACCCCCCCCCCTCTTCAAAGTAATCTACAGAGTGAAGAAGAGCCTACCAAAGGTAATACGCTTTCGTCTCCTTTGTATTGCTGAAGCCTTAGCCATTCAGTTGGAAAAACCAGAGTTATGTATAAGAGAGAAAATCATTCAGCCACTTCTACAACAACAACCGTAAAAACCGTTTTGACTTCTACTGACTTGATGTTTGTGTGCCAGCTTTTCTAACTCATTTCCTCACAACTCTTACATAATTCCATATTTCCCCTCGTTTCTATATTCATCCTAATCAAAACTCACTCATTAAACTACACATCTTATTACGCAACTACAATACACTTATTCAACTTCTCTTGTGTGTTGATTAACATTAATAACTACGTTTTTAGATAACACACCACCACTACCCTCTTCACAATCTTCACACCCCTCCACCCCCTAGTTACATTTTGATTATTCTCCACAATTTTGAAATTTCTTGACAACAATAGCCCTTATTCTTATCGGGCAAACCTTATGTACACATACATACAAAAATAAGCATATATAATTGCGATTGTACAGCTAAGTGAATGAATTCGCCGCCGAAAAGAGACTCCTCGCTGAACTACATGTTTTGTTTTTCATTAATGTCTGGATGAGGATTGTTCATGAAAGCAGATACCACCGAACTACACTATTTCCTCGTAGTTCAATCTGCCACACCTAATACCTCCACACTCAATAAAATGTAATAAAAAGATAGTTAGAGAAATAAAATTCATATGAGAAAAAGGGAGAAAAGATAAAGCAAATTAATAAACCGGATATTATAATTGGGATAGGGTTATAAATGCATTTCCACAACTGCTATTGATTGAGTCATATCATCTAGCCACTAGTTCCTGTAATCACAGACAACCTACAACCCGTATGGCTATCCAAATCAACAGCTAATGACCTCCTTGCTGTGTCTTACTCAGTCTAACCTTATACTGGTCAAATTCTAATATAGTACTGACATAGCAGCAAAACGCCTCGCCTGGTTGACTAGTTCGCTAATTTTCTAGCCGCTCTCAAGCCCGAGAAGAGAGGGAGGGTTGGGCGTGGGGCTAGATCCTACCCCAGAAAATCAATTAGACTGCTACGGAGATTTCAATGTACCAGAAAAATATCAAAAAGATTTATCGCTGTTTTCGAAGAGATGAAATGATGTGGACTGGTGAAAGTCTTCGGGAAGCTAGTCAGCCACCCAGTGTGTCTTCTCTCGATGAAAGCAAGAATAAGAATGGGGACGTGGAATGTACTTACAATGTACGAGGCTGGGAAGGCTGCCCAGGTAGCCTAAGAAATGAGAAGATATGGTATAGAAGTGCTGGGAATATGCGAGAGCAGATGGAATGAATGTGGACTGTCAAAATCGTCATCTGGTGAGTCAGTAATCGACTCCGATCTAGTCAACCAAACGACAACCACGAGCACAATTAGGCAACGAGTGGCTACCATGATATCACCAACAGCAACCAAAGCTCTAGTGGAGTAGGAACTAATCTCCTCCAGGATTATGACAGCAAGACTCAACTCAAAGGAAGGAAGGTCACAATTATCCAATGCTACAAACAACTCAGAACGAGAGAAGGAAGATTTCTATAAACAACTACAAACAGTAATGGACAACATACCAAATGGCGAAGTCAAAATCCTGATGGGCGACATGAACGCCAAACTGGTGGCAGACGATACAAGAAGAGAATTTATCATGGGTCGACAGGCTCTCAGTGAAATGAATTATAACGGAAGAATCTTCACAGATTTTCTCGCCCTCATTGACTCGGTGACTGGAGACAGCCCTATGTCTCACTCGCAACCCAAAGGCAACAATAATAATAGCACCTCGAAACTGACGGTAGGCAGACATATGCAACCCATTTCCAGCTACTCCAGGCGATGGAATCTTATAGTTCCCTGACTTACATACGTGTTTTATCGAGGGAATTTTTCATAAAGTGGTTCCGCTAATTGTAAGCGATGACAAGAAGTAAATGATGATCAAATAATTAAAGTATTTTCCCAAAAAGGTTGATAGAGTTAGCGTAAATGTCAATCCTTTCTAAGAGTTGAAAGCTAACTTTATTTTAATGCGGCTTTGCATAACAGGGAATATGAAATAACATTAAAACTATTATAACAGTAACAGTAATAATAATGTATGAACGTACCAGAAAGACATGAATATGACGAACTTGACGCACAAAAATTTAGCCACTGGCTTCATGGGCTTCAACTCTTGACGAGCACATCGGTAAAATAGTACTAGACAGTAAAGCGCCCACTACCAATGAGAAAAATCGTAAAAATAACACTGTTATCACACATATGCTAGGTAGAACGAATGGGAAATTATAATGAAATGATCCTTAGATGATATCATCTAAACAGAATAAAACAATTCCAACAGTGGTGTGAACACGGGCAGCAATAACAAAACTTATCATTGTGTGTAAACTATTGGAATATAATTATACTTTATTTGATCTAATCCACAATGCTCAAACTTTTTACTGATATTAATCCATCTAAACAGGTTTGATAAGTTCTAAGTGAGCCTATAATTGACTCAAAACTTTATCCGATAAACAATGCTGTCCAACTTGATAAGCTGCTTCTCATCATAACGAAATATCACCTTTTAAACTAATACGAGAGTCTTCTAGTAAGAAAAGTCGGAGATATGCGCTGCAGGTTAAGCATATTAAAATGAATTAATATGGCAATCTATTCAGTAGTATACTATATAGATTGATTTTAAACGCCTAAAAAAGTCAGGACAAGCAGCTTTGTAGAAAAAAGTGAAGACCTGATTTGATGCCGAGTTTACACTTACCATCATTGATAAATAGTAGGGATGGGATGAAACATTAAACATAGAGAAGTATTTTCAAGTATTGGTTTTGTAGGGATTTTGTATGATTGCATGGAGGATTTCATCATGAGCTGACATCAGTTAGAGAACCACTGGAAAACCTGGAAGTACTGGACCGCTGTTTCGTCCTAGTTTGGGGCAGTAACTCATCAAAGGAGACATTACGAAATGGTCGCGCTATGTCATGAATTGGCAGAGGTTAGAATTCAAGGACCATTGGATCGGGTCCCGGTGGCTCAATGGTCTACGAGCTCGCCTTGTAACCAGAAGGTCCTGGGTTCGAATCCCGATGGGTGCGTACTGATGAAGAGTCCCAGACTAGGCTAACGAAACAGCTGTCCAGTACTCCCAGGTTTTCCAGTGGTTCTCTAACTGATGTAAGCTCATGATGAAATCCTCCATGCAATAGAGAAGTATATCAACAATTAAGAAAGAATTAGTAAACCAATAGAAAACACATAGAATTTCAAGTTGTTCGGACTTCTAAAGATTTAAGCCTATTTAAATCAATTTGCATATTTCAGCGCTGAAACTTTAAGGATCCTAAGCATAAAGTGAACGTCCAATCTTTCATACATGAACTTGAGAAATATGTATGTACATTTTCAATCACTGATAAATGGTGTGTGACAAACGTAAGGAAACTTGATTATAAAACGTCACGTATGATGTGGTGCTTTGAAGCATCACAGATAAACTACAAGAAATAAACGTAACAACTAAGACACCATATATGAAATTATAAATACTGAATAGACAACTTACAATTTGAGAGATATTATTGATTATAGTCAAGTAGAGAAAAGCATGATGAAAGTTGAAGTCACCCTCACCATACACACCAAGTATCTCACAAATTCTGTCGTTTGACAAGAAAATTAGAAACTATTAAATTAGAATTAAATTACTAAAATACATTAACATATCAGTGAAACCAAACACTTCTTAAGCATGCTGAAAAACACCATCTAGCGAAGGAGAACGATGCTAACACCATTGACACGGATATTGAAAAGACACTGTACGGGCAGCAACAAAATCATTTTCCAAAAACAACTGCTGTGAGGTTGAAAATTAATTCGGAAGGAAAAACACATGACGTCACTCATTAGGCAGGTTTACAAAAGCAAGTACCGTGATAAACACTTTAGTTTCTGGAGTTCAATACTAGTAAGATTCTTATATCAGTGGAGGACGGTATAACACAATCTCGAGAAACCTTAATGATTGTAAATTAAAGGCTGCACAATAACACAGACTGATTGAAAAAAACAGTCGAACTGACATAATCTTAGTTCACGTCAGAATTTCTTCAAATTCACCACCAAAATCAAATATAGTTAATCAAATTGGTGCAGTTCTACGTAGTGTAATAACAACGCTGCTAAAAATTCTTCGGAGGAAGTAAAGTGATTCTTTCCTAGGCATGGTTCTTTTTACTCTACTTAGCACTAAGCATCTTTACCTTTTGGAATGTGTTATGAAAACAGAGCTGCAAATCATTATTCTAAGCAAGTGAACATATCTTCTACTGAAGTTAAACAAAACAAATCACTAAATGATGCAGGTGCAGTTCGCAGCCACTAGTGCACACCACACAGATCACTTTAATTGTTTGAGATGTATTTGCTCTAACAAAAATACCATGAGGAAGCTTTTAGGATTAGAAAGTTTAATAACCTAGCTAATATGAATTACTGCCAAACGATTTAACCCGCGAGTTATTCAAGTACTTAGCATACACTTTGAATATTTACAATAATCAAGTATCATAAGAGTGGTAATATGGTCCACTCAGTTGACATTCGTGAAAAATTATTGTGAAAGAAACCTCAACAAACCAAACTGATAGCTGGTTACAATTTTTAACAGTGGATGGTCTAGCGAGTCAATTTTCATTCCCGAAGGGATTAAACTGCCTATGGAACCCGTTTATTCAGTGAAACAAAGAAATGGAAGCAGAAAATAATCAACGGAAAAAACCATATACACCACAGAGTGTAGGTACACCAGACTGTTAACCAGTGACAACAACAGTGAAACAATTAATGATGAGATTTTCATTGAATATGATTATCACGAGCATTCAAAAAACCCGGAATTTAATCAGACGCTTAGAAGCTTCACTAAGAGAACCGTATGAAGTAATTTGTAACAATCAGTTGAATAGGGTTGCAGGTGTTTGTCTACTAATGTCAACGAAGAGAAAAGGATATAAAATAAAGTACCAAGTGACGCATCCTTGCATTTGCAACAATGAATGAAAGAATTATCAACAAGGAAAATTAAAATTGTTATCATGAAGATATGAATAAAAACCTGATAAATCTCGGGCATGCAGTTAGACCACAATTAACTACCATATCACAAATAAACTTTGAACACTAAAACAACAGGTTGACACATAAAACAAAACTTACAAAGCGACTGCAGTTGTAAGAGGACGAATAACGGTATACTGCAATGCGCCGTGGCGACAGTGATCAATAAACCTTCTGGAAGATCAAAAATGACAACAGAAAATTATGTAATTAAGTTGAGGCCTCGAGTAACATTTACACGTAAACAACCCAGCTCTGAACCATGTTAAATTTCTGCAACCACTCCACTGACTGATTACCTTTAATAATTTATTAACGTTGAAATGCTGTAGGAATTGAATTTCGCTGAGACAATATTGAATAGTCCCATTTCAATTCAAATACAAAACTAGCGTTAAATACACCTCGAGATAGATTACAAATACGACCTAATCAGCCATATAATGGACCATCTTGAGTTGTCGCCTGAAGCTCAAAAGTGTGAATCGAAGTAAAACCGTGGACAACATCTAGTGTTCTAAATATACTAACTGACATCAGAATAACTAGTTGCATAATTATGAATGAACTATTAGACCATATGTGTTAACAGCAAGAGCCAACACTTACTAGTCAAATAAATACCCCCATCTGCTTGTGGAGAAACAACGTAGATGATTCTAATCATAAACTAGCTTCTGGTTAACATACATACATGTAACACAGCCACTGGCATATGTATCACTGCAAACTCAAGCAAAATATACAAAAACACAAAATAAGAAGAATTACCTTCCCATTTCCCATGACTTAAGAAAGCAAAAGGGTGGCAAGTGTTTCACTTGAGGTTTCTGTTTGACGACGTGCCCTAGGTCAGGATACTGGCTTTTGAGGTAGTTCAGCAAAAAGGCCAGAAAGTTGTACACGACATAGGCTTCGTAACATTCTCTCAATGTGTCAAAGTATATTGCATACTTCGGGAAAATCAATGCCATCCACTATTAAAAATGATCAATATTAGATATATATGCGACTTACTGCGTCGATTGCATATATCGGGACCATCCATAGAATTCTGCGGTAAAATTTATCGAAAAATAATCCTACCTGATGATATGTCTTTGCAGAAAGGGCTTAGTATAATTTATCACGTGTTCAATAATTGTCCAGAGTGAAATTGGTATTGCTCCAAGAACAAACAGTCCAGCAACAAACCAGGCGCTGACTATTGCTGGGGCTGATTTTTCATACAGCTTTAAAATCAAAAACGGAAGTGTACTACATATCAACAGAGCGTAGCAAACGACAAACACAGGCTTAATATAAACGCGCCAACCCATTGAAATCGCGGGAGGCGCCCTAACCTTAAGGTCATCCAGCATCTAATGTCATTTGTCTGGACTTATCAGTCACTTTGGTTGAAATTTCGCTCGGTAAATTTTTTGTTAATAGGTGTTAATAAAATTGTGTTATATGTCTTCTGGACTGATAGGAATTCTCATTTCCTGACTAGTCATGTTGGTGTCCGCGTCGTGTGATCTCACCGCGACACATTCTTAGAATATTGGTTGTAATGAAGGTAGACGTTAAATATCACGTTCTAATACCGCTGTTAAAATTTCACTTGGAAATTTTTTTGTTAATAATTTTTAATAAAATTGTGTCATATATTATCTGGATTGATGGGAATTCACGTCTCAGGATATCAATGCAGCCTATATTCGTGTGGAGAACAGTACTGTTTGCCACCAGTACATGTAAATCACATATAAACGCTGACAGAAGCAGCTGTGAACTACAAATACTTTCATTTACATGAGAATTTTACTTAGTATTAATAGGATCGGTGTGCGTCGGTGGCATAGCGGTTGGGACGCTCGCCGACAATGCATATGGTCCGGGGTTCGATCCCCGGCCGACGCACACCTTTACTTCGCTAAGCCAGAAATAATGCTGGTGAAGAGGAAAGGTTGGGCATGAGGCTAGCAACCTCATCCTGTAAAACAAACACTGCTACAGAAACTTCAAGAGACTAGCTTGAAGTCCTATGTTCCACTGGGGAACGTGAAGGATAAAAAAATAGGATCGGTGTAATCATATTGCATACTGATATGTAGAATTATCTTTTATAACTTCATGTTGTACTAGTCATTGCATGTGCTTTATTTTTTAGGTGCAAAGAGGTTGTCAATTGTGAAATCCGCGGAGATATCAATCGGTCAAACTAACGGTAATAACCTTCATTGAAATTTTTTTGCAAATTAATGATATGATTTGATAATTCCCATTGTAGCATTAAGAACACAATATTCAGCAAAGAGACTCTTTTCAACGAATTTATTATCAAGCTGTGCAATCGTACATATGTCGTTTTTAAAAAATTATATCCGGTGAGGGAGTTAGGTCAAAGGTGTGAATATGTAAAATAATAATAGTATGAAATGCAATTAAAATATTTGTGATTACAATCATAGTTTTATGTCAAGTGGCAAAATAATTAATGTCGTATATAGAATAACACATAAGGTGTATAGATTTTGAAAAGGGGTACGTAATTATAAGATTATTATTATTATTGTATCCTTTAATTCCTACAGGAACATAGGGCTTCAGCCGTGCGTCTCCATTGCGTTCTGTTCTCTGCTAGAGTCTTCACCTGGCTCCATGTCTGCCCACACGTTTTCATCTCCTCTTCACATGACCTCCTCCAAGTCACCCTTGCACTGACGACCAACTCGCCGCTTCCCTTTCCGGTTCCACTCGAGCAATGGCTTGTCTAGTGATGTCATTTGATGATTTCGTCAGAGCATGGCTAATCCATCTCCATTTCTTCCTGCCTATTTGCTTCACAATCGGTTCCTGGTTGGTTCGCTCATTTCCAGAGATCTCTGTTGCTGACCTTTTCTGGCCGGCCATCTGATCTTGAGTATTGAGAGAAGACAACTGTTAATGAAGGTTTGTAGTTTGTTTGAGATGCTCTTTATGACGAGCCAAGTCTGTGATCCACATAGCAAGTACCACTGACTTCACATTGGAGTTGAAAATCCGGATCTAGTTTTTGATGGTGAGTGTTGTTGACCTCCACACAGACTTGAGAGTAGTGAAAGCTTGTCTTACTTTTCCGATTCTTGCTTTGATATCCTCGTCAGTTCCGTCCGCCTGTAGTTGAAACGATGCTTCCCAGGTAGGTAAAAGAGGCTGTTTCTTTCAGATTTCTTCCAATTATGCTGACTGATCGTTGTCTGTTGTTGTTGTTCTTGCCCAGGAATCTTCATCACCTCTGTTTTCTCTATGTTCACCTGAAGTCATATCTTTGATGCTTCTTCTACTAACTTGTTGCTTTTCTCTTGCATATCTTCCAGTTTGTGGGAAATCAGACATATATCATCGGCGAAGTCCAGATCCTCCAAGTTTTTTGTGTGTCCATTTTATGCCTGTTTCCTCATTGCCCACTGTTTGTCGCATTGTCCAGTCTACTGCAATAAGGAAAATCATTGGCGATAGTAGGCAGCCAGCTTGTCTTACTCCTGTCCTCACTTCGAAGGGTTCCGTAAGTTACCCGTTGTGGATTACTTGGCATGCAGCATTGTCGTACAGCTGTTGGATGAGATGTATAATTGTCGGTGGCACCTCGTAGTAGCGAAGTAGTTGCCAAATCACCTCTCGATCGACTCTGTCTACTGAAGTCCTATTCAAAGTCGATGAAGCTGAGATAGAGAGGTGACTGCCATTCCAGGCTTTGTTCAATGATGGTCCGTAATGTGGCTATTTGATCAATGCAAGACTTGTTTCCTCTGAATCCAGCCTGTCCGGGCCGAAGTTTTTCATCAAGAGCTTGTTTGATTCTCTCCAGGATGATGTGGCTTAGTATTTTGCTTGGGATGGACAGGAGCATAATTCCGCGCCAGTTCTTGCATTGACTTAGGTCTCCTTTCTTTGGTAGTTTGAATAAGTATCCTATCTTCCAATACTCGGGTACTTTGCCTTCTTTCCACACCTTCTCCAGTAGTGGCGTCATCAAGTCCGCTGTTGTCTCTGGGTCCATTTTCAATGCTTCTGCTGGGATCCCATCTGGTCCTGCTGCTTTTCCAGCTTTTAGCATCTTGATTGCCTTCAGGACTTCTGATTTCGTCGGGGGGTTGGTGTTCACTGGTAGCTCTGTCTCCGTTGTTGGTATTGTTGGGCGCGTTGTAGGTGGTGGTCGATTTAGGCTTCTTTAGAAGTGTTCAGCCCAGTGTTTCCTTTGCTCCACTTCTTTGGTGAGTGACTTTCCATTGTCATCCTTCACCGGCTTGATTTGTGTCAAACGTTTGCCCGATAGGTACCTAGTTGTTTGCTAGAGTGTTGCGAGATCTCCTTTGGCTGCAGCTTGTTCTGTCTCACTTGCCATGGTTTCATAGTACTTTCACTTGCCTTCTCTGGCACTCTTCTTTACTCTTTTGTTCAGTGTCATGTAGCTTGCATTCAAATCCTGCTTTTGGCCAAGTTAAACTTTAGTCACCAGTAACTACCAATCAGCGAACGGCGTTGAATTATCCAATGAGATTCACGAACGCAGTCCAATGTTATATAGCGCTTGATTCATTTCACTGCGTGCCATTACAAGGTTACGTTTGCAATTTGAGGAGGATAGTGTCTTTCAGTATTGCCTGGACTTAGGCTTGCTTCGAAAAGAGAGAAGTTGTTCGTGTGGTGGTGTAATGCCTCTAAAAAGCTATACTAGGTCAACTGATGGTTTTGTACATCGTTGTGGGATATGCTGGAAGCGAGTTAGTATTACAGGGGGTAATATTTCATAGGAACTGTTTTTGCTAGGTCGCATCTCTCCCTAACCCAGATTTTGTTCATTTGCAATTACTGCGTACTGAAACAGCCCGTGAGAGCCGCTGCTGCCGAGACGGAGAACAGCCTCGTCTCAACAGTTCAGTGGCACCAGCACTGCAGAGACATCGCCTCATGGAAAATGGACAGAATTACTTCGTTGTTAGGCGGGACGACGTAGTAGTGCATGCGGATGAGACAGTGTTGGTGAAGAAGAAATATAACCGTGGTCATCAGAGAGTGAACAACATTTGGGTCATAGGCTTATACGACACGTCCGTCTGAAAAGGATTTGTTGAAAGAATTGCAGACAGGAAGGCGACTACTCTGGTACCTATTATAAAGCGACTTGTGAAACTGGGATCAATTGTACATACCGAGGAGTGGAAAGGCTATGATTCATTGTCATCCCTGGGATACATTCATCACAGAGTGAACCACTCCAGTGATTTCGTGGATCCAGTTACAGGGCCTCATACAAATTCCACTGAAGGATTTTGGGGTCGATTGAAAAATAGAATAAGGGCTATAAATGGATCTCAAAAGGATCTCATTTATAGTCATTTAGATGAATATATGTACAGAATGTGGTGCGATTTCTCTATTGACAGTCCCATGCTGAATTGGGAAATGTTTCTCTCCCATGTTCGGGAAACATACCCATTGTAACCGTTTTATCATTTTTTGTGCATTTTTCTATAAATATACGTTTCCGCTTATCATAAACGCCTCTTTCATGTGATTGGTCCGTTCAAGGTCGTTTGCTGACTGGTTGTTACTGGTGTCGAAAGTTTAACTTTGCCCTGTTTTTTTGCTCATCGATGCACTGGAGAATCTTTTGTTTCACCATCCCTCTCTCTTCTCTTAGTTTCCGAGTGTCCGTAATGAGTCACTGTTTGTCCTGTTTCTTCTTTCTGCCTAGAACTTCCATGCAGGTTTGACTCCACACTGTCTTCAAGGTGTTCCAGTGCTTTTCGACGCTGACCTCTTCGCCAGTGTTGATTTGTGTCTCGGCTTTGTCTTTTATGCTTGCAGTGAAATGTCCTTTGTATCCTGGTCCTTCAGTTTTTGAGTGTTGAACCTGGCTTGTGGTCTATCTGCAGCTCCTGATTCTCTGAAAGCTTTTAATTTGATTTGGATTGTCCCTTGTACGAGATAGTGGTCTGAGCCAATGTCTGCTCCTCTTCTTACTTTTGTGTCCAGTAGGCTGCGCCTCCAATTCCTTGAGATTGAGATGAAGTCGATTTGGTTTTTGGTTTGCCCATCTGGTGACACCCATGTAGCCTTGTGGATATCCTTGTGTTTGTATACGCTGCCACCAATCACTAGTTCATTGAAGGCGCAGAAGTCGGCGAAGAGTTCTCCGTTTTCATTCATTTCTCCGAGAGCTTCTCTACCCATGATGAGTTCCCTTCCTGTGTTGTCTGATCCCAGTTTGGCGTTCATGTCTCCCATTAGTATTTTAATGTCACCAGCTGGAGTATTGTCCATTGTTGCCTGTAGTTGTCTGTAGAATTCTTCTTTCTTTTCGAGGTCTGCATTGTTTGTCGGTGCATAGCATTGTATAATTGACACTTTTCTTCCTTCGGAGTTGAATCTGGCGGTTATTACCCTGGGCGAGATCGCCTCCCATTGCATCAGGGCCTTCGTTGCTGTTGGTGACATCATGATAGCCATGCCCTCGGTGTGCGAGTGATTATCTTCCGGGTGACCGGGGTAGATCACTGATTCACCCGTTGACAATTTGGTGAGTCCGTTCCCGTTCCATCTGCTTTCACATATTCCCAGTACTTGAATTCTGTATCTTTTCATTTCGTTAGCGATCTGGGCAGCTTTGCCAATCTCGTACATGGTACGGACATTCCATGTCCCCACAAAGACTTTTTCTTTTGGCGCAAGGAGATTCGTCGTGATGAAGTTTCTGTAGCAGCTTTGCTTACAGGATGGGGTTGCTAGCCTCACGCCTGAGAAGGGGGGTTGTTACATTAATTTATAATTTAGAGAGAAGCGACCTTGTGGGTTGCTCCCCTTAAAACCAGGGAAACAGGGAATAAACAGGCAGAAAAACACCAGCACGGGGAAATAATTCACAACAAGAAGGGTAACGAGTGACAACAACAATAATAATATCACAGTCAATTACAGTTAGTAGACGAATATAAAGTGTTACATAACATCGTGTGAAATTTGATAAGATAGACTTCAATATTGTAAAAATAAAAATATAAAACTTAATAATTTTGAGTTTAAAATGTCAAGTGGGTCAAGTGGAAAAGATTCAGAGTGAGGATAGTAATAATAATAATGATAATCATAATAATACTTTTCCCTTATTACTACGATTATTATGATTATCATTATTATTATTACTATTCTCACTCTGAATCTTTTCCACTTGACCCACTTGACATTTTAAACTCAAAATTATTAAGTTTTATATTTTTATTTTTACAATACTGAATTCTATCTCATCAAATTTCACACGATGTTATGTAACACTTTATATTCGTCTACTAATCTTATAATTACGTACCCCTTTTCAAAATCTATACACCTTATGTGTTATTCTATATACGACATTAATTATTTTGCCACTTGACATAAAACTATGATTATAATCACAAATATTTTAATTGCATTTCATACTATTATTATTTTACATATTCACACCTTTGACCTAACTCCCTCACCGGATATAATTTTTTAAAAACGACATATGTACGATTGCACAGCTTGATAATAAATTCGTTGAAAAGAGTCTCTTTGCTGAATATTGTGTTCTTAATTAATGAAATGTTTTAATATACTCTTAATTTGTACTTTGGACCTATTCAATGCGTCGCTATACTATATGCTTTCGTAATATGTGAATTCGGATTATTTCAAAGTTTAGTTAGTGGGTTGGAGATGTTCTGTAGTATTATAAGACTGTTACTTTAGTCATTCATAGGATTTCGTGTCTGTAACTTAACGACATCACATTGTAAAATCTAGGTAGGATTTAGCAAGTTGAATAATAATTCTGTACTGTTCGATACGCTAAAGTTGCCTTATATAGCCAAACGCAAGTCTGTATGCTGCTAAACGCCAAGTAATTAATACTTGTAAATGTAGTAACTTAGGGTTGGTAGTTACTTCAGTAAGCTGGTAATATACAGTGACACAATCAAACAGGCTGTTCACTTCACCATGAGCAAAGAAAAAATCATTAGATATTCCAAATATGCCAGTGAAACGTGTGATGTTATCGAATATGCATCACTTTTATGACCAACAATTGCAGTATTTGCATACCTACTTTACGAATATCGTCATTGTCGAGGTCTAACTACACTGGACTTAACGCTGTCCTTAGAAAACCTTCAGCAACAATGTACAGTAACCAACGCGAAAAACCAGACCACAGATTGGTGACTCAAGAATCCTTTATTCTTGCACCAATATGGAACCAACCATTAGGTAATTATACAGAAAGCACCTCATGATACTCTTCGCACATCCTCCTAACTATTCAGTATTAATTACCACTGCTATCACTTCTCACTCATTCTGCTTCAGTCCTAGTAACGGTGACGTATGCAAAACTCAGTCGTCTACACTCTCGCTCCCCAGTGTGTGGGACCACAGCCTAAATCGGAACATTCATTCTCAATCATCGATTCCACAACTAATCCTTTTTTATGTGTGCATGTCATTCTCCGCACTAGCCTCCCCAGCGTATACGACCCATCTGCTGTCTTAACACCAATCAATTCATTCACAGATGTAGAAGACTCGAAACAACTTCAGAAGTAAGCACGACAACAATTTTTTTAAAAATTATACAATACAACAAAATGCGAAAGCAACAAGTAAACACAGTGAATCCAAAAACACCAACTGATACGCCACACCATGCATATATACAAACAATACACATAACCACGCAGACCATGTCTTGATGTTATTCCGTTGAAGAATCGCAGGACTTACACCAGTACGTCTGCAACCCCTCTCAAGTTGACGATTGAAGTGGAAAATCGTCCGGACACAAACAAAATTAACCAACAGATAGATGACAGATGATGCCAAATCAATATATGCAACATGAACAAATGCACAAGAAAACACACTAAGTAAGCTGGACTGCGCTTCGAAGTACTACCCTGGAAGAACTGTAGGTCTTAGAGCAGTACGCCTACAACCTCACTCAGGTTGAAGCCCTAAGATGGAAAATCTTCAAGTTGTCCATCCTCTGACTCTAGACTCTCAGCACATTCCAGAAGACACAGTTTCCTAATATCTCGCACCAACAAGCCACAACTTGTTCTCACCTCGACCGTCCTTATCAACCCATCACCACTACAGGGTACCCCTTCTACCACTCCCAAAGGCCATCTACCTGTGGCATATTGATATAAACTTACATTAATGCTTACTGTGCTAACTCGCTATTGATTATATTAGTAGTTATATTCAAGAATACATCCAGCGAACCCTTGTTCTCCTTTTTTAGTTACTCTGTAATTCCAGTGACCTCGTGGGATTCATTGTCAAAGAAAGTGGCTTCCAGAATCGTTGATTTTGTATTATGTGTTAAATCACTAATAAATATATTCCCCATACCTCAAATGGACATTCTAATTGTTGATAGTGACTACGGCCAAGTTAAACTTTAGTCACCAGTAACTACCAATCAGCGAACGGCGTTGAATTATCCAATGAGATTCACGAACGCAGTCCAATGTTATATAGCGCTTGATTCATTTCACTGCGTGCCATTACAAGGTTACGTTTGCAATTTGAGGAGGATAGTGTCTTTCAGTATTGCCTGGACTTAGGCTTGCTTCGAAAAGAGAGAAGTTGTTCGTGTGGTGGTGTAATGCCTCTAAAAAGCTATACTAGGTCAACTGATGGTTTTGTACATCGTTGTGGGATATGCTGGAAGCGAGTTAGTATTACAGGGGGTAATATTTCATAGGAACTGTTTTTGCTAGGTCGCATCTCTCCCTAACCCAGATTTTGTTCATTTGCAATTACTGCGTACTGAAACAGCCCGTGAGAGCCGCTGCTGCCGAGACGGAGAACAGCCTCGTCTCAACAGTTCAGTGGCACCAGCACTGCAGAGACATCGCCTCATGGAAAATGGACAGAATTACTTCGTTGTTAGGCGGGACGACGTAGTAGTGCATGCGGATGAGACAGTGTTGGTGAAGAAGAAATATAACCGTGGTCATCAGAGAGTGAACAACATTTGGGTCATAGGCTTATACGACACGTCCGTCTGAAAAGGATTTGTTGAAAGAATTGCAGACAGGAAGGCGACTACTCTGGTACCTATTATAAAGCGACTTGTGAAACTGGGATCAATTGTACATACCGAGGAGTGGAAAGGCTATGATTCCTTGATATGATAGTGCATATTTGCAATGTATGATGCTAACTATATTGGTCTTACCATGGAAAACTGTGACGTTTTCTATGAAAATAAAGTTATTCTCAAACATGAGTGTTGTTATGTTTTTTTATCATCAGAGCAACCGAACTTTATGCGAGGAAAGAGTGTATATTAGAAAAAAGAAAAAATGTAAATTTCAGCTTTATTAAAGTCCTAGGAAGTTGAGATAAAATAGAATATAATAGTTATTAGGTAGAAGGATTATCGTGAAGTATATAAGTGACATTTCAGAGAGAAGTGGCTTGAAGGATTAGAATGTGTTGGATATGGTGACCTGTAGGATGTCTGGTGAACTTGTGTATGGCCATGGGGTAGCATCTTGACAAGAAACTGAGCAGGCTTGTAGATATTAGGAGCGAAAGCATAATATTTTTATAAGTTAAATCTGTACAGTCATTATTGTTTTAGTTTTTTAAATTTTTTTAAAGTAATTTTTAAAATTTTTTGATACATTCAGTATCCAAACTCAATGTTTAATTCTCGAGCGGCCAAAATAATGCATGTTGCTGTCCTACAGATCGGAGCGATTCACATTTGTGACCACTACCAAATCTGCTGATCAGCATGCACCACCCTCCCTCTTTTTTTGACATTAAGCTCTGAGATCTTTCACAATGACTGCAGTTGTAATATTGGATTGCTTTGACTCCGTCCCAATCATGCAGTATGCTGCGCATTAACAGCTTTCATGACAAGTGCTTGTACCTGCGGAAATTTTAACTCCATTATGGATAAGATTTTATTTTGATAAATCACACAGTGTTGTACAGTAATATTAACTGATGACGTTTCGAGCATAAAATATTGCTCATAATCATATCAAGTTACTCACACAACTTTTTCCTTCATTTATACGCATGTGTGGAATCGATTAGATATTGGAACAAAATTCAATATGAGATACTGTACATTCAGAAATAATGATACGAGTGTTATCGATCAATTACAATTAGATGGGAAAAGGACGAGTGTTTCTATAATCATAATAAGTTGTTGGAGTAGGACTAAATGTCCTACTCCAAAAATATGGTGGAGATATGTGGATGACACTTTCACAGTGTTAAAAACAGAACATATCTCTAGCTTCTTGACACACATAAACTCACTAGTGGAGGGAATAAAATTCAAATTTGAAGCGGAAAATGAACAAGGAGAATTAGCTATGTTAGATTGTAAAATAAAACGAATAGAAGAAGGCAAACTACACACTAGTGGTTATAGAAAACCAACACATTCTAATAGATATTTAAACTTTAATTCATCTCACCCGTTAACTGTTAAGGCAGGCTTAGTTAAGTGTTTAACAAACCGAGCAATGGCACTTAGTAGCACAAAAAAGACCTAAATGATGAAATAAAACAGATAGAAGAGGCGTTGGTGTCAAATAACTATCCTTGAAAATTCATTAGGAAGATCGAAAAAGGCCAAAAGAAAACGAAAAAGAATTGTGAAACTAGTAATAATAACATAAATAAGAGAGAATATAAGTCATCTACAGTTATACCATATAAAGAGGGGACATCTGAGACCCTACGTAGGATTCTAAATAAAGCAGGAATTAGGGTGGCATTTAAATCTACAAACTCACTCAGGGACAAGCTCTGTAGGTTAAAGGACCCAGTTGACCCAATTAGACAGAATAATATAATTTACAAAATACCCTGCAATGACTGTGAAGTCAATTACATAGGTCACACTAGTAGGTCGGGGGTAGTCAGATTATCAGAACATAAGAATTTAGCTAAGGGAAAAATGATTGACCCTGAAAAGATAAGTAATTTAGAAAAAAGCTAAGCAATTGCACTTTACGCATTAAGAAACAACCACACAATAGGGTGGGATAGGGTTAAAATTCTAAAGAGCAACATAGGTAGGTGGAGAGAAAGGTTGATTACGGAATCCTTATTCATCGAGTCTACACCCAACACATGCAACAGAAATGACTCAGTGCAAGTACCAGAAATATGGAAGATATTATTACCTCCGGTCAAATCAGAAGAGAATAATAAATAATCTGAATATTCTATTTCAATTCAAGCACATCAGAACATTCTAAGAAGTAACTTATTATAACCTTAAAAACACTTGTTTTATTTCCCATCTAATTTTAATTGATCAATAACACTCATATCATTGCCACCAGTAAAATCAAGGGAGGATAATAAATAATCATGAAAGTCTATTTCAATTCAGACACATCAAAACATTCCAACAAGTAACTTATTATGATTATAGAAACACTCGTCCTTTTTCCCATCTAATTGTAATTGATCGATAACACTCGTATCATTATTTCTGAATGTACAGTATCTCATATTGAATTTTGTTCCAATATCTAATCGATTCCACACATGCGTATAAATGAAGGAAAAAGTTGTGTGAGTAACTTGATATGATTATGAGCAATATTTTATGCTCGAAACGTCATCAGTTAATATTACTGTACAACACTGTGTGATTTATCAAAATAAAATCTTATCCATGTCGGATTTATGCTCTACCACAGTGCTCAAGTTTTATACTTATATCAATGCGGAAATTTTACAACAAAAGAATACCCGGCTGTGATATGGTGCCGTGTTACACTAGAGTCCCTCAGTTTACATGAAACATGTACATATATATTGTGTCAGTAACTTCGGATACACATTAACATCTAAATTTCACACGCCTTCTGTCTCACTAATCCATATAATAATAGTTCGATAGTTATTTACGAATGCAGTAAAAAGTATTTTATGGACCACTAGTGGCACTTGGTATTCAGAGGTATGGGCACTTAGTGAAAGTATTTTCGAGAACTAATACGATGAGGTTAGCTTTTTTCTAATATATACGCACCTATCAAAGGAATGAAAAGATAGTGACGAATTGTTATCACAAGCATTGTATTTACCATGGAGGGAATGTTATTATAGACAAACTTCGTAGTAACATGTACAAGTCTTGCATGCCATTGCATCAGTGATATAAGCGTACTAATTGTACTACAGCCCGAAGTGAATAATCTCAAGGCTTCATACCAACAACTTTGTGGGAGGTGGATGTATTGAAAGAGTGCTTTCAGACACTGTGTATGATGACATCTAGTAGAATATTTACGAAGTCGGACAACCTGAAATGAGGAAGACAGAAATGAAACAATTAGGAGACACATAATGCATAAGATAAGCATTTTAGTTAAGCATACTACAGGGATAAAAATATCGCTCATCTCATTCACTTCCATTCACACAATTTCTCATGGCCGTTTACTGACTTCCGGTTCACGGTTTCTTCTTTGGTGCACTTTATCCGGACAACTTAAGGAACTGAGAAATGCATAGAGTACCTAGGAAACGGTGGTAATAATTGTTTAAGCCAATAAACACTAAAGTGAGTTGTGACACTAGGTAGCTGCAGTGACAAAGCTGACTGACCGAGTTTTAACAGAGAACTCAGTACAGAAGTGCAGCAGTTCGATTTGTAGCATTGCACACTTGGAAAATATTATATTTAGTTGGTAATAAGCAAAACATGTTTCATAAGATGTGTTTCGACTTCGCATTTGGACTACGGGATAAAATGAACTAACTCGTGAGATGTAACCAGACAGAGTGTGAGAGTTATCTCGGGTAAGAGGAGGAATTATTGTAAGATATCTCTTTTTCAGTTAGACAAGAACCAAGTGAAAAAGTATGATTATCATTTTTTGACTTTTCGCTTATTTTTATCCACGTTTTAGCATTTCATTATACCTGGACTATAGATCATTATGACAGACTGAGTTTCAACATAGAAGCTTGCACACAAGTGCACCCGTTTAAGTTATCACATTCTATATAGCACATGAAGGTAGAGAAAAAAGAAATTAAATGGAACTCTAATGAGCATAAATGTGATGGAAAACGAACAGTAATTTAGAAAAAACATAAGGGTTGCTCAAATATGTGCATCTGTGTCATTAACAACGTTTGGAGTCACATTTCTACTTACCACTAAGTTTAACCTCAATATTACTCACCACATTAGACTACTAAAACAGAAGAAAGGGCAAAGACACTACGATCAAAAACCAGTACTCTTTTCAAATCTTCCAGTTTCAATGGTCACCTCTCACAGACTAAGTGGACAATATCATCAGCATACTCTTAGTTGACGAGACTGTTCCCTGGTAAGTCCCTAAATTGAGTGACAGACAATTCTGTTAATAAATGTTTGATGAAAGTGAATTAAAATGAGGACGAAAGTTGTAGAAATGAGCCTTACATTATATCCTTCTTTGAAATATCAGTTTCCTCATAGTTTAGTTTCAGTATTAAGTGAATGGAATGCAATCTACAGATTGATAAAATTCACATAATGACGTTCTACTTTTCCAGAATCCTAGTTAATGTCTCCTCAGTGAAGTGAGAAATGGGTATTGAACTTGTGTAGACTTAATAGGCAGTGAACTGCTGCCGATGAAAATGACAACAATTCTTGGAATTACCAGTTGTACTTTCAGCTTGATCGCATGCAACATTCAGTAGTTGTTAAATAGCCACTTGATGAACATCGAATCCATACAGAAAGCGCAGAATATTTGGCACAACATGCACACTCCTGATTTCATTATGAAGCATGCATGCCAAATGCATAACTTTAGGGGCCTACACGTTTACAGTTCACTAATTAACTCACAACAATGGAGTGGAAAAATTTATATTTGTCCTTACTGAGCTCAATATAGCGAATATTGTGAAGTAACTTTCTTATGAAGAGGAGAAGAGCAAGGTATTCATAATCTTTTGCTACATGTGGAAACGCAGTGCAACTTGATGCGCAATAGTATATATACGAGTAAACTGAAAGATAAAGTCCTCCTTACCTTCTGAAAAACTTGTCCTTATTCCAGGATAATAACTTTCTTTCACTTATGTCCATGAAATCGCAAAATTACATCAATTAAATCTTCCCCCAAGATCGAGGCCACTTGAAACCCATGGCAATATAACAACGAACATCGTAGCATGGATACGCGAAAAAGCCACTCAGACTTAACGCTGTCTTTAGAAAACCTTCAGCAACAATGTACAGTAACCAACGCAAAAAACCAGAACGCAGATTGGTGACTCAAGAATCCTTTATTCTTGCACCAATATGGAACCAACCATTAGGTAATTATACAGAAAGTCCAAGAATAAATGTCATAACAATTAATCACAATAATACTTCTGACAGTATTTTATTTATTTTTTTATTTTAGTATAGCTTGACTCCACACTTTTTTTTGACAGAAGTATGGAATTTTCAGAATGTGATATCGGTAGCCCAAATTTTGCAGGCCGACCATTGATATCGGTTGTGCGTCGGCCGTGGATCGAAATCCGTCTTCTGAGGAACAGTGAATGATGGAACGATGACTGCCGTATCGATGAGTCCCACCAAAGTACGGAGTTTGTTTTGAGTAAGCAACCATGAATTGATCGTTCATTCTTCAAATGCATTGACACAGCTTGCTTATGATTTCTAGATATCATAATGTACCATGAGGAAAAAGCTATAACCATAGGGTTATAGATGTTAGACGCACGATATTAATCCTCAACACAACGACTACGGCCCTCAATCACAGAACATTATGCTTTGCTGCCCAATTGTCTGTTCGCATCACCAAGCAAAAGAAAGCCACTAGTTCAAGTAAAATTTATCTAAAATTTCCTTAAAAATCATGAACATTCATATTCATAGCTACGAAGAAATGAAAACACATCTGGAAAACAAGAATTCCATTGTTTGAACTGAAACAATTTGTTGTAACTTCGAAAAAACTACCGACTGTAGACCGCAATTCGAATAGTTACCTTTATTTAAGATAATTCGTATACTCAGTAGATAGTCGTACGTTATTCCTTCTTTAAATCGTTTTGCAACATATTGAATGGCTGTTAACATTGGCTTTACTACATGCAATTCTGGTTCGTGTATTTGGATATAGTACATTAGGCATTAACAACCATAGGTAACTTACCCTTTAGGAAGGATGTGATTACGTTACGATTTCTTTTAGTTTACAAAAGCACATAAAAACATCACCTATTCATTCTTCACATGTGCCTCATCCTTGCTTTATTAAGATTCTCCCACAATATATCTGGTTTTTTAACTGATAAAGACACACTGATGGTATACTCACCTTCTCGAGAAGCTTCGAAGATTTTTTTCAACTTCAACCCAGGTTCCAAATTCCGCAGGTTTGATATGTTCTTCGAAAACCTTGCTAATATCAACTCTGATCGTACTCGCCTCACCAGATTGACTCGTAGATTGTTGCATGCTGTAAACATGAATGTGAAAGACATTGTTTTTCCAGATTTCTACATATTAAGTGATTATCTGAGCTAGCGACAATAATGGCAGCCAACAAACGAACCGGAAACAACAGCTTCGGGCACCCAAACATGTTCATGTGCATAATTTCCACAACTTCTACACATTACTATTTCATAAAAAGCTGAAAAACAACTAAAACACTGCAACCACGCATGGAAGCAACGTATGAAACTTTTACAATGAAATGAATGAACTGACCTGGTGGTAAAAACTTCCGAAACAAACGAAATAACTGATTTCAACAGCAACGGAAACAAAAATGAGGTGAAACGCAACATTTGTGAACAGTGTGCATCAAGATAAGTTGTGAATGACTGCAGGATAAACGTTAAAACCAATGTGTAAGCGAACGATTAGGAAAGTTCAATCCAACATGGCCGACTAACATGGATGAAATTTACCTTCAGGTGTCTAACTCTTCCAATGACCTGGGCATGTGAGACAATTCCAGTTATCGTTTTTCATCTGAGTCTGCAGTAGTTTATGTGGAATTGTATTGGAAGCATCCATAAATATAGAATCATTCAGGAACAGTAAAAGAAAAAGTGGAAGAGTAATGGAGTCTTTACAAGGTAGTTGAAAGGTATTGGATATTGGGCTGGATTTGTCACCTCTAGATAATTGAATAGTTTGTTTAAATTAACTATCCCACTGGCGGCCGAGCCCATTTAGTTTCAGTTCCCGCTTAAGGGTGGACGTGTTTCTGTACGCAAATAGTCTTATAAGTAGCTTTAATTGTTAATTGTTTCGTTTTATTGTAATTTTATTTTTTCTAGGAGTGGTTTTGGATCGAAGTTATACGCGTTAAAATATCAACATTCTGGACAAAGCTGAAAAAACTGCTAGCTTAGAGACAGCTGGTTGGACTCATAAGTTTTCAAATAGTTCTTTTATTCCAAATAAATCAAATACATTACGCGAGACAAACACACCCAAATGGACCGCTGGCGCCACGCTGGCTCCAAAATCAAGCCACACCGATTCTATTCGTAAAGAGGTCTTGTCGTAAGTTAAATTCGTTTACTCATTCTGGATTAGCATTCTCAACAAACTTACTGCCGAGAACTTTGATCAACAAGGAGAAAAGTTGCTTAGTCTAGATATATCTGCATCCTCACTTTATGTTATTACACAGCTAGTAAGTCATTACATTACCTAAAGCAGTTACCTCAGATCTATCAAAAAGCCATCAATGAACCCAAGTTTACTTCTTTGTATGCCCAATTGTGTTTAAAGTTATGTGGAAGTGCTCCTAATTTCGAAACAGTAGGCCCTCAATCGGTAAGTTCAACTATCTTAATATTTCGGTAGACTTTCCAGATCTTCTTAATTAAGTTTTGTGAAGATGAGTTCAGAGCTCGAGATGTTGCTTGCGATGATCAAGTGGCACGTCAGAAATGCTTGGGGAACCTACGGTTTATCGCTGAACTTGGAATACGAGGAGTTATGCCAGAAAAGATTTTGCATGGTTGCGTTCAGGAGCTTCTGTCGAGTAGGGTACAGCATAGTTCAGTCAATGGTTCGGAGGTATACTCATCTACGCAGGAAAAAAATAAGACGGGTAAGTTAGGAAGTGAATGTTCTGTACTTATTGTGACATCTAATAGATTACTTGTTGGTATATTTCACCACTGTTCACATTCAGACTTTGATAGTCCCGTTACCTCGTTAACAGATGCTAGTCTTAAGCATAGAATGATATTAATTTTCCCTGGATATTTTATTCTTCAATTGTCCCTCAATAATGAGGTTAGACGTGAAGGGGAAGTTGGTCAGTTAGATTGTAAAACTGCATCGATTGGGGCGACTGGGACGTGCACTATCGTCTTCCTTGTCGAGCACTCTTTACTGTCATAGGATTAAAATGAAGAGGGAATAGGTGTTGAAATGAAAACAGCATCAACCACTGAAGTCATTGACTGTTAGCTTCAAATGCCTGGTTGGAGTTCTCCAGAATCAAAAAACCAATGGGTGAGGTGTGTTGGTCATCTGGTTCAGGATTGTTCTCAATGTTGCCAATACATTCAATTTTTGTAACCTTTTCAGTTCTTATTCTCCATTAACTTATTCTTACTGCGGTAAATTTCCGTTAAATTGATCTCATTTGCACTTTTCCACTACATGTGGCAACTTAGACTTCTGCACTTTGTGCAAAGTTCTACTTTGAAAATTCAACCCAGTACTATCACTTCTTTTCTGCTGTGTGGTTTTCTGAAGGCGACTACTTAAACTGATGGACTGACAAAATTCTATAAGTGGTGGTCATATAAGGAAAATAGTGGGAATCAAATATCTTCGACCTCCATGTCTCTTTTAAGGTTAACATCACTTGTTGGCGTCGCAGAGCATCAAGGAAAAGCTTTAACCACTGTAGCTCTTTAGATCATTGTAAGTTGAAGCCGCATCTGTGTGATTATACCGATTTCGGATTGTTTTAATATGGGGAAATTCTACTGGTTTGTAAACTCACAGGAGCAACGCTAGGCTTGAGAATAGGTAGCGATCGCAAACTCTGTGTGAAGTTGGACGCTGCTGACTTGTGTGAATATGATGAGCACTTCATCTTCACAAACACTGGAAGTCTAATGATCCTTCCATTAGTTCATACTCGAAATCAGCGTTAGCTTTGTTCATAAAGCTGATTGACCAACAATGGGCAACATGTTTTAGGCAGTTTAAATCATAACCAAATGTAGATTTTTGGAAGAAAATAGTTTTAAAACAATAGGGCTTCTGTGAATTAGAATGACCCCAATCTTTTCTTTAATTCAAACTCCTTGAGTCCTACTATGCACTAGGCCTCGATTGGCTCGGGCTTCCAAAAGCTAATCATCAGTTGTCGGCATACATTCTGACTTTTGGAATATAGTTCTGATTCGACGTAATGTACAAGCATGTATGTATTTTTTTCATTTATACTAACGGACTTGAAATTTATTCCTTGCATTTTGTAGCTGATACAACCAAAGAGAAGTCTTTATCAGTTGATTTGGAGTGTTTGTGTCAGTTCTTGACAGCTGTTGGAAAATATATGGATACACCTAAAGCGAAGAAACTTATGGACCAATATTTCCAGCGGTTGCGTCGTATATTGTCACGCACTTGTGATTCAAGCGCAGTGACTTCTAATAAATATGAAAATATATCTACCGAAAGAACAGTTTGCCCAAAGGCAACGAAATGGAATAGCGCCTCCTTATCGGCAAGAGTGCGGTTCATGGTTGAGGATTTGATCGATTTGAGGGAGAATAATTGGATCCCACGTCGAGCTGGTCAGCGTACTGAAACAAACAAACCCCGTTTACTTCGAGATATTCGATTTGAGATACTAAAGGTGAGTGCGCTATCTACTACACCCTAACCCTATTTCCAAGTAACTTCTAGAGTACTGAGCAAGTCAGTTCTTTACATACTCAGTATCCTCAAAACTTGGATATCTTAATGTTAGGTAGAGTGTTAAACTACTATTTGTGATTCTGTTCTTTTGTGGTCTGTCAAAACTTGAAATAGTTAAGATGACTATGTCTATTCGTAACTTCGTAGTAGGTCATTTTGATGATTTATGAGATTCGGTGTATGAGATATACGGCTGTCTCTTTTAAGAATTCGTTGCGAAAATGTGTAATTTTCCGTACAATTTTAAGATTTGTCGAATGAGATAATGTTTGTTATAAATGTCATTCGTTTGCGAAAAATGGGTTGAGTATCGTGAAAACGAAACGTGAGCATTTCTGCATAAAATGCAAGTGTGAGCACCTTTTTAGTGGATGCATGTAAGCCGGCTAATGCAAAAAGTTCATCAGTTCATATTTTATGGTTAAAAAATTGAATAATAAAAGATAAATATTAGGGGAGAATATACGGGAGACTGATTTAGTGCACTACGTTTTTCTGAATCCCGAAGATGGTCAGAAGTGAAAAGTCCGCAAATCTATTGATGGATTTGAGCCATAGGTAGTACTGACGTATTCATGGGAGTCCTAGACAAACGGTTGATATAAATGATACTGATTTATTGACATGTAGTTCTTAGCTTGTTTCACTAACGACATGACCTGTAAATTTGGTGACTAATTTTTCCGCACATAGTCAATCCAGTTTAACTAAATGGTAATGAATGAATGGTGTGGTGAAACCTCATTGTTATTTTGATTGGATAGGAGAAATCGTTTCTGTGAATATAAAAATGACTAAAAATATTTTAAACAGCTCAGTCAAAATGGAAATATTATAATCTGACGGATAAAGATTTAAACATATCGGAAAAACAAGTATAGTATTTATGGGTTGTTCGGAAGACAGTACTTTCTCCGCTTTTGTGTTTTTGATAAAATGAAAGCTTAAACGTTGTCTGCTGTCTTTAGGAGTATCTAGTTTTTTCTCTACATTGAACTCCATATTTTGTGTAAGTTTTGCTCTTTCCTTATGCAAGGTTTGGACTGCAAAATTGAAAAAGTACTAAAGTTTCTGTTCGCATATTAATAGATATAGCATTTTTTAGGTAGTATTGGTTATCACTGCAAAAATACATTTTGTTATTATGGGACTATATAGTTTTATAATCTTATTTTTTGTGATAATTTCTTTTGGGAATTATTTTAACGTTACATAGGAATCTGGAATTCTTGTTGCTCCGACTCCAAGTGAACGCTCTGCTGAACAGCCTGATATACCTGGAAGTGCTTTCATGAATCATTCGTCTAGGTCAAGTAATTCATCAGTCAGTAATGAATTCCCTTTTGCCCGTGGTTTGGGTTCTAATTCATTAAAGAATGATAATGGTGAGGCAAGAAGTTGGATGGAGTTGGCGCGGATGGGTGAAGAACTATGCCGACAAAGTTCTCGAGATCTATGTTTATTGGACAATGGGAATCGTTCCACTGATGGTCCGACTATCCCTTTCCATGGGCGTTTACACACTACTCGACGTTTCGCATCCAGCAAAAATGAACTGCCTAATTCGAACAGTGTTCAGCGTCAGAGTACAAAAACTAATAATACTGACAGTTGGGCTGCAAAAATTGAAAAACCTGAAGGTAGTTGTGATGTTGGTTGGGTTCGCGGTGTTAATGCACGAATACGAAACACCGCAGTCACGCCAAGTAACGGTGTGCCGACACCTAATGCCAATTTGCCGCCACGAATGCTCAGGAAACTAGCTGCCGAAGCTGTTGGTAATCCACCAGTCAGTTCTACAACAAATGCTTACAACGAAATGAAGCACTCTACACACCTGGAAGTGCACAGCTCTCATGCCAACATCATTTCTGGTAATTCGACAACCGTTTCCAGGAATGGTCCGTCCCACATTACGCCTATTATTCATTCCCTTGGTCAGTCACATTCGTCGAATCTTTTTGATGTAAGTCATATACGTAATTGCCGAATTTGTATTAGCTTCTGATGCAATCTCATTAAGCTGAACAGTAATCTCTCAAACACTTGTAGGTATATCATTTCTGTAGTACAAATTTAGTGATTTTTAGATTCATTCATAGTTTTTAGTAAGTTTATGAGGTGCTTTTCTTGTGAAGACGGAAATTCGGAGTTTAAATGCGTTCAAATAATAAGTATTAAACGTTGCATTTCATTATGGATGTGTAAAGTTTTAGTTCTCCTAGTTCAAGCTGGAAGTTCATTCCGACAACCAATTATTTTACTGGTGAGCTCTTCTAGCGTTCTTCCATCAAGTACTGTGTTTTGAAAACCTCATGTCAGCGATTACAAAAATCTCTGTGCTTCATGTATGTAAGTCCTCTACTTTAGGCATCAGGCACCTTAATTAGCTCTGACAGCAGGATAAAAAGTTAAATCTGTAAAGCGCGTGCGTGTGTGCCTTTATTCTCCTAACTTCAGCGTAATTCATGTCCAATATATATATATATATATATATATATATACCACATTGAAGGTCAAAATAACAATGGGGATTATAAAGCCAAAGTGGATAACATTTATCCTGGTATTTAAAAAAGATTTATGGTTACTTAGAGGTAATGATCTTTAACTTTGAAAAACCGGTTGGAATTTGAAATCCATTCCGTAGAACGAGTTGGTTATGAAGTTAAATGTCTCCTCTGACGTGTTTCAAACATTTGCTTTTTTCTCTATTTCCGTACCATGCTTATGCATAAAAGGATAATCCAATGGTTACCAGTGATGAGAAATTCGGTTCACAGAAGCTCGTCTGGCCTTCTTTCTCGAAATTTCCTGCTAATTCTACGGCATATGGTAACACACAGTCGACACTTACTTCTATGCCACAATCTTTCAATTCGTCAACTTTAAGAACTCTAGATCAACCAAGTTTCCAAAATGCTCAGTCTCTGACGGCAAACAAATGCTATCAGAGAATCGAACAGGTTCGACCATCCAGTACGAACTGTTCTGCTCCGTCACCGAATCATGTGGCTGAAAATCACTTGACACTTCCACAAGCTCCTGATGATAAAAAAATTGCAGCAAAATTGGTAAGTATTTAGTTAATTAACAAAAATAGGTGTGTCTGTTTGAGTGTTTTTAATTCAGGATATGTCTGTAAACTAGTTTTATTTGTATTTGTTTCGTAAGGATCGTAAATGACAGCGCTGTCAAAGACAGTCTTTCACTGTGCTCAATTAGTGGACTTTTATGATGGCAGATGACTACAAATAAGTGTGGTTTATTGCTTTTCTAGTTCAAGTTAACTGGGTTAGTTGTTAAAATCGCCTTTCGAACTGATTAGCTGTTGAACTTTATCGTACAATTTTCAAGTATTAGATTTTTTGTAGGGATTTTTTTTAGTTTGATTGGTTGGAGGATTTCATCACAAGCTAACATCAGTTAGACAGCCATTGGAAAACCTGGGAGTACTGAACATCTGTTTTGTCCAGCAGTACGCACTCACCGATGAAGAGTCCCAAACTGGGACGAAACAGCTGTCCAGTGCTCCCAGGTTTTCCAGTGGCTGTCTAACTGATGTCAGCTCATGATGAATTCCTTCAGCCAATTTACTTTAAAATCTTGATTGAATTGATTGTGATAAGATATAAACATACATTTTAATTAGCATAACTTATGTTCTCCATGGGAATTAGGTAAATAGACACTGGAGTCAGATATTGAAGGTAGATGTTGCGATGCTTGAGATGCAATCATGCATTATTTGTATTTTGATTTCCATACTTTACAGCTCGAATTGTTGGTTGAATTACGGGATCCTGTATCTATTAAAAACCACTTGAATTTATCAAATGTTGGCCGAATAACAGTTGAAGTACTGGCTATTGTTGTTTTACATTTGTGTGAAGAAGGTGAGATTTTGCGTTTCAGCAGTTTTTCCTGCGTTAGTCACAACTTTTATTGTCCCACTATAGTCTGCTTGTGGGATCGTCACAAAGTTTGTGTTTAATATCCATTCAATATTGTTTGTGACTGTGGATCTATTACGAATCACTTTAAACTATCAGTCTGTAAATAACCCTTGATAATTGTATGCAACTTAAGTTAGTTTTTCAATCGATTAATTTTAGGTCTTATCATTCTGTTGTTCGTCCGAACTCAGTTATGTGTACAGATGTATTATGTACGTAGATATGAGCCACATAGTTAACGCTAGGATGAATAAGACTACCCAGTTTTCTGTATTGAAGTATGTAGAGAGGTATTCGATCCTGCGGCATAGCAACTGGAAATTGATTTCCTTAACCAATAAGCCACATCACCATTGCAGGACGGGATGATACGGGTGGATTGTACGATTGCATTAGATGGAAGAAGATTTATATCACGGGTGGATATTTATTGGTGTTGTTGTTTCTCCTCCAGCGACAGCCGGTCACAACTGAGGTCATCAGGAAAGAACCATATTTCACTAACGATGGATTTTTTAAGCTCTGCTGAAGATGACGTCTAGAAAGAGAATCAAAGCTTCGCAATTCATGCACCCAGCTCAATGTATTAGTATATATTACTCACCACTTATTTATAATGCAAATGTTTGTAGACTCCACTAAAATTTAGGTGATGTTTAGCACCTTATCAGTCTTTTTGGAGTTCTTAGTACATTGTCACACCATACATTTCATCCTCAACTGAAGGCTGCACAAATCTTGCATGCTATTTGACTGTACTATCATTTTTACTAATGTAACACAGCAGTAATTTAAATTTACTGGTCACCTTTCGCGTTTTTGTGATAATTGTGTTTGTGATTAGGAGTATTCTCTTTATTTATGTGCGTAGGTACTCATCTCAAATTGGCAGAAGCCGAACCGTTCGAATTAGCAGAATTACTTGTTGCATGTGCAGAAAACCTGTTATGTCGTGATGCATCTGTATGCAATTCTAAAGATAGTCGCAAGCCCAAATCAGTGAAGTCGCTGGGTGGTCACCCTCTGGCTCTTGTGTGGTCGCACCTGCTAAATAAGGTGTTATGTGTTACGCAGTTAATCTATTCAAAGTCTAAAATCGCTTCAATATCAGCCGCTTTAATATGGAATCGCCATATGGATCTTTCTGAATTCGCAGAACCTTTGCGTGGTGGGAAACACCATCCTTTATTCTTACTTGTTCTTCAGAAATTGTCTCAAATGGTTGATAATGACTATAATTCGAATGGAAAGGAATCAGTATGCATAGATGGTGCTACTGTGGATGAAAGGCGCTGTTCACTCATTCAATTGTTCCAAGATACTGGGTTACAAATAAACCAAATGGTCCCAGGTTTGTTAAACTTTTGTAACTGGAAATTTTCTGATTCTTTGCATTATTTTCACGGAACTTATTGGTCCTTCCATATGTGTTTAAGAATTAAAAGTGTCTGTCTATCATTTCGTCAAAATGTGCATGTTTCATGGTAGTTCGTTATTTATTTAAGAGTTTGATTCTCATTGAATGAATTGCTGTTCTAACACTGCGTCATGAATACAAAAGTTGTGACGTCACTATTACTCTTTGGTTATAAAGAACAAATCGGTCGTGCACTAAGCTATGAGCCACACTTATTGTGCATTTGTGTGTGTGTAGTAGGGCCCATCATACCTCTGTTGCCTAGACCGTAGAAGGCAGAGCGGGATTTGAGTTGAAGAACCATTGGCTAAAAGTTGAGAACTTAAGCCAATGGGCTACGTCTGCATTGTGTTATTTATTGACTGTCCGACGATAATTTATTGCTCGCTATTCTGCATATATAGTTTGGGATAGTTACATGAATTGTGCTTTAATTCCACTGTGGATAAAATTTATTTTGATGAAGTCTCAATGTTATACAGTAGTAGTTATTGATGACGTTTCAAGCATAATTTATTGCTCATAATCGTATCAAGTTACTCGAAATGTCATCAGTAAATATTACTGTATAACACTATGAGACTTTATCAAAATAAAATTTATCCACATTGAAATTATACTCTACTACAGTGCCCAAGTTCTATTCTTATATCAAGGATAGTGCTTTAGTGTCATATTACTACGCAGTGCTGTTTGGATGAGTAAAACTACTCCTGAAGAACTTTTCAGCGTCTCATGCTAATATTCTAAGTAGTGTTTTCTCTTATTGTACTTAACCTACAAAACTTCCTATTATTTCCTCTTAAAGATTTATTTCATGCTTCATATATGCATATATTTCAATTAACAGAAGGTAGTCGTACAAATGAAGCCCTTCTGGCACTACTTGAAGAACGCGATTTGGATTTTCTTGTCCCAAGTTTGCGTCTTTCCATTGAACTCTCTAATCTCATGATGAACATTTCGGATATGGAGGGAAAAAATCCTCAAGAGTCGGATAAACACTTCGCATCCAGATTAGATGAATATTTGTCAAAGCAACCAGCAACCAGCGTTGGGATTCGAAACTCGGACTATGCTCACGCTTGTTTACCAGTTGTATATGAATATATTTACAAGGTTGGAGTTGTTGAACTTGGTAGTTCATCTTCACCCTCAACTTTAATGACAAGAGAAAGAGCTGCATGGAAGTGCATTGTACCAAAAGCACTTGCTGACATCTTACGAAACTCTGTGGAGCGGCAGTTGGATGCTTTGCATGCTCTTCAGCTTTTCTGGGTTGAGAAAAGCATGCCAAAAGGTTAGTATTCCTGTATCAGGCTTTCATATATTTCATTGTTTACATAGTACATATATATTTCCATATCCTGGATTTGTCTGTTTTTCGTTTTGAGGTTATTTTCGTTAGTCATTAAAGTCACATGATTTCTGTCATACCATTAATTATTTGTATTCATTATTTTATTATAGGCTTCTTGTTTCGGTGTTTTATGAATCTATACGACTGCGAACTTGTGAGCGAAAACGCTTTTCTGTCTTGGAAAGAGGAAGTGAATCCCAGTTATCCTGAAAAGGGTCAAGCATTATTCGAGGTTATTCAGTCATATTTTGTGTTACAATAATATTTTCTTTAAATTAATTTTTTTCATTTTGTAGAAGATAAGTGTCAAATTTTTCCCTATTTTTGCTTGGTCGTCACTGAAATTCGGTGAGCCAATGACTGACTGGCTGACTATTTGCGTCACGACGCGTAGTATCAGTCCACAAAAATAAATTTAATTAATCCTGAAATAACAGAGGATGTTTTCTCTAAACTGGTTGATTTAGCTGCGAAGCTTCTGTTGTCCTTCTAGACGCAATATTTCCATCCTTTCAGTGTGAAGCAAGTTTTCTTGGAATTCTTTAGAAAAAGAACCTCATCAGGAGATCCGGTCACATCATTCATGGAAAATTAAGAAGACCCATTTCATGTTGAAGTTAGCGCTGAAAGTTTCTAGGATGACACTGAATGCTTCACATAGCTCAGGAAATGTCACCACATAAGGAAAATTACCCAGTCTGTTTACACCGTAGGTGGATTAAATGTGCCCATCTGCCGCCTTTTTGGTCTTTCATTATGCATGAAGCGAAATTTATCTTAAAGATATTCTGCGTAATTGTGCGAAATCTTGATGTGTCAGTATTGTACTGAATTCATAATCCTTCAGAGAAATCAGGTCTTATTTTCAACAATAGACAAGATGAAGCTATTCCTGATTCTCAGGAGTTTTGATTTTACAAACAAATGGCGATGTGTATGTGCACAAACTGCATCAAGTTACTAACTTATTATTATACGACAATTGGTATTCAACATCACTTTGTCATTTTATTTCCCAGGTGAATCGTTGGTTGACGTGGTTGGAGACAGCCGAAGAAGAAGACGATGAAGGTCCAAGTAAATCAGATTCAAACGAAGAACCTACAAAGCCGTCGGTTGAAGAAGTTGCAATGCACTTGGAAAATTTATCAACTGCTTGTAGTCAGCAAACTATATCAATGGATCATATATCTGAAATGGTGTCTGATATCATACCTCCTGTTCTGCATTCCAGTTCAGCAGCCCTCGGTTCCTCATAATGTGCGCTTGTATTTGGTTCTGTCTAATTTCAAGATAGTGATTAAGATTGTTTCTCGTTTATGGAAGTCGATGTCTAAATTTCAAATTCTTCTGTAATTTTACTGATAAACACACTGTCACATTGGGCCCTAATTTTTCCGTAATATACTGTTTCCATGAGAAACTTTATGTTGTCTTCTTCATTTTAACGTGGACATTAATTAGCTGGTGTTAGTTAGCATCGCAAGCACTGAAAGGTGTTGTGTCAGGACTTGGGTGAATTTTGATATCCTTTAACTAAAAGATCTATCCTTTAAGTACATTTTAAGAATAAATTCGTGTATTTATCAATTTGCGTTTTTCACATAACTGACACATCTGCCCTCCTCTTCCAAAGAAGCCAGTTCATCACTCCACCAATTTCCGTAAGACCAGTAATTAGGAAGTAAAGTTATTGGATATGACCATACATTTGCGGACGTACTTATTATGGGTGTGTGACTGTACACAGAATGCCATCCATGTGATGATATTTTAGCTTAGACTAGATTATTTTTAATTTACATGACTATTTTAAACGCTACCATATATACTGGTATTCTGATGTTTGATAAACGACCGACCTACCCCTAGGCCTAGCTTAAACAGCCGTAAGTCTGATAAAGGAGGAAGGTTGGGTGTGAGGTTAGCAACTCCACCCTGTGAAAAAAGGACAACACTACTGCTACTGGAATTTCAAACCTTGAAGCCCTATGTTCCCATCGGAATGCAAAGGAATGAAATAACATATATTGGTAACGACATGTATCGTAGGGGTTTATCAAAGCTGGCTTCTCTAGCTCAGCCCTATTTCCTGATTAGAAAGTATTCTCCGTTTATTTTGCTTTGTATTGGCCTTTTTTTGCTTCGCAGCCACTCTATATCATGATTTCAGGAACTGCGTTTATAGTTATGATTCCCAACCAACAGAGTTTTGTGCATAAGGAGAATATGAAAACTGATGTCACTGAGTTATTTCGTTGTATGACATATCGAATCGTTTGAAGCTCAGTTTGGTATTTACTAGTGGAGTTACACATTGGATTCTTGTTAAGGATATTTGGAATTTTTTGTCCTCGACGTTGATTTCTGAATTTCTAGGGGCGGCAGGGTCATGAGATAGATATTCAGTGTGTATTTATAAAATAGGTTGTACATATGACTTTCTCTACTGAGTGCGGATCTTCTGTGAATTTAAAGACCGAAGGTACGCATAGCATTTTTTCAATCACTTCAAGGAGGAAAACGAACTGTACACCCAGCCAACCAACGTTGTCAGAACATACTCTGTAGGAATTACACTCATAAACTTATTCAAATGGTTATCCACTATGGTATATTGTTATGTTAATACAGTTATCTGTATTCAGAGGGAAGCTCCAGTAGAGAAATGTTCTATTAGTTAGAGGATGGAAGCACTAGAGTGGTATTTATAAAATGCACTTATTTTTAAGATATATAAATGACCGTCTTTCTTTACATTTTCCTACCTGTGTTATAGTTTATCGTGATTAACAAACTGGGAATTAACTTTTCGAGTGTAGCCGCGAAAGTTCGTTCAACTCATGCTTCCGCCTACCGTCGTTCGCGTATTGGTTTGCTTATTGTCTGTCATTAGTTCTCACTGTACTATTCAATCGATTGCTGCGTAGGTAAATATCGGCAGTATCGGCATAATTAGTAAACATCATGTAGACTATTTTGTTGAATATATATTCTTCCCTTCAGAAGTTCACTGAACTTAGTTAAACTATCTGTAAGGGTACAGAAACAATTCATGTCCTTTAACCAGTAGTCAAAATTCTACCAATATACCATAAGAAGGCTTGTTTATCATTACTTCACCGCTTGGACCTTTTTTCATAAGCGTTCTCATAGAAATATCCCGACCGATAGCTGCTACCTTGACATGTTGTTAGGGCTTGCATATCTCAATGACCCAACAAGCAACACTGGGCTGAACTAATGTTCCTGCAGGTCCTACGGTACCAGGAAGATTGTCAGGATGGCTATTAGACTAAAAGCAGTTAGCGGCATAGTGTAACGCTGAAAATTCCATGCTGTAAATTGTTATTGTTGTGGAATAAAGTGATTATTATTATTATTATTAAGTTTTGTGCTTGTTGACACTCATCAGCAAGGCGTATTTGCGACCTAAAAAGAATGGGCGTCCTCCATATTAGTTTATTAAACAAACTAATATGGAATTACTTACTACCACAGTGCCCAAGTTTTACACATATTAATGGGCGTCCTCCATGAGATTCGAAACAGCACCACTTAGTGATGCGATCAGAGACATTACCGTTCAGCGTGTAGGGTTCAAAATTAACCAAATCGCAAAGTTGACAAATGGGGTTTAGTCAGAAACAACAGCAAAGATTAGGCGCATGATATTGGTTACATTCTAGCAGGTAATTAATATGCAATACATTTGTTGGTATTAGATGGTTGGAGGCAATCGGCAGGAAGCCTTGGACCTAGGCTTCGTGCTAGTTGGCACTCATCAGCAGGGCGTACATTTGTTTTGTGTTTCCAGTGGTCCTTCGAATCCGTGATATTCAAGAAGACGTTATTTATTTATTTAAACGCAGAAAAACTTGGTACAATATGGTACCAAGAAAGATGCGCCACACAATATTGTGTGAGGGCTGAGATACTGCCCTGGCGCCCAGACCGAAGCAGGTGGTTTTCCTAAGGGACCACCCCCGAGCCTTTGACTTGGAGTCTAATCCGCAAGGCAGCGGAGCTGCGTTCCCATGGTTGCCGGTGACCCATATGGGTTCATACGCCATTTGATCCGATTGAATTCTGGAGCCCATGTACCCCATAGTAACTGCTTTTAGTCTAACCGCTATCCAAACAACCTTCCTGACATGGTAGGACCTGCAGGGACATGAGTCCCAGTCAGTTAAGCTTGTTGGGTCACTGCGGCATTCAAGCCCGACCACCACGGCAAGGTAGCAGTTATCGGTCGGGGTTCAAGAAGACGAGCTAGTTCTGTTATTGAAGACTTTGAACAAAGAAAGAACAACAATTTGTGCAGAATAAGATGGTGTGTTTATCATTTAATTATGCAGACAAGTTTGTGTTGAGAAGTGATGGTAAAATGCAGACATTGTATGAAAGTGTATCGAGTTATTTTCTTTACTAAAGTTAGCAGATATCATTGAAACTTTTGTCGCCAATGTATCCTTCATTGGTAGGTGGAATTCTTTTTAAAAGAAAATGAAAACATGAAGTTGATTGATTATCTTTTCTTGACTGCATTAATTATGATTTATAAAATTGAATCTTTTTATTTTTAGAAGTTCTGTTAACTTGCTTAAGCGTAAAATGATGCCCTAGAAGTAGAACTAGATCTTCCGAAAGAAATTTCCATCAAAAATTGAAACTCACTGAGATTCAGAGAGACGAAACATTACTTGTTCCAAAAAAAGACCTAACATGGACCTGGATTTCAAGAGATACTTAATCTGCGATATCCCTAAGAGAAGAATTTCATCATATTTGAGAGAAACATTCTTCTTAGCAATACTAAAAATAGCGTTCTCCAGTTGTCCAGTCAATCGACGGGAAAGTCTAAAATTCAACTAAATATTCAATATGACCCGTTGTACAAAAGGTGGCTCTCTTGTGGTGCAAGTGGTCTAGACGATAACGCTTCGGCGTTTGAAGCTATGGTCACTGGGTTTGAGCCTCGGTGGAAACATCACCACTCACTGCGGAATGCAAGTACATCCAGTGGTGAGTCCTAAATAAGACGAAATACGTGTTATCCTGGGTTCCACTGTTAGGCAACATCCACCAATTAAATCCTTATAACTTTAGTATTTGTTTAGAACTCTTACATAATTCCATATCTTCTTTCGTTTCTATGTACATTCTGAGTACAACTCGTTTATTAAATTATTTATCTTATCGCGTAGCTCTAGTACACTTATTCAACTCCTCTTGTGCATTGACTAATCTTAACACCTACGGTTATGAAAACTCATTACTTTTGTTACTACCCTCCTTCATGGAGGAAATTGTATATAAATATGATTGTACAGCTGCAGAAAATGAATTCTCTGAAAGTGGCATCTTCGCTGAATTACGAGCTTTGCTTTCCATATTAGTTTGCTTATTAGATGCATCACACAGTGAAACAGTATTATTTACTGGATGACGTTTCGAACAAAATTTATTGTGGTTCATAATCATATCAATTATAATCACATAACTTCGAAACTTGAGTTTTATAGTTTTCTTTGTCCTCTTCTATTTGTCTTCGTTGGGGTAGTAGAATTTTCCAGATATCTGGGTGGACAGGTGTTGTTGAATCATTCCTACTACACGTGTTTGCAGTTATCAATCTCCCCCTTCACCCTGTGACATAAGATTTAAAAACTGTCATCTTATCCCACCCTCCTATTGTATGGTTGTGTGTAATTGCATGTAGTGAGTGCTATAGCTGAAATATTCTCTAGATTTCTTAGCTTATTCAGATCAACCAATCTAGATTTTGCTAGGTTTTTATGTTCAGTTGGTCTGACTTCACCTGTTCTACTACTTTGACCTATATATTTGACCTAACAATCATTGCAGGGTATTAGATAAATTAAACTTTTGTTTTAAAGGCTCCACAGGATCCTTTAACCGACACAGCTTGTTTCTAATTGAGTTTGTGGGTTTGAATCACAGCCACTTTTATTCTTGCCTTGTTAAGAATTCTGCGTAAGGTTTCCGAGGTTCCCTTCTTGTATGGAATTACTACTGATGATTTAGATTCCTTATTGTTGGTGTTGTCTTGCGCACGTTTGACATGCATGTCGTCAATAATATTACTATTATTATTATTATTATCATCATTATTACTATTACCATCACTATCACTACTATCATTATTTATTTTGTTTTTACATTTCCCTATATAATTCCTGACTAATTTATCAGGATAATTATTAAGTTTCAAGGCTTCTCTTAAATGTATCACTTCCTGTCTTAGATTTTCCTTGGTACTACTTAGTTTTTGTGCTCTGTCACGTAAACAAATTCACCGTCATTGGTTAAAAAATTTTATATATAAATCTACTTAAATTAGAGTAAAGCATGAAGAAGATCTAATTGTTGTTGTATTGTATTGTTCGCTTACTTGTCTTGTTTTAAACTTAAACATTTCACCAATCCTATTTTCATTGACATAGGATGGGATGATCGGAAGTCCAAATATCTATTTGAATGTGTGGGTTTCCTGTAAACACTAGTGTTTAACTTCCCATCTTCTTTTCTTCTTCCGCTGCAATCTAACACTGAAAGCTCCCCTTCCTGACTTTCCAATTCATAAGTGAATTGAATTGCCTCCACCTTTGAGTTAATGTGTTCAAAAAATCTGTTTATGTACTGTGTTCTTCATACGCTGAATGTGTCATCTACTTACCTCCACCATACTTTTGGGGTGGGGCTACGTGATCCCACCTATCGATGAATTTATCCTACACAGTCGGGGATATTGGTGACCCCATGGCAACTCCCTCAGTTTGTTTGTATATTTTCCCTTGGAATTTAAATACTGTGGAAGTCAGGCATAGCTGCACTCCCAGCATTATGTCCTCAAGTGGCACTTTTGTCCTAAGTTCGAGTTCTTGGTCAGAAATGAGTTCGTTTCTGACTGCTTCCATAGCCATATTTATTGGTATACGTGTGTATAAACTGACAATGTCAGAACTAACCATTTTCTCTTCATTATCTAATTTTAAATTACCTAATCTACGTTTTAGTTCATAAGAATTAGTTAGTCTAGATTTCGAGTGGTTTTTAAGGGGATTTAATACAATGGCTAAATATTTAGATAATTCATAAGTAGGTGAATTTCTAAAATCAACTATACGTCTAATAGGGTATCCTTACTTATGTTTTTCATTAGTTTTCATTAGTGTCTGGATAAGGATTATTCATGGATTAAAGTGGCTTACATTAGAATATAATAAAAGTGGTGGTATGATCCTCCATTGGCTTTAACAGTTGAACTTTAGCTAATGGATGGTGGGTCTTGGCTCATGGTCTGGTACAGGAAAGAGCTGTCCCGGGTTACTGAGTTTTGACAGCAACTGTATAGCTATAGTGTGGAGCTAATTAAATCCATTAGAAGTGATATCTGCAAGGATGAGTTTTAAATCCATTCTTTTTCAGCATGTACAGACTGCCTCATCTCTCAGCAGAAAAGTTTGTCTCAGATACTTTTATTTTATTCCTTTACGCTCCGAGTTGGACTTAGGGATTCAAGCTAGAGCTTTGAAGTTTCGGTAGCAGTGGTCTTATTTTTAAAGGGCGGAGTTGCTAGCCCCACTCCCCAACTTTTCCTCTTTCCAGGCCTTACTATACTTGTCTAGTGAGGCTACTGGGTGCGTCGGCTGGGGATCGAACGCATGGTTGGCGAGCATTCTACTGACGGACCACTGACACATGTCTCAGATGAGTCGATTGTTATCTGAATAGCAGGTGAATTATTGTTTGGAATTTAAAATACATATGCTATGTGAGTGCCTTAGGTGTCTCTTCAAGGAATAGACTATCAGCTGTAAGTATTTTATAACCAGGAAATTTATCAGTCATCGTTAGTAATTCATAAATTATTATGTAGTATTTTTCGTGATGAAATGTACACCATTATTATAATAATTATTAATACTCCCTTGGGTTCAGAGTGGAAGATAGGGCTTCAGCAGTACGTTTCCATTCCACCCTGTTCTCTGCAGTTCTCTTTGGCTGGGCCCACGATTGCCTATGAGATCTCATCTCTTACTCACACGACCTCCTCAATATCACCCTCAGATACATACCCATTTCGTCTTTTCCCATTGGAGTTCCACTCAAGGGCTTGGTGCGTGGCGTCACCAAACGGTCTCCTCAATATGTGTCTGATCTATCTCCACTTTCTTCACACTATTTGTTGAGCAACAGGTTCTTGGTAGCTTCGTTGCTAGAGTTTCTTGTTGCTTATGCCATCTGAACTTCATTTTGAAGCCAGAGAAAGCAGTTGTTAATAAAAGTCTGCGATAACCAGTTGGATATGCCTTTCGTGACTCTAGCGCCAAGTTTATAGCCCGTATAGAACAACAATCGACTTGACATTGGTTTTGAAAATCCGAATTTTGTTGTTTATGCTGACTGAGTGATGAAGGTATGTTTTGAAGTCTTATCAGTCGACGGGAAAATCTTAATTGAATTAAATAACCAATAAGATCCGTTGCACAAGAGATGCCTCTCGTGGCCAACGCTTTGGCGTTTGAAACTATGGGCACTGGGTTCGAGCCTTCGTGGGAACTCCATCACTCACTAGGGGATGCAGGTACATCCAGATGACGAGTCCCACATAGGACGAAATGCGCATCCTGGATTCCACCTCTAGTCACCATCCACCAATTGGCTTCAAGAAACATTGTGGTGGTGTGATACAGACAATAGGTTCCAACGGAATATTATTCTCACAGTAAGAATCACTGTATTTCTTGGTGTTAACATCTCAGAACTATTCCCACAGTTCAATACTGCACTAGCAACAGAATACTATGTATATTTGAACATTATATTTCATATCGTTTAATGTAAACCAAAAGTCACACGTTCAGTGATTGGTTAACGAATATGAACTGTGGATATATAGACAGCAGTTTGATTAATGAAAAATATACCTTGGCTTCTGTGTCTTGCCTTCTGCAGATGTCGTCGAAGCATATACACAAGCAGTCGACTTGTCAACCAGAGACCAAGCACTTCGGTCCAATCAATCGGCGGGAATTGAATGAAGGTTTCTTTTGCCTTTCCGATTCCAGTTTTGACATGGTCATCCGTGCTGTCACCTCTACCTGAAACTGCGCTACGTAGATTAGTGAAGGAAGTGGTATCTTTCAAATTCATTTTGTTTATCGTGTTTACTGTTTTTGTTGTTGGTTGGTTGGTTGAGTATTTTCATCAACTCCGTCTTCTCTGTATTCCTGACTAAAATACCTCGGTCTAGTTCTATCTTCCGACCTTATTTGGACATCTCATATCCTAACGATTTCTAAGAAAGTGTTCTGTCTAACCTACTACATTAAGAAACTTAGACAATCTGGAATCACCCAACGTCTACTTTCACAATTTGTCAACTCTCGTATCTTACCTATTCTACTTTACTGCTCCCCTTTAGTCTTTCCTGGGCTACTGAAAAAGGACTTTGCCATCCTGAGAAGGATGTTGAAGGTAGTTAGTAGGACTAGTGGTGTAAAACTCAGTCAGCTCGTCACTACAATAATAGAAAGGCATCTGAATACATGCGAAAAATGGTCTAAAATCATACTCTCCGACCTCCAACACCCCCTCTATTCCCAACTCCCGCCTTGTATCTCATCAGGTAGTACCAGAAATCAGTATAAAATAATCTATGCCCGTACAACCGAGTACAGGAACTCAACGATGCCATATTTGGCCAGTGTTCTAAGTGACAGAGACAATGTTAAGCGCGAAACCTATGACATGTTTTGTTGTTAATAACACAATTTTGGCTCTTTTATTTCTCTCTTATTTGTATTCTATAGTGAACACATTCTTAAACATATTTAGCTACCTAAATTATTAACATTGGCTTCCTTTTTTGTACTTTATTCCTTCTTTTGTGTATCTACTAGTCCCGACTATATTAGCACTATGAGTATCACAAAATTGTCCTGTCATTAACCATCATGTAATTATTAGTTTTGTCGTTGTTTTTTTTGTTCGGCAATATTAACTGACAATCTTGGTTGTGAACGCCATTGTCACCATCTTAAAATTTTGTATTATGCAGGATTACTCACAATACCACCACAAACACCGAATTAGAGCTGACAATAAAAAAACCCTGAAATGTTATTTTATAATGGTTTAGCGTTGTTTCAACCAAATTAACTGATCATCTTGGCGATAAACATTCTTAAATATCATTTCATAACTTCTTGTATGACTATAGCTTTACTGTCACCATGGATAATCATATCATAGCTTCCACTACCCAATACTCAGATATTATTTTATGTTGTTTATTTTCCTTTCTCCTTGGTATTTTTTCGTATTAAAAAATACTTTTGTGTTTTTTTGTTGTTGTCTTTATATTTATTTATTTTGAAATGCTCCTTTTAAATGTTTGATAAAATGAGATGCAAATATTGTAGATATGTGCTGAAAATTCCACACTGTACCACTAGTACTGTTTCTGGAATAAAGCAAATTATTATTATTCCTGTCTCTTCATCCAACTTGTTGGTTTTCGTCTGTAAGTCTTCTAGTTCATGTGACATCAGACATACAGTCGACACTGTTCAATTCAATATAATGTTCAAATGTGATTGCATTGAAAAAAAAACACTGTAAACTAGTCATAAGACACAACATGTTTAATTTGCACTTATGATTAAGTCATCTGATTTATAACAAAACGAATAGAAATGTCACGAGATTTCCACTTGTTGTGAACTTAAACAACAAGCCATTGATAAAGGGGACCTTCATTCTCTATCTGTTGAAGAGAAATAATGGCTGACTCTTTTTTCCCTATTTATGATATTTTTAAAAGTGTTCGTTTGTTAAAGCGTTTCAACGCTTCCTTCACCTGTATGTAGTCACTTGTGATATAAGGATAAAACCTGGGCACTGTAGTAGAGTATAACTCCATTATAGATAAGATTTTATTTTGATAAAATCACACAGTGTTATACATTAGTATTTACTGATGTTGGCGTTTCGAGCACAATTTATTATTGCTCATAATCGTATCAAGGCACCCATACAAACTTTTTGCTTCATTCATATACATAGAAATTGATGCGATTAGACATTTGAATAAAAACTATATAAGATAAAGTACATTCAGAAATGATATTAGTGTTATCAATCAAATATAATAAGATGTTTTTATAGTAAGATAAATAACTTGTTAGAATGTCATAATGTTAATTGAAATACATTTTAACATTATTTATTATCTCCTCTGATTTGACTGGTAATAATATCTTCCATATCTCTGATATTTGCCTTGAGTCACTTCTATTGCATTTGTTGGGTGTAGACTCGATGAACAAGGATTCAGTAATCAATCTCTCTCTCCACCTACCTATACTACTTCTTAGAATTTTAACCCTCTCCCACCCTGTGTGGTGTGTTAATGCATGCAGTGCGATTGCTGAGTTTTTTTCTAAATTACTTATCTTTGTGGGATCAATCATTCTAACCTTAGCTAAATTCTTATGTTCTGACAGGCAATCTCACTACTCCTGATCTACTAGTTTGACCTATGTAGTTGACTTAACTCACAGTCATTGCAAGTTATTTTGTAAACTATATTATTTTGTCTAATTGGGTCCACCGGGTCTTTTAGCCTACAGAGCTTGTCCTATCTGAGTGAGTTTGTGGTGTTTGAATGCCACCTTGATTCCTGCTTTATTGCGAATCCTACGTAGGGTATCAGATGTCCCCTCCTTATATGGTAGAACTGTAGATGCCTTATATTCTCTCTTATTTATGTTATCATTATTAGTTTCACCATTATTTTCATTTTACTTTTGACCTGTTTTGGTATTCCTAATGAATTTTATAGGATAGTTATTAAACACCAATGCCTCTTCTATCTGTGGACGTTTAAACGTTTCATCTGTATGTAGTCACTTGTCTATTTGTTTCATAGTCGAAGATTTAATTTCTACATTTCTTTCTTAGATCATTGTGAATAAGATTTTATTTTGATAAATCACACAGTGTTGTACAGTTATATTAACTGATGACGTTTCGAGCACAAACTATTGCTCATAATCATATCAAGTTACTCACACAACTTTCTTCCTTCATTTATATACATGTGTGGAATTGGCTAGATATTTAAATAAAAATTAATGTAGAATAATGTACATTAGAATAAAATCCATAATGGAGTTATCCACCACCCCATGTCTTTTCTTAGATGTTAACATTTAAGATGAAAAAGATGATGGCACATTTTAGAGATCAATCTGCCGAAAACTGACCTCAACCTTTAAATTCACTGAATTCAACAGCTGGATGTCTCCAAGTAGAAGGATGAATTTCATCTATTGTATATTCTACAGAGCTTTTAATATTTACTCTAAGGACATGATTGACAAAGAACTTCAAAACCTTTGAACAGCCCTCTTAAACACTAAATACCTTCGATGGTTTAGCAAGGGAAACAGATAGCTTCTCATCAAATCTTACTGCTTACAAACACTAATTATGAATTTGGAGATCTAGAGAGATGTGGTTACAGAAGTATTGAATAGTTGTGTCTTTAATTGTTTCAGATGTTTTCCATGGTGCTAACTTACACCTGTATACTTGAGTTCGGGGTGTGTGGCGGACCTTAGACTTAGCTAGCTTAATATCCCGGATTCGAATATAAATAAAAAATACAAAATCCGTACAGTTACTGGAAGAATATGTAAATTGTTACTTGGTTATAAGGCCTGCAATTGCATAAATAATGTTAGAATTGGCCGATGGCAGTTGAGATGGTGGAGAAGACAGAGAGTTGTAGGCAGAACTATATTTTCATTCAAAACACGAGGTTAAGTACAAAGTACAGAGATTCTGGTTAAAACAAAGTAATGTACAATATGTTCATTTCTCACATAGTAGTAAAAGTTGGATAAGTTTATTTTTGAGGACTCCACAGGTGTGCTTAGACAATATGTGAAGGATAAACTACCACTTATGTTCACTTTTCTGTGTATCTACTATTTTCCATGCTTCTGTGAACCAAATGACATTGAACGTTGCTGGCGTGCTCTCTAGAAAGGCGTTCCTGAAAGTTATTCAGCATGGATGATCAGGCAGCTTATCTCCTCGTAATTTATCTTTTTTGAAGTAACCTATAAGACTGGATTCAATTGCTCTAAGAGTGTACACTATCATCTAAAAGCTTTAGTTGAAGCATTAGGCATATACTTTAATTAGACACTAAGTAGTAACTCACGTCATGTATTTGTCTGTCTGTCTGTCTGGATTCACCATAGAACTTGGCACCGAAGTGCAGCAGTTCGAGTTGCCACGTTCCAAATAGCACACAAAGGTAGACAAGAAAATGAGTGAAGAGAACCAATAGAGTTTTGACAAGTATAAGAGTGAAACAGAATGAGTAATGGTAGAAAGGAATATGAAAGATTACAGAGACTGAATACATCTGCGCCACTGACAACGATTTTGAGCCATGTCACCTATTGTCTCCAGTCATTGATTCTTAGAGTCCTGAGGGCCCCAACCCGGAAGTCTGCATCTCCCTACCTGACTCAGTTCAACTGTCAAGGATTTCATGGATTGATGCCATGTTTTTGTTTGGTCACCACTTACTCTTTTCCAACCTGCACCTATATCAGCTAGTAATGCCCGTCGGGGGAGGCGATGGTTAGTCATGCGCACCACGTGACCTAGCCATCTCAATCTATGTAACTTTATAGCCTCTTCGATTGATTTTCCCTCTTTGTCCAACACTCTACGCCTAACGTCAACATTACTTACCTTATTATGCCACCTAACGTGAGAAAGAGATCGTAGACATCTATGACCAAAAACAGTCAACCTTTTCATGTCTTCAACTCGTATTGGCCATGTTTCAGAGCCATAGAGAAGGATGGAGAGAACTGCTGAGCAGTACACACGTCCCGTCATGTATTTAGTCCTTGGTGTTGGTGAAGGCTGAATTCTATCATCGGTCAAGTTAACAATATGACCACCATACTAGGTGGCTCGCCATCACGGTGCACTCTGAGTTGTTATTGTTGTTGGATGGTTGGAGGAAGTCTTGGACCTAAGGTTCGTGCTTGTTGGTACTCATCAGTAAGGAGTATCTGTCAACTTGACGGAACTTATGTCTATTCAGAAATTTGAATTTGGGTCACCCAGTGCTACAGCCAAAGACGTTACAACTGAGTTATTCGGGCTTGCTACAGACCTCCTATGGAACTGTATTAGATACTTTGATTGGACATCATTTAGAAACTATTGTAATATGTCTGTAGGGGACTTTATGGCGTGCTCAATAACATAAAAAGTATGTGAATAAATTCCAAGTTAATGAGATGATAGTGTAACAGTATATTGTAAAAAATACAGTAATGAGTTATATTAATTAAACGGTTACTTGGATATACAGTTAAAGTCCACAGCTACAAATTTATTGATATATATTTTACGGCGGATAACCATCTTTTTGTCGTCTTTGGAGCGTTTTGTGACTGTGTCTGTGTTTCAAGGATGTTTTGGTACGCTATACAGATCGGTTTCTTGTCTTCGGCTCACAACACGTCAGTTTTGATCAATAACACTCAGTATAACTGATTTTCTTTCTTCGGTTACTTGTATGCCTTCCTTTTTTTCTCTACCTCCAATATACGACATCTCATCTTATCTCTATTTTCCATCCAGTGAGTATTTCAAATTAAACAATTAATGGTACATAAAACATGTATAACCTTTAATACCATGACAAATACACCACAATATCAATAATATCAAATACTAAGCTTCACTTCACTAGATTTGATATAAAATCCCACATGACATATTCCACTCAGAATAAACATTTAAAATATACTTGTCATCAAAATATATATATGAAGAGTATTCAATTTACTCAAGTTTTCTATAATACTACAAACAACTGTTCTTTCTTATTGTACTATTTCTTTCATCTATTAAATCTTATTTATCCGGAAAAGATGTATGTGCATGTGTCATGTCAAATTAAGGAGAAGAAGGTATGACAATTGGGGAATAAACAAAACAAACATGTATTCCTTTATAGTGGCTTCAAAATTACGACGATGTTGATAAAGATATAGTTGAATGGGTTTAAATTAACCAGAATATTATTGGGAGGAAGATTTAGAAACTGACTTTATAAAAACATTTTTGAACTCAGAGTTTAGGAAGCACTGTTATATGATTGATTGGCAGTCAGTAGAAAGCCTTGGACCTGGAATTCTCGCTTGTTGGTACTGGTCAGCGAAAAAGCGTATCTCCAATCTACAAGTAGCTCACATCCCTTCTGATATTCGAACCCGTGTCACTCAGTGCTGAAGTCAGTCTGTACCAGCATCAAGGACTGGACTTGTGGAGTACGTAACAATATGATTGCACACTCTTTTGTTAAATGTTGAAATTAGAAACATTGTACATGACTTTTGTTTAAAACAATTCGTGTTGGAATATAGATAACTTGCGAGTACAATCTAAAATACAGTGTGCTGCTCGCCGCTTCGTCTTCTCACTAGTCTATACCAGCTTCTTGTCTCAATACTAACCGTGTTGTATACTTTGGATTTTTTCAGGAACCTCTTATCCTCATCCGAAGACTATTCTACAACCGGTACACAGCTTCTACCAGCAGACACGACTCCAGCAATTATGGTAACGTTAGGGCATCAAAGGTAGGAATTCAGGTGAACATAGAGAAACATAGGTGGTCAACAGCAACAACAACAGACAACAATTAACATAAATGAAAGGAACCTGAAAGAGGCAACCTCCTTTACCTACCTACTTGGGAACCATCGTTTCAATTACAGGCGGACGGAACTGATGAGGATATCAAAGCGAGGATCATCAGGAAAGCACGGCAAGCTTTCATTTCTCTCAAGTCTGTGTGGAGATAAATCAACAGCACTGAGCATGAAGAATAAGATGAGGATTTTCAACTCCAATATAAAGTCAGTACTACTAAACGGATCAGAGACTTGCCACGTCACGAAGGGCACTTCGAACAAACTACAGACCTTCATCAACAGCTGTCAAGATCAGATTGCCTGCCAGGAAAGATCAGCGACAGGAATCTCTGGCAATGAACGAACCAACCCAGCAGGAACCAGTTGTTCAACAAATATACAGGAAGAAATGCAGCTGGATTGGTCCTACTCTGAGAAAACAAACCACCAAGTTACATCACATGCCAGGCCATCGCTCGAGTGGGACCCGAATGGGAAACGGCGAGTTGGTTGTCCGAGGTTGACATTGAGGAGGTCATGTGAAGAGGAGATGGAAGCATGTGGGCAGACGTGGAGCCAAATGAAAACGTTGGCGGAGAAATGTACGCAGTGGAGACGTGCGGCTGAAGCCCTATATTCCTCTAGGAACTAAAGGAAACAATAATAGGGCATCGTCAAGGCGTCTCTACCGGAAGCCAACATATCAACAGAGTCTGAACATTACCATCCAAGGGGAAATTTAAAATAAAAATTCCAACGAATATATTCTTAAAATATGTAAAATATTGTCTGAATTTCAACTCCTTGGATTGTAATTGTGATTAATGTACTGTCTGAAATGAGGGACACGGTTCTATCAAATACAAACCCCCTTTTTTATTATCATATGTTGTAAGGCATTTTATTTCCTACAGATACTGAACTTTTGATTGGATTAAGCGCCAATTCTCATTCAATAGTTGTATAGGTTATAAGCGAAAATTCTCCAGGGAAATAATCCAAATTTACCGAAAGAAACGTTTGAGATCATTAATTTCAATTTCTCTGAGATTTACACGAATATAACTTTTACATATTTACTTATCACTCGGTGCCTTATTACTGTAGAACTATTCGTTCGAATTAGGATCAGAGTTCGTTTGAATAGTTGTATAGGTTTTCTGAATAATGACAATGTGATGGCTGGTAGAAAGTTTGCGGACTACTCATGAGCTAATTTAGCCTACTTACAAGACATTCACAGTCACAATCAGTCGGAGAGGATCAAACAATCTTCTCTTCTACTGAAGTTACATTTCTTATGCATACTTATAAAAGCTAATTACTTCTTTTATTAAGGCGGCAATGATTTCAACAACATAACTGTTAGATATAAACTCTTCTTTCTGTAAGCATCATTAAGAAATTTTCATAATTACTGATATACTTTTGAAGGTGGTTTTTTGATGATTTTTATGAATAGTTCAATCGTGTATTATTATAATTTCTTCTATGCATCTATCAATTTGCATCATTCATGTATATAACACTAGACACGTAAATTAATCACTTGTCAAGATCTGGATCGAAAACAAATCGATTTCACGAGAAATTTTCATAAAGGGTAAAATTCTAAACATACATTCTTTAGAATCTGGTCAAATTTGAATAATACACGGTATACTTGTTTTGTTTTAATGACAAGTGTGAAATGGCGGTAGTTTCAAATAGAAAAAAGCATGTCTAAAAGAGTTCAAGAACACTATCTTGCATGGTTGCACAAAGGGAATAGTAGCTGTATAAGGAGTACGACAATCGAATATCTCATCAACACTGATCATTCCACATCAACAAATGCACCCCCCCTTCAAATTAATTTATAGAGTAAAGAATAACTTGCCAAGGGCAATACGCTTTCGTCTTCTTTGTATTCCTGAAGCCTTAGCCATTCAGTTGGAAAAACCAGAGTTATGTATAAGAGGGAAAATCATTCAGCCACTTCTACTACCATGGCAACAACCGTGTTGACTCCCACTGACTTGATATTTGTGTACCATCTTATAACTCTTGTCTTTCCTCACAACTATTACATAATTCCATATTTCCCCTCGTTTCTATGTTCATCCTAATCAAAACTCACTCATTAAACTACACATCTTATTACGCAACTACAATACACTTATTCAATTTCTCTTGTGTGTTGATTAACATTAATAACTACGTTTTTTTGACAACGCATCACCACTACCCTCTTCACAATCTTCACTCACTCCACTCCCCTAGTTACATTTTGATTATTCACCACAATTTTGAAATTTCTTGACAACAATAACCCTTACTTATTTTTATTCTTATCGGACAAACCTAATGTACACATACATACAAAAATATAATATATAATTGCGATTGTACAGCTAAGTGTGTAAAGACAGAAGACAAGGGCCAGGCAACAGATCGTTTATTAAGGAAATCAACACATATTTATAGATTTTCATGTACATTATTATAGATTATTGTTAGTAGACAAACACAGTCTTCTGATTGGTTGTTTCTCACCGATAGTTACTCTTTCATCTCTTTGTTGCTGTCTCTTGAATGTCAAGTCATCTCTCTGCTAATTGTATCCGCCTACGCAAAGTCTGCTTTGGTTGGTTGTTGAGTCAGTCTTTGTTCTTGTTTTGACATGGCTAATATTTGGGACATAAATATTGACGTAAATGACTGTCTACCAACTTGGGTAGCAGCCAGCTCTCACCACAAGTGAATGAATTCACCGCCTAAAAGAGACTATTCACTCAACTATATGGATGGCGATTGTTTACGCAAAAGCATTACTTAATTGTACTGTTCCTCTTTAAGCAGCTAAATTCAATAGTTATTGACGAACTGTTCCGTTCATGTATGGATCTGAGATACATGTCGTATCCCTCATTAACTGGATCTGTATTCTTCAACTACAGTTTCAGTCTTGATTCATCTTGTTGTAACTGAATGTTACTGTTTCGTGGTTGTTATCTCACTTGACTAGAGTAAGCCTTCAGACAGCAGGTCACGTGAAAATATTGCCCCACACTGAGATAAACAAAGGAGTCAGATTTAAATGTAACAGCCCCGACAACAACAACGTTTGTTCTTGACAATACACAACATGTGATATTGTTTACACACAACAGTGGAAATTTAAACCATAAATAAATAATCACTATGTGATTGGCTGCATCAGTCATGACTTTGCGGCTAACAATGATATGCTGTGCGTCTTAACACCTCCTCTTTTTAATAAGTTCTCAGTTTAGGGTCCACCTGAATATACTTTCCAGTTCTGCATAACCTCTGAGACCTTCTTAGTACTGGCGACTGTAGTTCAGTTGGGTTTCTCATAGTTCTGCAATTTTTAAACTCCTGTATTTTACCTATTGTACTCTATTGCTCTCCATAAATCTTTCCTGGGCTTCTAAAAAAGACTATATCATATTACAAAGGGTATTGAATGCTGTGAGTAGGGCTTGTGGTTTGCCACTGCGTGAGCTCGCCAATACTATAGTCGAGAGACACATAAATTCCTGTACAGAATGGGCAAAGGCCATTCTGTCAGACCCTCTACACCCCTTTTATTCACAACTATCCCCTTGTATCTCATCAGGTAGGACGAGAAGTCAATATAAAAAGTTATATGCTCGAACCACTAAGTACGAAAATTCTACAATACCGTATTTAGCCCGTATTTTATGTGATGAAGACTCTGTTAGACGTGAAACAAATAAGTTACTATGTAATTAGCAAAGTGAATCGCCCCTTTCATTGTTCATCTTTCTGTAATTTTATGGTGTCACCCTTTCTATCGTTTAATTATAACTTTGCTATTTTTATTTTAGTTGTTATTACTATTATTGCTATAATTTTATACTTTATGCATATTTTTCTCCGTATTGCATACAGTAATTTGCTACATAGCTGCTATAACAACGTTTTGTTATCATTATTATGTAATGTTTATTTTTATTTTGTTTTTTCGCCGTTTTTGAGTAAATTAGATGCAATATTGTACTGAATGCTGAAAATTCCTTGCTGTATCATTAGTATTGTTTTTGGAATAAAGCAAAAATTATTATTATTATTATAGTTGTTTCTCTGCATAAGATATCCAGGAGGTAAACTCTCCTGGTATCAAAACCTTCTCGTTTCCTGATGTGATTTATATGCTTTGACCAAATCACTCCCCTGAAGTGCACATCGTATGTCACTCCGCCCATTTTCTCTTGATTACTCCTGTAGTCCATTTGGGTACAATAATTCAAAACAACGAATCCACACGGATTCACCATCGGAGAAATGTCTGAGGTTTGCTCTACGACATTAACTCCATTGTTCTCCTATCTTCGTATTTCTTGATTTTTCATTTTCAAGTCTTGGATGCAAATCATCCAGCGAAATACGAATTTCACATCTGAAGGAATCTCACTACGTTGTGTATAATGAGACTACGACGATTGTTCTCTTCCATCCTTGCGTCCGATAAGGCTACAGATTTGAGAGCGTTTATTAGAACTCCTTTCACATTCGCTTTGACAGAAACTGCAGCCATTAACACATCTTTGTTTTCCAACTTATGGCTTTCAAGAAGGCGCAACAATGCATTGGTCTGATGAAAATCATGTGTGGACTTGTAATTTATTTTGAAATTATAACCCAAAAGGATAACTACCCATCTCTGAAGCTGATTCGTTGTGCAAACTGGGATTCCCTCCTTAGAACCTAAAACTGACAGCAGGGGTGGGTGATCATTAAAAGAATCTGAGAATTTCATCAGCCTTTTGAAAGAGATACGCCCTATACTCATTTACTTCTGACAGGCGAGTAATATATTTCTTATGAATAAAGGTAAGCAACCTGAAACCAGTTTGGAAATCTTCTGCATTCAGCTAGAGTAAAGAAGAAGATTCGGATTTTCAACACCAGTGTCAATTCGGGTCAGAAACTTACACTGCGTATCAGTCACGAAAAGGACTTCCAACAGGCCAGTGCAGACTTTTATCAATAGCTACCTTCTCTGGCTCACTACTGACCAAATGGCCGTAAAGAATTTGCAACAAGAAACTGTATCTGTGTAACTGTACCAGTGTCCCGGCCTACCGCATTCGAAACATCGGTCTTTTCTGTCGCCCAACTTTAACGCCTCCACTTCCCGCTGCAACGCTTCAATTTTCTGCTCGAATTCGTTTGTTTTTGGTTGCTCTATGGCAGCTACAGTTATGCTCAGCAGCTGTCTGGTCACCTTCGCCAGCTCACTAATATCCATCGGCTGCGTAGCGTTAACCAGTTGTAATTGCTGAGAAATGTGGTCTGGGACACTCTCGATGAACTGGGAACTCAGCAACTGCGCCTCTGATTCTTCATCCAAAGTGGGAAGCGCACTTCGAAGTAGATTCGTCAATTTCACCGCCAACACTAACGGGTCTCCATCAGGTCCGAGCTTCGTTGAACGGAACTGCTGCATTGCCAGCTGTCTGTCTGTTGGACTGTCGAACTCCGACACCAATCGTTCAACCAATGTCTTCCAAGACGCTGTGCCATCTGACCTCTCTACGCTGTCATATGCCGCCTTCGCTCTGCCTCTCAACAGCGTCCCCAGCACAACCGCCTTCGCCGCCTGCTCTTTGACACCCACCAACTCAGCAACGGCCTCGAAGTCACGTAAGAAGCTCTTTATGTCTCCTTCTTCAAACGCAGTTGGCCATGGGATCTTCATTGTTCGGAGGCAGCGACACCAATTGTAACGACAGAAGGCAAGAGTCAGGCAACAGATCCTTTATTAGGGAAATCAACACATATTTATAGATTTTAATGTATATTATTGTAGATTATTGTTAGTAGAAAATACAGTCTTCTGATTGGTTGTTTCTCACAGAAAGTTAACCTTGCATCTCTTTGTGGCTGTGTCAGATCATCTATATGCTAACTGTATCCACCTACGCAAAGTCTGCTGTCCATCTTTGACCTTATTTTCACATAACTAATATTTGAGGCATAAACATTGACGTCAATTACTGTCTACCAATTTGGCTAGCAACCATCTCTCACCACATCTGGGAACAAACCAACCAAGAGGCGATTGCTCAGCAAATATGTAGGAGAAAGTGAAGGTGGATCGGACACACGTTGAGGAGGCCGTCGAATGACATCGCGCACAATGTAGGCCATTGCTCGAATGGAACCCCGATGGGAAGCAACGAGTGGGTCGTTGGTGCTAAGGTGACATAGAGGAGATTGTTTGGCGAGGAGGAGATGGGGGATTATGATCAATTTTAGGCCCATCTGAAGAGGACGGCAGAAAATAGAGGAAAGTAGTCGGAACCCAAGGGAATAATAACAATAATATGATAGGTTTGAATAGTGTTAAAATCAATATAGTAGACAGGACTTTATCCTTAGTCTTTTTGGATTCTACTGATTGAGGGTTTTAATTGTGCAACCTTCATCAATCTAGATAAGATTACGCTCAACGTTATCAGGGAAAATTTAATCAGGATTACAAGGTAACTTAAAGAAAGGTCGTTTATTGACTTTATCGTTATAAATATTTCCAAAAGTGCTACAGAAGTACTTTTAAAAACGCGTAGAATAATTCCGCCGTCTCGGAAAGCATTTCTTTGATCTTCTGTCTAAAAATAAAAAAGAATAAAAGTTTAAGGGAGAATCATTTTTTCGGCTAATTCATTCACTTAAGTGTGTACAAGAGTAATTACATATAATTATTTCTTTGTGTGTGTGTATATGTGTACATAGCATGAGAATAGAAATTAGTTTGCATCACTGTTTATATAATCAGAATACTTCAAAACACTGATGAATAATCAAATGGTAACTAAGGTGGAGGGGAGTTGGGGTAGTGTGGAAATGAAGATTAGTAAGTTTAGATTAAGTATGCGTAATATGAAGAAAGTTCAGAGAAAATTTGAATGTCTGGTCAGGTACTTTTCTTCTGTCTGAAAAATGAAAGTCCCGTGTTCCAGTTAGACGGAATGCACAGTTTTGTGTTTTACAACAAATTTTCCGCTTATCGGTCAAAATATGAACAAATGAAAAAGAGAACTAGGTGTTGAAGTCATAATTGCAAGGTTTATAAGCCACAATTTTGCCTACAATCAAATCAAAATCTGAGTACTCTAATGTTGACAGCATATTGTCTATCATTAGAGAAAATCGATTAGAAAATATAAATGAAATTCACAATTTGGAAAAAATTAGTTAGCAATTAACAGTGTACACAGTTCAAGGGGTGAAATTCTCCCCCCCCCCCGCCAACCAACCAAAATATTCAGATCACAGAATGTGATCAGCTTGAAACTATTCATGGATGTCCCACCGACGACATTGGTTGGGGTAGCGCTAAATCACGAATTGGTAGAAGTTAGAATTCATGGGCTGGCGGCCATTGAATTGGGTCCCAGTGGCTGAATGGTATATGAGCCAGCTTGCCTTGTAATCGGAAGGTCCTGGGTTCGAACCCTGGCAGTGGGTGTGTACTGCCGATGACTCCCAAACTAAGCGGATGAAACAGCTGTCCAGTACTCCTTGGCTGGTTTTTAGTGGTTCTCTAACTGATATCAATCCGTGGTCAAACTAGTAAAAACAAATCTAATCCTTACAAACCAACTATAGAACATTAATGATAATCAAAAAAGGAAGTGTATTTACATAAAACTGTGTACTAATGACTAATTGAGATGAGTAGTTGTGTACTGCTCATATCAACGATCAATACTTGCTAGTCATATCGAGGTGTTCTAAACACCCAACAGCCGTTTAACTTGTTTGAAGCTGAGCTCATCAGATGTGTACCAGGCCGTTTACAGTATTTAGATCACCTCGATCTGGCTAGCAAGTACTACTGGTTGATATGAGTGGCATACAACTACTCATATTAGTCAGTCAGTAGTATGTAGTCTTATACAATTAGGAGAAAACTACATTTTAGTAATAATAATAATAATTTACTTTATTCCAAAAACAGTACTTATGATACAGAATGGAATTCTCAGCATTTGTCACAGTATTGCATCTGATTTACTCAAAATATAAATAAAATTGAACAAAATTAACCGGAGGAATTTGTCCACATTTACGATATAAAGTCAAAAATATTAGAAGTGCGAATTGAGAATATTAAATATAATAATAATAACAGTGAGTTTGTTTCAAACAGTATTGTCGATTCAGTTTGGAAATTTTAGCATGTTATAGATTATTGGATCTAATGTTCTGTTGATATAGTATAGTGAGGGGAAATACAAAATTAACAGTTATAATACAGCTTAAATTATGTCCACACTTATGAAAAAAATAAACAAAACGAAAAAATTGAGAGGATTATAAATATAAGAAATACAATAACAATAAAGTTTGATGATTCAGGGTGAAGGAAATGGTTTATTTAGTGGTGCTAAGAAGGTTGTTTAGCTCATGTCTGACACTATTTTCATCACATATAGTACGTGCTAAATATGGTATAGTGGAATTTTTACACTTAGACGTACGTGCATAAAGTCTTCTGAAAAGACTTCTTGTTTTACCTGAGGAGACACAAGGTTGAAGCTGCGGGTAGAGTGGGTGCTCAGAGTCTGAAAAAATTCCTTTAGCGAATTTGTTGCATGACATCAAGTGCCTATCAGTGGCAATGCCAACGATATGGTTCAATGGGATACCACTCATCCTACTGACAGTCTTCAGAGTTTTACGAAGTAGGACACTGTCCTTTTTAAGCAGTCCAGGAAAGAATAATGGTGAACAGTAAAGAAGAATAGGTAAGATGCACGAGTTGACAAAATGCGAGAGAAGGGGTGGGTTGGGTTATGCCTGAGTGCCTTAACTTCTTTATGTAAAAAGTCAGACGAAATATTCTTTTAGAAATCGCCAAGACATGGGAAGACCAGGATAGGTCACTCGAAAGAATTAATCCAAGATACTCAACTTCAGACTTGGCTTCTACATCAGTATCATCAATTTTGTAAGGGTCATATGAACCAACGGCTTCACTTAACTTTCTCTTACATCGGAAACTGAAATTAACAGTCTGACATTTGGAAGGATTTAGTTTAAGGCCGTTAGACGAAGTCCATTTGCTAATTCCTGATAGAAAGCTGTTCATCTTAGTACAGTCTAGCTGGGAGTTAACAGACATTGAAATAGTTAAATCATCCGCATACTTAACAAAGTTCATTTCATCAGATTGAGGCAGGTCATGCAAAAAGAAAGGACAGCGCCTTGAGGGACACCAGCGTCAATAAGCAATGAAGTGGATGACCTTCCCTGACATACAGTATGCTGCTTCCTTTCTGATAAATAAGAATGCAGCCATTTGACAACCCAACAGTCAGTTTGAGTTTCAGCAAGCTTCTTTAACAAAATATCCCTAGGTACTGAGTCGAAAGCGGATGTGTAATCTAGGAAGGTGCAGCGAACAAATTTAACTCCCTTGTCCAAACTGGAGACAATGTTATGATACAAGACTTCAGCTGCATCTAAAGTACTTCTACTTTGTTTATAGGCGAATTGTTTGGGATCGTTAAAAGCTTTAAGTGAAGGTTCAAGATTGGGTAAGAGCAACTTTTCCAGAGTGTTTAGAAAAGGAGAGGTAATAGCAATAGGTTTAAATTTAAGACATGTTCCAGTAGATGACTCGAGTATAGGTACAATTTTAATGTCCTTCCAAACGGCTGGCACGACATTTCTCGGAAAAAGATTTATTAAATAGGTCCATGAGAAGATGACATGGGATAACTGCACATTTTTTAAGAATAACACTAGGCAAAGCATCTGGATCTAGGCTACAAGAAGGGTTCAGCGACCGGAGACATTTTAGAACGTCATTTGTATTGAAACCAAGGAAGCAGGTTTCATTAACACTTTTAACACTGAAAAGTTTTGCATTTGTAGTAAGAAACCCTTTCTGCATAGTCGAATCTATAGAAAAAAACTCAAGCAACTAAATTCCGTTTATAGAGTAGAACAGTTATAAGAAATCTGGAAACATTAACGTGGTAAAAGTCTGCCGAAACAGATCAAAACCCGAGCCGCACAAAATCGTGTTTGAATGCTAAGTAGTAAATAAGTAGTGTCATGTGCCTAGTTACTTGTTTGGTGCAGACTGAATTCCGTCAGACAAGTTTGTGTTACGTATGTGAATATTAGGACCTGGTAGACTATGAGCGAATCTAAATTAATGCGCTGGCTAATCTGTCCTAATCGCACGTCAACAATACCGCCGGGCACGCAAGACAAGGAAGAAGACTGGACGTTGATACGAGAGCTTTTACTGTCTCTAACAGTTTGCAATGTGGCCACTATGCCAATAGGTGGCTCGCTATCACGGTGATCTCTGAACTGCTGTTATCAGGTGGTTGGAGAAAATCGACAGGAAGCCTTGGAGCTAGGTTTAGTGCTAGTCGGCACTCACCAGTCAGCAAGGTGTATCTGCAGTTTTGAAGGGTCTCATGCCCCTTCTGAGATTCGAACCCGCGTCACCCAGTGGTGCTGCAATCAGAGACGTTACCACTGAGCTATTCGGGCTCGCGATTGACCTCCTGTAGGACGGTATTATTACTTTGATTGAACACTAGGTAGTCAGTGTGTCATGTTTTTAGTTCTCTGTTTGATGCAGGCAGAACTCAGTCTCAAGCCCAAAATGCCCAGTAGTAATATCTGTGACTGTAGCGCTGGGTGACAAGATTTCGAATCGCAGGTTCCTTCAAGACTGCAGATACACCTTTCTGACTGGTGAGTGCCAACAGACACGAAACGAAGGTCCTAGGATTGTTGCCGATCGCCTCCAACCACCTGATAATAAAAAATTTCGGAATATACACATCTGATCATAGGGAATAGTAAAAAGACGGTTGCAGGGAAGAAAATTCTCTTTTCGACAAAGTCATCAGTTAGGCTGTACATTCGTGTATTTATAATAAATGGGTGGGAAAGTTCCAGAATAATTTCCAGTCAAGGGTCAAATTAAGAATTAAAATGCCATAATAAAGAGAGGGGGGGAGGATAAAACTCAAACAAAGCAGCATCATAATTACTGAGAAGACTGACATATTGTGCAATTAGGAGTTAGAAATGCAGAAATAACAAAACAGACAGGATAGTTGCATAAAAAATTTATGTAAAAACAGTAATCAAAAATAATACACTATTCTTCTTTAAAAAAGAACAGAAGACATACACTAATTCGTCGGTGGCACAGCGGTAGAATGCTCGCCAACCACACAGGTGGTTCGGGGTTCGATCCCCGGCCGATGACGCACTCCTTTACCTCGCTAAGCCAGTAATAAAACTGGTAAAGAGGGAAGACTGATCATGAGACTAGCAACCCTATCCCGTAAAAGTAAACACCACTGTTACGGAACCTTCTTACCTCTAGCCTGAATCCCTATGTTCTACTGGGAACGTAAAGGAATATAAGAAAAATACATTAATTCAGAGTGAAGGGTTACATGACTGTCGATGGTCAATGCATATCCTCGTTTCGTCTCTGTATGTAAATATCAGAATGCGTGGTCGAAGAAAAAAATGCCTCATTATTTGTCCTTCTTCCTGTTTAATCTCTGATTCTAATGGTTCTTTGGAGGCTGACGGTATTGACGTTCGCGAATTGTACGGAGTATACGAACGCATGATCTTATACCAACAACTAAAGTATCCTCCAAATCCTCAGGATGGTCGGGAGTGGGTGCCTTGCGCTGCGGGTTGGCCACCCCTCCGCACACTTCTTGAAATGCTCCCATATGACCGGGCGTCTTACATAGCCTCTCCTGAGGAAGTCCTACTCACTGCCTTCACGTGGCGGAGGTGTTTTTCACCAAAGTGAGAGGGCGAAAGCGGATGCCCGGCGCTCTTCACCGGGCTGACTGTCCATTGGATGAAAGTCTAGGGAATGGTAACCCTGAAGCTCACTGGAGCTCACCGGCAGACGTATGGACAAAGGGCTTGTTGGATGTCCTGGATGTCTGGCCCCATTCAAAATGGCGTATGAACTGAACTCCGGTCACCGGCTGCCAATGGATAGTGGACTCCCTACTCCACTCCTACTGCCTTGTAGGTCACACTTGGTTGTGTAAAGGCTAGAGCTGCACTCTCAAACAAAAGGCCGAGTGGTTCTGGGGACATCACTCGTACCAAATTCCCATGAAACTTCTATCTCTTCATCAGATCGCCGCGTTGGGCAGCGATGATTCGAGATGTTCATGAAGCCGGCTCTCCTCTAGGAATAGGAAGTAAAGTAAGTAAGTAGTACCAAAGATAAAGCAAAAGACCAGATTTAGTCGTCCAAAGTACGAGATATATTTCGGGACCAAATAGTAAACCGTATCGAGTGCTTGACTAGCTAGTGATCGTGCACGCACTTGACACGACGGAGTACCAAATGGCAAGGATACTTGACCGGGAGCCTTCAGCTAAACAAATCGACTTAAACAGTGAGGGTCAGCATCCGATGTTCAGTGATGATTTCTGTGGTCAATAATTTTGGGGAATTATTCACTGCTACACTTCTCTTCGTGGTTGTGTGGTGATGTTGATAACGTGCTGTTTTACAACTGGGATTTTCTTTGAGTGAATGTAGGTGATTCTGACCTTGGATTGTCTGTGAGAATTGTTTGGTGTATGATACTTATGGACATAGTTTTGATTCCACCTTGTTGGGAATATTCCACTTGGTTCTAAGTACTTGTTTTGTATTGGAAACTTATCTGATCTGTGTAGCTGCCTAACGCCACTGTTGAAGTAATTTTGAGTTCTCGGTGTTGTTACTGTTGAATAGAACCGCATATAGATATAACCACGAATAATCATCTTTTGCTGTCTTTGAAGCGTTTTGTAGATTGTGCGTGTAGCTCAAAGAAATTTTGATCGGTTGGGTCTAGACCAGAACAAATCGGTTTTCTTCATTACAGTATTACAACCAAATAAGTATTTGTAATAAGAGTAGTTGCATTGGCCCTTTAGAAGGGGTACCGGTGGCACAGCGGTAGAATGCTCGCCAACCACGCCCCATGTGGTTTGGGGTTCGATCCCCAGCCGATGACGCACCCTTTACCTCACTAGCCAGTTATAAGACTAGAAAAGAGGGAAGGTTGGGTTGAGGCTAGCAACGCCATCCGGTAAAAATAAAAACACCACTGCTACCGAAACTTCAAGCCTGTAGCTTGAAGCCCCCTATGTTCCACTCTGAACGTAAATGAATAAAAAAAGGCCCTTTAGTTGTAGAATGCTCGCCAACCACGTCCATGGTCCTGGTTCGATTCTGTACCGATGCTCTGGTAAACTTCGTCTTGGTTCAGTGGGAATAGGAACTTCCGCCCCTAAAAACAATATAACACCACCACTGTTGAGCCTTCACAGCTCAAGCTTCGAGTCCTTTGTTCTTCTAAAGAATGCAAGTGAATGAAAATAAAACAATGAAATTAATACTCCTATGGTTAGCAGTTATTCAAATTGATAATAATTATAATAATAATTTGCTTTATTCCAAAACAGTACTTGTGATACAGTATGGAATTCTCATCATTTTTACTACAGTATTGCATCCAGTTAGTACATTATCAATAAATAGAATTCTAATAGATTAAGAATATACAACATGCATGTCGGTAGCAAAGCCAAAGTTGAACAGTGTTTGAAAGTGTTAGAAAAGTAGGTGCTATCATATTTGCTGGCGTAAGCGAGACAAAGAAACAAAGCAGCACATAACGGAATAAAAGAGAGAGAGAAAGGGAAAAGAAAAGAAAGAAAGAAAATGTTGTACCTATAAATGATATGATGAGTTGGAAAGACGAGGTCCAATTGTACCACTGACTATTTAATGAATAATTATAGGTGTCATGCCTAATGCTTTCTTTATCGCACACAGAACACGAGCTAAGTAGGGTATGGTTGAGTTTTTGTACTTGCCGGTGCGAGCATATAGGCTTCTGGTTTTGCCTGATGAGATGCAATTGATGTATGGTTAAACCACCGTGTTTTTTTCTGTTTAATATTATTTATACACACATTTTTTAGGCATGTTATTTTACTTGTTAATAAAAATAATAATTATGAATGTGTTTGTGCATGTGTGTCGTTAACATGTTCAATCTTTGTACTGTTTTCAGGTAATTAAACTTCCATGTATAACTGAAAATTGATTTCAATCACACACATAAATAAATACGTCGAAATGTGCTGTTTTATGTTGTGTATTTTAAAACTTAGTCATTTTGTACACACACACACAAACATAATCAAAGTTTTCTGTATGCAAAATGCATAAATCACGTCTCCTAGGTATTTTTTGGGTATATACTGCTATATATAAAAATAATTGAGACAGCAGTCAAAAATGACGAGAGTGTGTAGTAGTAGTAGTAATAGTATTCTTTTATTGATTTTTTTAGGGAGATTTGTTTGTTTAATAGTTTAAATAGTTTAAAAAGAATAGTAATAATAATAATAATGATAATTGAAGTAAACACATTTGAAAAACTAATGCATTTTTGTTTGACGCTGAAGAACAGTTGTCTCTTTTTGCTATTTTTAGCCTGCTTTCGCTTGAATTTCATTTCTTCTAAAGTTAGCAGAGAACAGTTAGAGTTAAAAAAAACAACAACTGGATAGTAGTGACATTTAAATCACAACTGGAAAACTTTATTATTATTATCATTATCATTGTCATCGTCGTAGCTCTGTGCTAGAATTTTTTGCTTTTTCCCCTTCGATTTATAATAATGCTATGCGTATATCTTTATTCTTGTTGATTCACTGATGCTTATATGTAGAACAGTCATTATTATTATTCCCTTGGGTTCCAGCTGAAATACAGGGCTCCAATAGCACGTCTCCATTTCACCCTGTTCTCTCTGCAGTCCTCGTTGGCTAGCCCCTATGATGGCCCACAGTCTTTCATCCCCTCCTCGTCGAACGATCTCCTCCACATCAAACTTGGACCCACAACCATGCCATCGTTTCTTACTCGAGTTCCAATAGAGAGTGTGGCGCGAGATATCACCCGACGGTTTCCTCAGTGTATGTCCAATCCATCTCCATTTTCTTCGGAATATCTGTTGAGCAATAAGTTCTTGATTGGTTCGTTCCGAGAGTTTCTTGTTGCTAATTCCTTCTGGCTAGCTGTCTGATCTTCAGTATGGAGCCAGAGAAGGCAGCAGCTGTTAAATATCCAGATAGCAAAGATACTGGATCTATTGCTGGTTTCACAAGACTAAGCCTAAAACGCAGAACAACAGAAAACGGTTGAGCAATACGATTATTATTTATTCTTCAAGCGATAATGAAACAGATTTACAATGGTCAATCGGCGTCAGAGTCCTTAAATAAACGTTAATACAATGTACAACAATATTATTATTGTTTCCTTTAATTCCTAGAGGAACATAGGGCTTCAGCCATGCGTCTCCATTGCGTTCGGTTCTCTGCTAGAGTCTTCACCTGGCTCCAAGTCTGCCCACACGTTTTCATCTCCTCTTCACATGACCTCCTCCAAGTCACCCTTGCACTGACGACCAACTCGCCGCTTCCCTTTCGGGTTCCACTCGAGCAATGGCTTGTCTAGTGATGTCACTTGATGGTTTCCTCAGAGTATGGCCAATCCATCTCCATTTCTTCCTGCCTATTTGTTTCACAATCGGTTCCTGGTTGGTTCGCTCCCAGAGATCCTCTCTGTTGCTGATCTTTTCTGGCCATCTGATCTTGAGTATTGAGCGAAGACAACTGTTAATGAAGGTCTGTAGTTTGTTTGAGGTGCTCTTTATGACGCGCCAAGTCTCTGATCCGTATAGTAGCACTGACTTCACATTGGAGTTGAAAATCCGGATCTTATTTTTGATGCTGAGTGCTGTTGACCTCCACACAGACTTGAGAGTAATGAAAGCTTGTCTTGCTTTGTACAGCAATAATTGGGACCGTATTTCTCCAATCTTCTACTAACCGGTACACGATTAAGCAATGAAAGCCTTCTCGTCTCCCATCAAAGTGGAGACCAGTTTGAACGAACAAGCGAACGATTCAGTGTTCACCAGTATTGACAGCAGTTGTTGTTAAAAGTTTGCAACTAGCTGCTGGAAGTTATTTCCGTGGTACATTTGCCAAGTTTCTGACCCATATAAAAGAACTAACTGAACTAACACTGGTGCTAAAAATTAGAATGCAGCCGCTTATGCTGTGTGAGTGCAGAAGATTTCCAAACTGACTTCAGAATGACGAAGATCTGCCTTGCTGTTTTGACTGTGATTTTGATATCCTCATCTGGGCCCCTGCCTGTAGCTGGAACAATGTTGCCTAGATAATTGAAGGGGGTGATTGCTGCCTATTGTTGCTGTAGATGGGTGGTTATCTCGGTCACTTCCGCCTTCTCTACCTCGACTCGAAGTCCTGTCATCGTTGTCTGTCTGTTTATCCAACCTGTTTGTTTTCGCCTATAGGTCCTCGGATCTAATCAACATTAGACATAAATCTTAGCTGAAGTCCAGAACTTGTGGAGTTTTCCTATCGGTTACAGCCTTTTCCTGTTTTCTCACATCTCCAGAGTCTTCCGTATATTCCAGTCCACCGCTATCAAGAGCCTTATCGGTGACAGTAGGAAGCTTTGTTTGGCTCCTGTCTTCACTTCGAAGGGTTCGGTGAATTTTCTGTTATGGATCACAAGATATGTAGTACTGTCATATGGTAGAGGATCCGCTTTTCCTGAATCCGCAGAGTTCTGTATCGAGTGCATCTTTCAGTCTCTCCAGGATGAGAGAACTTAATATTTTACTTAGAGTGATGGAAAAGTGCATGATTCCGAGCCAGTTCTTTCAACAATCACCATTAGGAAGCTAGAATACTGCTTTATTTATAAGTTTCCATTTGTACGCATTGGCATCTTCAAACTGCATATATTTCTTTCAGTGTTGCAATAAAGAAGCAGTAGGTTTGGATGCTTATTTCACAGTTACCTCATGTGTTTTCTTTCGCTCTGACGTCATACACTAAGCTTTCAACAAACAGAATTCACGCTGTTATAATTTTAACAAAAATACTTGGAAAAAAAAAATGAATGAACTGTCAAACTTTAAAAGAAATTCAATTAGCTGAAAATGCTACTTGCCTATAGAAGAAAATGTTTTTTTTTTAAAAAAACATTCTGCTATGCAATAAATTCATTCACTAAGTAACATTTTCTAAGTAAGCGCTTGATTGGCATTTGTTGATATGCTAGACAGAAAAGAAGGCAGCACATCGAAAAGGTCGATTTCCTAGAAAGCCAAATTGTACATGACGTCAGTGGTTCAGCGGTAGAACGCTTGCCAACTATGCCTCACGTGGTCTGGGGATCAACGCCTGGCCGACGCATTCCTAAACCATGGTGCTTAAGCTGGTAAATTGCTCGGTAAACGGAGGAGGTTAGGTGGGTGGGGGGGGGCTAGGCCCCTCACCTCATAAAACCATCGCTACTGAAAATCCAAAGCACAAAGCCTGAAGCCCTCTGTTCCACTTGGGATGCAAAGGAATAAAATCGAAAAAAGAGTTTACATGACAGTACAGTTACTTTGACATTTGGGCGCCCATAGTTAGAATTATTATTATTATTGTTCCCTTGGGTTCCTAGGGGAAAATAGGGCTTCAACTACACGCCTCCACTTGCTTCTGTCTTCTGCTGTACTTTTCACCTGCATACATGTTCGTCCATACTGTTTCAGCTCCTCTTCATACGATCTCCTCCATGTCACCCTTGGAGGTCCCACTCGCCGCTTCCCTTTCGGGTTCCACTCGAGCGTTGGCCTGACGCGCGATGTCACCCAGTGGCCTCCTCAGCGAGTGTACAATCCATCTCCACTTTCTCCTGCATATTTGTTGGGCGATTGGTTCTTGTTTTGTTTGTTCCCATAGTTTCTTGCTGGTGATTCTTTCCGGCCGGCCATCTGATCTTCAGTATAGAGCGAAGACAGTTGTTGATAAAGGTCTTCAATTCGTTGGAAATATTCTTTGTGACCCACCAAGTTTCTGATCCGTATATAAGAACTGACTGACTTGACATTTGTATTCAGAAATCTTATTGATTCTCTATGCTCCAGAATTCTGAAAATTTGCTCTATAGATGCAGTCGATAAAGAACTGCAAAATATTCGTACAACAAAGTGTAAGGAATAGATATTCTAGGAGATTTATTGAAAAAAACCGCTCCTAGTCAAGTCGTGGTACCAAAGAAGATACTGTTTGTGAGTTTGGCTGATGTCATAAAGAAGATTTGTAGCTCAGGTGGATGAATTTCACTGATGGTGACTTAAACCAAAAATTGTAATACTTATATTCCCGATGCGTTCATCTTATTATAATGTTTTCTCTATTACCTTTCAAACATTGAAGTATGAAATGTCATTATTTATAACCAATGAAATTTCAGTTAGTTTGTCCAGCAGCTGATGAGAACCTGTGAAATAGAATGATGATATCAGTTTATGCTGCAAATCCGGTCTTTCTTTCTCTATCGAAATTTATCAATGGAACCAAATGAATGAAATAATTATTTTTAATTCATTTCTATACATCAATAAATTATGAAATTCAAACCAGAATAACAAAGTCTACAACACTTAAGTAAAATTGTTTTCGAAACAAAGAACAAAATTCCTTCAAACAGAAGATGAGTCACAGTGTGTGTGTCTATAGACAAAAATCGCTAATTTTAGTGTGTGTTGTGCATGCCTACAAAAGTACAAAGAAGGGCGTATTGATTTTCTGGAATTATTTAAATGCATAAATATTTATATGACTGACTGTCACAGATGATAACCGCTTCTTTCTGGACGCATAAATCAGGTTTCAGGCGCTTGATAGAAATGGTTTCAGCAAACATAAGGAGAATTGAACCATTTTGCCTACTGATAATTTTGAACGACGTTTTGACGTCCACCTCATGACTCGTGTCGAAGAGATGCCTGGCGACGGCACTGTATCTGCGGGAGCAGTTATATTGGAAGGACAGAAAGAAGGGTATATCTACGATTTTCTGAACATGTACCAAAAAGCCTATGTCTAAAGGAAACAAATGCTTTAAACAGTGCCATCACCAGGCATCTCTTCGGCACGGGTCATGAGGTGGACATCAAAAAGTCGTTCAAAATTATCAATAGGCAAAAGGGCTCAATTCTCCTCAAGTTTGCTGAAGCCATTTCCATCAAGCACCTGAAACCTGATTTATGCGTCCAGAAAGAAGCGGTTATTGGTCTTTCATTGCCCTGGTAACTGGATATTTTTCATCTCTCTTTCATCCGAATGCGAAGTGCTGAAAAGTTTTCATTGTGTGTGATTGTTATTGTTCGGAATAGTGTTTTATATTACCTATATATATGTATATATTATTAGTGTATGCGTATACTGATCGATTGATTTCTGTTTAAAATGAACTCTGTGCAAGTATGTTAAAATTATTTTTGTAGATACACTTAATAATGTCTTTAAATAAAGCAAGAACAACAGTGGTTTGTGCAGAATAATATGGTACCATCATTTATTTCGTCGGCTTCTCATCAGCTGCTTACAGCCTAAATAAATTGTGAGGTTTACATACAGAAAAGTTTTAACATACTTGCAAATTTTACATGTTGTCAGTTGACAGAATGTTCCACAATTAGTGAAGAGTGCTCAGAAAATTGTGCTTATATAGTTTTTACGCAGGCAGTTCAAGTCAAAATAAGTGTATGCATACAGTGGTAAAGGAGTTACGTAATAAAGACGAGAGGTGAGTAAGATGATGAGTAACTAATAAATTTTGTAACGATGTACTGAGTTCAAATCACGTCATAGAAACAAGAGACAAGTGATATTACAGATTATAAAAAAGAGGGGTGAGGTTAAAGACAAAGATTACGTAATCAGTACATCGTTACAAAATTTATTAGTTACTCATCATCTTACTCACCTCTCGTCTTTATTACGTAACTCCTTTACCATTGTATGCATACATTTATTTTGACTTGAACTGCCTGCGTAAAAACTATATAAGCACAATTTTCTGAACACTTTTCACTAATTGTGGAACTTTCTGTCAATTGACAACATGTAAAATTTGCAAGTATGTTAAAACTTTTCTGTACGTAAACCTCTTAATTTATTTAGGCTGTAAGCAGCTGATGAGAAGCCGACGAAATAAATGATGGTACCATATTATTCTGCATAAACCACTGTTGTTCTTGCTTTATTTAAATTCATCAAGGGGAATAAATGCATGAAATAATGTCTTTGTCCTGTAAGCAGCTGACGAGAAGGCAACGAAATAACAAAGATGGTACCACTTTATTCTGCTAAAACTGTAGTTCTTGCTTTGTTCAAGAAAATTTTCATTGTCCTTCTTGACAACAGTTTTTTGCGCAAGCTTTAGGATAAATTGAATGTAAAAGTCAATCTGAATCAAACATAATATGAGAATATTCCACACTATCAAATCTTATAAATTGAATTTGTTTAAATTCTCCATGAATGATGATATAATTGTATCTCCTGACAACGATTGTCGTGATTGGTTGTTGTTAATTTACATCTTTATTGATCATTTTTATTGACTTGGAATTTGAAATTTCTTACCATGTGATTTATATATATTTTATTAGTTGGTAAATTTGATCTATCTATGCTAGTGGGTTTGTTAATCGCTCATTAATTTTAGTATCAGACTTCTAGAAATCCCCTGACTGCATTTTTGGTGTTCCCTCTATTGTAAAATTTCTACATTATCCCAATCGAATTGATGTATGTGTTATTGTCTGCAGGTATCGATTTGAAAGAATCCATGTGGTGTCTTTTCACAGCTGATTTGTTTTTTGTATTCTGATTAGCAAATTATGCAATTTATTTTGTAAATTTTATTGATTTCGTCTTCTTTTGCTGTTGGATCCTTTGGTTTGCACAATACTGAATGAAGTATTGTGTGTGCTGGCTTGTGTGCAATGTTTATTTCGAATGATTTTTCGATATTGTAGTCGCCATTTCAGAGATATTCTCTATATTCGTATGATAGAATGAGCTTTCTTTGGTCTTTGAGGATGGTTTCTTGTCGGTGTTTCGATGTGAATTTAAGCATTTCTCGGTGAAATTGTACGGGTATTCATTCTTCTTGAAGACAGTTGGCAAACAGTTGTCTTTCGTTGGGCTGAAGTCATCTATCCAAGTGGATTAAATGCTGTTTTTATGCCCGCTGACTTACGCTTTGTACTCTCTAGCCGAAGTATGATTCAACAATACGTGAAGGATAAAATACTGCTTATTTCCACCTCTTTAACATGCTTCTAATAATAATAATAATAGCTTTATTCCAAACAGTATTTGTGGTACAGGTATGGAATTTTCAGCGTGCATTACAATATTGCATCTAATTACCTCATAAATTTTATAAGATTTTAAAAATAAAAAAGCAACAACAACAAAAAAAAGAATAAAAGAAATAAAAAGAACAACATTGCATTCACATTTTAAACAATGCACTACAGGATATGAAATATAAAATTAGTGTGTAATAGAATATGTGAGCAACAATATAATAGTAACAAAGAAAGGAGAACAAAAGCTAATGGGAACTATTTGTTAGAGTGCCGCAGTAAGTTGATCGTGTCATACCTAACGGATTTCTCATCACATAACAGCTGTGCCAGATAAGGTATTGTGGAGTTTTTATACTTGGTAGTCCTAGCATATAGCCTCCTATAGTTGCTTCTAGTTCTACCAGATGAAATGCAAGGAGAGAGCTGCGTATAGAGAGGATGCTCAGGGTCTGACAATATAGTATTCGCTAGTTTCTTACATGACATTATATGTCTATCCACAATGGTGTTAACCAGTTGGTTTAACGAAATCCCACTTGCCCTACTAACAGCTTTTAGTGCCCTACGCAGCAAAGCAAAATCTTTCTTAAGTAGTCCAGGAAAGATTAATGGGGAGCAGTAAAGAGGGATGGTTAGAATACAAGAATTGACAAACTGAGAAAGCAAAGACTGCTTTATACCAGACTGCCTTAACTTCCTAACGTAGAACGTTAAGCGAAACATCTTTCTAGTAACTAGCAAGATGTGAGAGGACCAGGAAAGATCGGAGGAAATACTCAGTCCAAGGTACTTGACATTAGATGTAATTTCAACCTCTATGCCGTCAATGATAGTGGGACCATGTGAGCTAGCTAGTTGTTGTAGGTCACGTTTTCGTCTGAAAGTGAAATTTACTACCTGACATTTAGACGGATTCAGCTTAAGACTGAAACTGATTACATTGAGCGTTGTAAGCGTATTCGCCTGAGATGCGTAGCTAAACACTACTCAGTTTGGTTGATGAATGGCAAGCATAGGATGATGAAGCTTTCTATTTGTAAACACCTTCTTGAGTAAGGTGATTCAGCCCCTTTGTGATTTATGTCTTGGGATTATCTGCAGGATCAAAATTCAGCCACTTTAAATGTTAACGTTTTCATCATTGATGTCACCGAGGCTTTGGCTGAGGGAATAAAGGTCAGTTTCATGACTATTGGAAAAATCCTATTAATGATAATTTGCCTAGTAAACTTACCGAATTTTCTATTTCACAGGGAAAATAAGAAGCCGTGTTTGTTTTTTGAATGTCTATTTTTAAGAGGTGAGCAAATTAAGAAATGTTTAACACATAATAAAGGAACATAATTTATTCCAGTAAGGGAATCAATAAAATCGATTTCATCGCCTGTAAACTGCACAGTATGAAATGAGAAATGACAGCAGGTCTACTGAAAACCGTAAACGAAAAATTAAGAAACTAGGGAAAACGTAACTATGACACATACTACTGATTTTTATGAGTAGTTAGATACGCTAAAAGGGTCGAATTTATTGAACTATTTTGTGAGAAGTAGTGAATTTAAGCTTTGTGTACGCTAATGTCCACATCACTAGGGTGTACCTATAACCTGGGGAGAAAGTCACATTTCTTCTGTGGTGTATTCCTGACGTAAGCGAATTTAAAAATGAATTGTTCGGGTTATAATCAACCACCTTCTAACAAGGTGATTATTTCGCTGTCCATCAGCGGCCTGTTTAAAACTTGAGCTACCGAGAACCTCCATTAGTATATTGCATATAATTTCTCTTACTCACTTTATCCAAATCTAGTAAGGTATGACCTCTAATAGTATTGTTTACGCTGGTGAGCATTTAAAACGTTTGCAACCCGCTGATTTGCAAGTTTCTACTAAATTTCAGATTAAGCATTATCCTCGATGGCACTTTATCCCTGTACATGAAATGACGGTTCCTTGTTGGCATCCTTGGTTAACAAAATGTACTCGTGAACGTTTTATAATTGGCATTTAACAAAATGTCGTGTATTTCTCGAAGGAGAAAAGGAAGAGATATCATTAAAGATTCGTTGAATCTTCAGTTCAGATAGAACTATGTCACACGATCTGTTATCAAATAATCCTTTATTTGAAGATCCTGGATGAACAGAAAATATCATTCAATAAACTCAGCTGAAAATTATCTGCATTATATAAACATCCTTTAGAATAAAGCTATTACTGTTATTACTAAAGAACTGATTGGTTGGCGTACATGCAGTTGATAGGTTCTGATCGTGGTCGTCAAGGTAAGCAATTATATCTACACTGAGTATAAGGCCATTACTTTCTACGTGATAAGTGAGTTGTTTCAACTTGTATCAATATTATTATTATTGTTTCATTTAATTCCTAGAGGAACATAGGGCTTCAGCCGCACGTCTCCATTGCTTTCGGTTCTCTGCTAGAGTCTTCACCTGGCTCCAAATCTGTCCACACGTTTTCATCTCCTCTTCACATGACCGCCTCCAAGTCACCCTCGCACTGACAAACAACTCGCCGCTTCCCTTTCGGGTTCCACTCAAGGGCTTGTCTAGTGATGTCCCTTGATGGTTTCCTCAGAGTATGGCCAATCCATCTCCATTTCTCCTTGACTATTTGTTTCACAATTGGTTCCCGGTTGGTTCGCTCCCAGAGATCTCTGTTGCTGATCCTTTCTGGCCATCTGATCTTGAGTATTGAGCGAAGACAACTGTTAATAAATAATAATAATAACCAATAAAGCAATTATTATTGTCATTATTATTACAAGGAGATTCGTCGTGCTGAAGTTTCTGCAGCAGCTTTGTTTACAGGGTGGGGTTGCTAGCCTCACGCCTGAGAAGCGGAGAGAGAAAAGGTCAGTGTTGCGTGACCGCAGAGCCCAGGGAACAACTGCTTGAGGCAGGTCACACGCGTCCTGTTTTTTTTTCTTGTTTGGTGTGTCTCAGTAGCATATTTATCACTTCTGCCCTGCGACACAGCAGCAGTCTTTGTTAATCCGGGCCTCGACCGATCGGGCATGATATTTTGTGGATTTGTTTGAATCATAGTGTAGGATTGGGTAGCTGCTTTTTGTCTAACCGCTGTCCAAACAACCTTTCTGGCATGGTAGGACCTACAGGAACATAAGTTCCAGCCAGTGTAGCTCGTTGGGTCATTGCGATATGCAAGCCCAACCACCACGTCAAGGTAGCAGCTATCGGTCAGGAAGGAGTGCGTCGGCCGGGGATCGAACCCCGGACCATGTGCATGGTCAGCGAGCGTCCTAACCGCTATACCACCGACGCACGCAGGATTTCATCATGAGCTGACATCGGTTAGAGAACCACTGGAAAACCTGAGAGTAGTGGACAGTCGCTTCGTCAGCCGAGTTTGGAACTATTCAGCAGTACGCACCCACTGTAAGGTTCGAACCCAGGACCTTCTGGTTACAAGGCGAGCTCGTATACCATTAAGCCACTGGGACCCAATCCAATGGTCCATGAATTCTAACTTCTGCCAGTTCACTCACTTCTGCTTTATTCTTTATATAATGTACAGGATTTTCAGCGGAAATTATCGCATAAGAGTTTCTCTTTATCCAGGATCTTCAAGTAAAACAGTAATTGACACACTAGATGGCGTGACATATTGCTGTCTGACCTGAAGCGAAAACCAATCGATAATGATATTTCTTCTTCACCTCCTTCGAGAAATGCACCACATTTGGTTGCAAACCAATTGAAAAGAAAAGGTGCAGGAGTACATTTTTTGAACCAGGGACATAATAATGACTGAATAATTGAAGACTTCAGGTAGTTGGTTTTATTTCTGTGGTAGTGGCAGTTTGTAGTACAAAATCTCAGGAACAGTTATCTCATGTATTGGGATACATACGTTACCATCCACGACTATGCTTCTTCATAAAATTTAGTAGAAACTTGTGACTCAGCAGGTTGTAGACATTTTAAATACTCATGAGAGTAGAAAACACCATTCAAGGTCATATTTTAATCGATTAAACCAAACTGAACAAGAGAAGTTATATGCACTGTGATGATGGCGTATTTCGGTAGCCCAGGTTTTAAAAAGGCCGCTAGAAGTTCAGGAAATCACTGGGAATCAGGTGCCTGCTTATCAAATATAGGAAATCAATTTTCTAAAGGTTAAGAATGAGAACTTACAATATAAAATGAAGGGATTATGCCTTCATGGTTATAAACTTACATAATTCACTTAATAATTAACCATGTGAATGCTTTACTGGTTTTTATTGGAAAAATTTAACTGCAGTTTATTTTACATATATTTGATACAGATTACTAAAGAATTAACAATCAATTTACAAACCAAGAAGAGTGTTTCAATGAAAACTGGAGAAAGACCATTTCTGTAGCAGCAATAACGTAGAACTCCAATGGAGACGGGAATTCCTGCATTACCCAAACTGATTACTAAAAGTTCGCCTACGGAAGTTAGAGTATTGTCAACAAATACTGTCTATTTTGCCCATCTGGTGTCGTCTATCCGACTGGATTAAAAAAGATTCCGAATAACATTATTAGCCAAATCGTTTGAAAAACGCTACTCACCCAAATGAGACCTATGAAGTAGATAGTTTACAGTAATATAATTAGGTGTTCAAAAGGACTGCCCGCGGAACTAATCGTATTTATGTGAGAAACGACTAAATCGTGAAAAATACCCATCGGGACATTAGAGGGAAAAGAACAAGAAGTTCAGCAAAGATGGCGATCTTTTCGGTGATTTCATTCTCAAAAGTAGCTGTGCAATCGCATTTATATACATTAGTTTACATGGATACATTTATTATTTATTTAATTCCACATAGTAACGAAGGAGATAATAATTTTCAACTTGATACGAAAGATTGAAGGTACGAATATAGATTACAAGGGGCTTAGAGACAAGATTACATATGATTAGAAAGCAGTTACAACGTATGCAAAATTAATATTTGATAACTGGAGAAATAATTTTAAAGGCGAATAAAAGGTGACAATTATTTTCAACTTGATATGAATTACAAGAGGCTTAGAAACAAAAATTACGCAGGGATAGAACGAATTACAGGTGTGAACAAAATGAGCATGGAAACAAATTGAAATCAAAATTTTCAACTTGAAATGTAAGTTAGGAGGTGTGAATATAGATTACAAGAGGCATAGAAACAAAAAATTACACAGGATTAGAATATAATTGTAAAATAGTTATTCTAAACGGATTACAGGTGTGATCAGGAGGAGCATGGAAACAAACTTAAAATAACTGATTTTATAACTGAAAAAATGGGATGAACTGAATGAAGACAAAGAGAGAAAATTATACACACAGAGAACAAAACAAAAAACTGGAGGATAAGGGAACATAGCGAACTAGGTCCATGGTAGTTGTAAAGGCTGGACTAGTTTCTTTTGAACACATAGCTCCGGCTTTTCGATGCATATGGCGAGAGCTTCCGCAGTACAAAGAAGTTGGAAACACACTGTCTTTGGTAGATTTTTGTTTACTTTGTAGATTACTCTAAATGATGAGTTGGTTGAGATTCTGTGGCAGGTATTGACAAGATGTTCAGTTATTGCACTTCTGATTGAACCAGTGCCTCCTCTTTGCAACCATGCTGGATGATGTTCTCTAACACGTTTTGATAAGACCCGCATAGAAGGTCCAAGGTAGCTAGCTCCGCACGAGAAGGTGAACTGATATATGCACACTGAAGTGGTCATATGGGGAAGTTTTTTCTTCCCGTTGGGCGGCTAGAGAATATCACTCTTAAAGTTGCTGCAGGAAAAATCTTCTTCAGAGAACTGGAGATTCTCCTTTTAAGGATATCTGCTGCTAGGTCTCCCCTAAATTCCAGATTCAAATAAAGTGTTTTCTTTGGCATTGAAGTGCATTCTTCTCTTTTTGGCTTTTTTTCATGTTCTTCTCCACAAAATGAGGTGGGTATCCATTTTGAACCAGGATGCTTTTGAGAAATAGAAGCTCTTCTTCTAAACAGTCAACTAAACAGTCATCAACGATTATGTGAAAGAAATTTTCAGTATGCTGACATTGTAAAGTTCACTGTAGATGTATGAGGTTATTAGATTGTCAGCTTGTTTAATTCAGTAAAGCACTGGCTGTTTCAGCTTCCTTTTTTTGTAGTCCTGAGTTTAACATAGTTATAGTAACTCTGACACAGAACAATCTGGACAAAATGTTCTGTTTGGAAAACACAACCCTAGATTTCATCTCAAATAATTAATTATTAGATACAGACTTTTAATTATCTGAAATAACTAAAAATTTGAATTTCGCGGGACGAAATATGACCTATGTTAAGAACTGTAGAGAGTTGTACAGAAATCAAAAGCTAAAAAGTAGTGGAAAATTAATTTCATCACAATCACAAGTTCTTACTATTGCACATGTTAAACTCCACTGGAAATGTGTTCATATGAGTTTAAGCTTCTCAGTTTGATCGCAGCATCACTACAATTAAATGCTTAGTTTAGTAAGACGCACTTTTCGTCAATTCATGAATACGGCTCTGCTATCCTTATGGAAAGTTCAAAAGTGCTGCAGAATAGCAGTAATTACAAATATCAGCAAAGTATAAGAAATTAGAGAAACACTTCAAAGGACTTGGCCAGTGTGGTAGAGTATAACTCCATTATAGATAAGATTTTATTTTGATAAACCACACAGTGTTGTACAGTAATATTTACTGATGACCACGTTTCCAGCACAGTTTATTCCTGCTCATAATCACATCAAGTCACTCACACAACGTTTTACTTCATTTATATACATGAGTGAAATTCATTAGATATTTGAATAAAATCAATATAAGATAGTGTACATTCAGAAATAATAATATTAGTGTTATCAATCAAATACAGTCAAACGAGAAAGAAGATATAGATCAGGAATAGTGAGATTATCAGAAAATAAGAATTTAGCTAAGGTTAGAATGATTGATCCCACGAAGATGAGTAATTTAGAAAAAAAATCAGCAATAGCACTGCATGCATTAACACACAACAACCACACAACAGGGTGGTACAGAGTCAAATTTCTAAAAGGTAATATAGGCAGGTGGAGAGAGACAGAGGTTGATTAGTGAATCCTGCCTGGTTCATTGAGTCTCCCTGCACCCAACACTTGCAACAGAAATGACTCAACGCGAATACCAAAGATATGGAAGATATTATCGCCAGTCAAATTGGAGAAGAATAAATAATGTTAAAATGTATTCAATTCACATTATAACATTCTAACAAGTTACTTGTTTTTTACTGTAAAAACACCTTATTTCTCATCTGACTGTATTTGATTGATAACACTAATATTATTATTTCTGAATGTACACTATCTTATATTGATTTTATTCAAATATCTAATGAATTTCACTCATGTATATAAATGAAGTAAGACGTTGTGTGAGTAACTTGATGTGATTATGAGCAGGAATAAACTGTGCTGGAAACGTGGTCATCAGTAAATATTACTGTACAACACTGTGTGATTTATCAAAATAAAATCTTATCCATAATGGACTTCAAAGGACTCTAGAATCTACCACCACTTGCAACCAGTTCAGGAATACTACCCACAGCCACAAGAACGTCAGTGAACACCGATTCTCCCACAAATTTATCCTTGTTATGAAAAACCACAAATATCAATGTTACATTCTAACAGCAGAATGCAAGACACGGAAGCCAAGGTATATTTTCAAGTGATCAAACCGCTATTTATATCTATACAGTTTTATATTCTTTAACCAATCACTGAACGTGTGATTTTGCATTACAATAAACGACACGGAATATAATGTTCAAACAGATATATCGTATTCTCTTGCTAATGCTGTATTTAACTGTGGGAATATGTGAGAATAATATTCGGTTGGAAGACATTGTCTCTATCACCCCAGCACAACATGTTGGATAACTATCACGCATACATTAGTCTGAAAAATGCAGAATTCTTGAATGCTGTGAAGTTACTGAAAGCCAAGGAAGCAGCCGGACCAGATGGAATTCCCTTAGAAGTAATACAGAAGAATTTAGATACCTCAACAGACAAGATAACACTACTATTGCAGAAGGTTTGGAAGGAAGGAAAGGTTAGAAGAAGAGCTACTGTGTCAAACTCCAAGAGAAGAGTGACTTAAGTCTATACAAAAACTGGCACGAAATTATTCAGCCGAATCATGCTGAAGACACTGAAAGATGCACTGGATGCAAAATTCAGCCCAGGAATATGGTGGATTCCCGAGAAGCAAGTCATGGGTGAATAAAATCTCACTGCTACCCCATCATCATCGAACATGTGCGTCGGTGGCACAGTGGTTAGGACTCTCGCCGACTATGCACATGGTCCGGGGTACGATCCCCTGCCGACGCACACCCGATATCTATGGTCGGCCTGAATTTGGGCTACCGATATCCATGCTGAAAGTTCCATACTTGTACTGAAAATAGGGTGTGGAATCAAGCTGTAAATGAAAATAAAAAAAATAAAAATAAAAAAAAATAAATAAAGAATAGCAGTCAAATGTGTACCTTGACTTCATCGACTTTGTGAAGGCGTTTGATAGCACTGACCATGAAGTAATTTGAAAACTGTTCCAATACTGAAGAGTACAGTGCTCCATACCTATAGCAACCTCATTCAACAGTTATATGATGAGGCTGTGTCAAGCGATTTGTAACGAGAAGCTTGGAGAAGCCTTTGAAGTGAAGACAGGAGTAAAACAAGGCTGCCTACTGTTGCTACCGATAATATTCCCAACTGTAGTGGGCTGGACCATGCAAAAGACTGTGGGGATCGATAAGTTGGGCATAAGCTGGACTTACACAGGAAGACACTAGAAGAGCAGGACTTCGCGGGTGATTTATGTTTAATATCACACAAACCTGAAGATCAACAGGCGAAAACCAAAAAATTCTTAGCAGAAGGGGCAGTGAAAAGGGGACTTCAGGTGAACATAAGGAAGACGGGGGTGGGGAAAATATCCAACAAACAACAAGAAGTACCAATCACCATCAAGGGGAGAAATTTGAATGACATCACTTCTATTGGCAGCACTGTTTCAACTAACGATAGTGCAGATGAGAATTTCAAAGGCCGGCGGGATTGGAAAGGCAAGACAGACGTTTATCACTCTGAAGTTAGTCTGGAAATCTCCTGCACTCAGCATAAGGAACAAGATTTAGACCTACAACACTAATATCAAGTCGGCTATGTCGAATCCATCTCCATTTTACTCTGTATATTTGTTGAACTATAGGTTGCTGACTGGTTCACTGCCTACCAGAGTTTCTTGTTATCCATCTTCCCTCACCATCTGACTATCAGCACTGAGCGAAAGTAGTTGTTGAATAAAGTGAGAACTTTCCTGTTGGAAATGCTTTTGGGAGCATGCGAAGTCTGTGAACCATATCGATGAAGACAGTCAGACGGCATACTAAAGATTTTCAGGAAGAACTTAAACCTTTTCACGCACTGGGTTCGAGCCTCGGTGGGAACATCATCACTCACTGTGGAATGCAGGTACATCCAGTTGACGAGTCCCAAAAAGGACGAAATGCGTGTTATCCTGGATTCCACTGCTAGTCACCATCCACCACTTTACTGACATTAACTTTCCATAATAATAATTTTGTCAGGCGAATCTCTAGCAGTGCATTTAACTTATAGTATCATACATCTAAAGACTATTCGACAAGCAAGTTCCCAAGTAAATCAGACACATTAGAATGGCTAGATATGAATTCTGCTTTACTTAAGCCTTTATAACTCTATAAATAACCAGCAATAAGCTGTATGCCGTATTGCAATAGAAAAGCATCTGTTGTGACAGTCAATCATATAAATATTTATGCATTTAAATAATTCCAGAAAATCAATACGCCCTTCTTTGTACTTTTGTAGGCATGCACAACACACACTAAAATTAGCGATTTTTGTCTATAGACACACACACACACTGTGACTCATCTTCTGTTTGAAAGAATTTTGTTCTTTGTTTCGAAAACAATTTTATTTAAGTGTTGTAGACTTCTTTGTTATTCTGGTTTGAATTTCATAATTTATTGATGTATAGAAATGAATTAAAAATAATTTGGTTCCCTTGATAAATTTCGGTAGAGAAAGAAAGACCAGATTTGCAGTATAAAATGATATCATCATTCTATTTTACAGGTTCTCGTCAGCTGCTGCACAAACTACCTGAAATTATAATGGTTATAAATAATGACATTTCATACTTCACTGTTTGAAAGGTAATAGAGAAAACATTATAATAAGATGAACGCATCTAGAATATAAGTTCATCAAATTGAAAACTTGTTCAGTGAGTTGAGCTCACTAATGTGTTTGACTAATCAGTGTAATCAGGGTAATACGGTTACCAAGGCAGTGAAAGATTGACCGCACTCTCTTTCTGTGTGCATAAGTTTGGTCTGAAACGTTTGATTGTAATTGCTTCAGCAAATCGTAGTGAATTCGCTGTCCTTTGTATGTTTAATATTTTAAAGGATTTGGAAATCTCAACAAAATGACCCGTATCTACAAGGTGTCTAGTAATTGCACTTTGTAAATATCTCCTTCATTTTAAGCATAAGTTTCTTGGAATATGCTTTGAAAACCGGATAGAAGCCCTTCTTTCTGTCCTTCCAATGTACTTGCTGCTGCAAGTGCACGTAAATTTATAAATGCAGTTGGAGATAACATCAGCAGGGTACTTATCCAGTTTAGATTTTTGGCTTATAGAGCATGTAGTGCTGTTTAGTGTCACCAGCTTAGTTGCAGGGAAGCATCTCTTTATTGCTCCTTTCATCCTCTTGCCAATCTTTTGTGATACTGCTTCTCCTTTGAATGGGAGGCAAATGAACACTTTCTTCTTTTCAACTGTTGGATACTTCGCTTTCTCGTCTTTTTCTTTGCTGTACTTTAGGATAAATCCCTTTGGATACCCGTTTTCCCTAAGGCATTTTTGAACAAAGCTTAATTCTTCTTCTACCTTGTTAGGCGAACATAACTTCCTGGCTCTCTCATACGGTGTCCTTATTAATACCCGCTTATAGCTTATAGGGCAGAAGCTGTTGTAGGTTGTTGTTAAGATTATAGTATAGTGGGTTACATCTTTTGTCCCAATTGACAGCAGCTTACATAATTTGGTGTAAGAGTAGAACTTGTGCACTGTGGTAGAATGTAATTCCCCAATATTAGATAAGTTTATTTTAAATATCACACAGCGGTGCAGTATTAACAACTGGATGACAAGGTTACGAGCATAAATTATTGCTCACATTCATATCAAATTAATCACACGTCTTCCCAATTTGTCTCTCCAACTTCCCCTTGTTGTTTGTCATCACTTTCTATATAGGCGTTGCGTCATTCCGATTGCATGTGTACGGTGTTGAATCGATCAACAGAGCTTCAGTGATTAACCTCTCTCTGTCTCCACCTAACTATTAAACTTTTCATTTAATTGAATTTTAGATTTTCCCGTCGATTGATTGGACCGAAGTGCTCGGTCTCAGGTTGACATGTCGGCTTCTTGTGCAGATGCTTCGACGATGCCTGGGCATGTAATTAGAATTTAATTGGTGGGTGGTGACTGGCAGTGGAATCCAGTCAGGATGCGCATTTCGTCCTATTTGGGACTCGTCAGCTATCTGGATTTACCTGCATTCCACAGTGAGTGTTGATGTTCCCACCGAGGCTCAAACCCAGTGCCCATAGTTTCAAGCCCCAAAGCGTTAACCACTAGACCACTTGGGCCACGAGAAGCATCTCCACAAGAAGCCGACATGTCAACCTGAGACCGAGCACTTAGGTCCAAGCAATAGACGGGAAAATCTGAAATTCAATTAAATAATCAATGTGACGCGTTGCACAAGAGGCGGCTCTCTTGTGGCGCAAGTGGTCTAGTAGATAACGCTTTGGCGTTTGAAACTATGGTCACTGGATTCGAGCCTCGGTGGAACATCATCACTCGCTGGGAAATGCAGGTATATCCAGATGACGAGTCCCAAATGGGACGAAATGCGCGTTATCCTGGATTATTCCACTGCTAGTCACCATCCACAAATTATATTAAACTTTTCAATGCCCTATTTTGTGATTGCATGTAAGTGAATGCATTGCGATAGCTGAGCTTTTTTCTAGGTTATTTTAACAGAAATGTTTTGGTCTTATGATTAATATGTGCCTAATAGATTAACTGTAACAACAGCTGATCCTGACTGGTCAAAAGGTAATCGTTATTCACTCAGGTGTCAAATGAGTGACAGTCTGAAGTTGTTGTTTTTTTTAAAACAGTAGCTATTGTCGTCAAACATACATAAATGCCTGACATGAAGCAGCAAGTATAATGGACTCCAATTTTAGAATTGATCCTTTGAAGTTTGGGACTCATTTAGTGGCAGTTATCTATAACCCCTGAAGTGATTTATTCCAGGAAAATCAGGTGAAGACAACAGTGAGTCACGTTTTAGCCAGGGGATTGATAATTAGTGACCTTGTAGTTTTTATCCCCTTTCGATTTGTAGTATTATAACACCTGCATTCAGTATTATTCAGTCATACCGACTCTCATGTTCGATTCGTTGGGCATAGCCTGTCATAATATCTCATCAGAATTTAAAGAAATTCATCTTTAGACCAGTTGCTAGTGTGTTTTCGATTGGTAGTAAGTTGCTGATATAGCTGCGAACTTGGTCACTGGGCTTATATCATATTACGGGTACAAATGCCTAAAGAATTTCGGAAGCTTGTAAAAATGTTAGCTAACATGTACATGACGGAGTATTTTTAAATGAAGTCTGACGGGGGTTTATCAATTTTTCCTGAAATTCGTACGAGCAGCTGAATGGAAAACACACGAATTACATAATGGCTATATGCATGTGGGATTTAAATAAATTCTAAAACTATAATGAAGTGAATACTTTGGTATACCCAATACAGCAAGGCCAGGAAGACCTCCATCACTCTGAAATCACTTTGGGAATCTTCTACACTCAGTCATCATAAAGAACAAAATTCGGACTCTCAACATTAATGTAAAGGCAGTTAGTTCTTCAATATGGGTCAGAAACGTGGCACATGCGCCATGGAAAACATTTCCAATAGCCTGCTGTAGACTTTTAACAATAGTTACCCATTTCGCTGGCTCCATACTGAAGATCACTGACTAACTGACTGACTGGTTTCAACATAGAACTTTGCACCGATATGCAGCAGTTCGAGTCACCACATTCCATGTAGCACACAAAGCAAGGGAAGAAAGTAAAAAGGAATGCAAAATAGAGATAATAAACAGAGATATGAGGCAAAAAGAATAGTAATATCGAAGAAATATATAGTTTTATTGGGTATTATAAGTCACAATGAGTAGATGCATCTGCACCACTATGGACGATTTTGAGCCATATCACCAATTGTCCCCAGTCTTCACTGGTTTTTACCTTCTCGAGGACCCCAACCAGTCAGGAATTCTACACCTCCCTACGTGGCTTAAGCCAACTGTTGTGGATTTGATTGACTGATGAAGCCATGTTTTTGTTTAACCACCACTGACTCTTTTCCAACCTGACACTATGTCAGTTAGCATTGCCCGTCGAGTAAGGCAATGGCTAGGCATACGTAACACATGTCCTAACCTCAGTCCTCAGTCGCTGTAACTTCACAGCCTCGTCTATCGATTTCCCCTCCTTACCGAGCACTCAACCGAAACCTAACCTCAATATTGCTCACTCAATTAAACTGCTTCACACAGAAGATAGAATGCAGACACCTATGATTAAAGATAACTAACCTTTTCATGTCCTCAACTTTCAATGGCCATGTCTCATTGCCGTAAAGGAGGAGGGAGCGGACTGTTGAGCAGTACACCCACCCTTTGGTCGACACTTAGCCGGATATCACGTCTACGCCAGAGACGGCGTAAACAGGCATATGCGAAACTAGCCCTCTGTATCCGTGCAGAGATTTCGTCAGAGATCAACCCGCTGGTGCTGGCTGATGCAACTTCCCAAATAAGTGTGGCAGTCAACACCCTCCACCAACCACTTCACTTCCTATTTCTAAGCTGGGAATGAGTTAACGTAGTTTAGTCCTGTGGCATCATCTTATATTTGGTGGGAGCGAATCGCATGCCAAACATACGTAGATTGCAGCTCAAGGTCTTCAGAGGACTCTGCATTTTGTCAGGGTCTTCACCTAGAAGGACTTTATCATCTGCATATTCCAAGTCAATAAGATTATTCCCTGGTAGCAAGTCAATCCCTGAGTCGCTGAAGTGAGTTAGGGTTAAGTCCATTAGTACATCTATGATGAAATTGAATAGAAATGGGGATAGTTAGCATCCCTGACGGACACCACTGGTTGTCACCACTTCAGATGGCAACTCGCCGTAAGCTCTCACCTGGCTGGCTGTATGAGTTCGAGTAGAGTGCCTTGATCAGTGCAATGTATTTTCTCTCCGCCATAGTACCTCTCAGTCGACAGAATCGAATGCCACCTTTAGGTCAAGAGATATGACGATTGTTAGAGGTCAGTAAGTATGCCCATGTTCCAGAATCTGTCGAAGGGTGAAGATATGATCAATACACCCTCTTCCCGGCGTAAAGCCTGCCTGGTTCTCTCGCGTTTGTGCCTCCTGAGCACCGCTTAGTCTACGCAATATTATTGAGCCTAGGACTTTAGATACTATATTAGTCAAGCTAATACCCCTGTGATTATCACAGGAAGATTTGTTTCCTTTCTTGTATATCGGGATAATCAATGAGACAGTAAACTGCCTCCGACAACCTTAAACACCTCTGAAGTCATTCCATAAGGTCCTGCAGCTTTGCCTCGATTCAGACTAGTGACAGCTTTAGTAACCTCAGTTAGAGATGGAAGACCTATGTCTATATACCATTCAGGGAGGTATTGGATGTTCCGTAGGTTGAGATCAAATGGTTTGTCAGAAAGAACTAGCAATAAGAAAAACTCTGGGAACGGACTAACCAACAACTTATAGCCAAAGAAATAGTGGGAAGCCAAAGCAGATGGATCGGACACAGACTGAATAGACCGTTGAATAACATCGTGAGCAAGGCAGGCCTCAGAGTGGAACTCGAATAGAAAACGGTGAGTTGGACATGGGTCCGAGGGTGACATGGAGGAGAGCGTGTGAGGAGGACATAAGGGCTTATCGATAATCGTGGAGCAGGATGAAATGAAAATGTGTTGCTGAAGCTCTATTTTCCACTAGGAATTCAAGGGAATAATAATAATAATAATAGTACAGTTAATTTATTCAACCAGCAATGTTTTAGTTCATGAAATTCACTTTTTTTTCACTTCATAAAAAAATGAAAACAGAAGCAGTCACATATATTTGCTTTTTTTAAGGTTAAACTGAAACACAGCTTGTCCTCAATGCCTGCTGAGGTGAATAGTTTACAAAAAAGAAAATTGATTATTTACCTTTTGTTAGACAATATGCAGAAATTAGTCAGTCCAGGTCAAGGTCATTTTTAACCGGACTGCAAAAAGCAGTCAGTCTGATTGACTTATTCTAATGAAATAAGGGCAATAGTCATCTGACCTGAAATAATATCATGAAAATGAAGCTAGAAGGAGGATGAAATGCTTCTAATGTATTTATTCCTTGGGCAGTCATACTGATATATGGCTTAGTTATTGACAGATTTATGAATGATGGTTGAATAAAATGTGGTTAGAAAGAGATTTAATTGGACTTTATGTCTATACACAAAGACTTCTGATTTTTGTACGAATAGAATTTTAGTAAGACCGGAGAATAAAATGCTGTTAGATTGATGTATTTATTAGTGTACACTATAACACACTATTTACTGAATTAATTTTTTTTTCTCTTTCACGTTCCCCAGTGGAACATAGGGCTTAAGGCTAGTGGCTTGAAGTTTCTGTAGCAGTGTTTATTTTACAGGATGGGGTCGCTAGCCTCATACCCAACCTTTCCTCTTTACCAGCATTATTTCTGGCTCAGCGAGGTAAAGGAGTGCGCCGGCCGGGGATCGAACCATGTGCATGGTCGGCGAGCGTCCTAACCGCCATACCACCGACGCTGAATTAATTTACATGTACAATATATAACTGGTAATCGTGTCAGGGTACTGACTTGAAAAGTGGTAATCGCCTTCATTTATTATTGTTATTATTCCCTTGAGTTTCGACTGGAATGTACAGCGTCAACAGCACATCTCTGTTTTGTCCTCTTGTGCACAGTCCTCTTCAGCTGGCCCCATGATTGCCTATAAGTTTTCATCCCCTCCTCACACGATCTCTTCCATATCCCTATCGAACGTCCAGCTCGTTGTTTCCCATTCTGGTACCACTGGGTGGTGTACTTGGCTCGCAGTGTTGCAAAACGGTCTCCTCAGTATGTGTCTTATCCGTCTCCATTTTCTCCGCCATATTTTTCGGGAGTGTAGGGAATTTAATCGCGAGCTCGGTAACGGTACACAATATCAGAATAAAAATTCAAGTTAATGAAAAAATAGTGTAACAGTATATTATAAAAATACGGTTAACGTGTTGTAAAAATTAATGGTTACTTAGTGATACAGTTAAAGTCCGCTGGTAAAAATTGTTAATATAATCCACAGAAGAAGAAATATCAAACATTATTGAGACTCTCAAGCAAAATAACTACCCAAAGAATTTCATCAACAAAATCAACACTGACATTAAGTATGGTCGAAAACGTATTCCGAAAACATGGACCTCAACAGTTGTCATTCCATATAGAGCAGAGACGTCAGACGATATCAGAAGAGTACTCAATCAGCTCGACATTAGAGTTTTCTTCAAAACATCAGACTCACACAATGCGAAGCAACCTTGTCCATATAAAAGACCAAATCCCTAAAGATTCTCTATCTAATTGTGTCTATAAAATAAAATGCTTGGAATGAGATGCGATATACATCGGACAAACATCGCCAGAGAGAAATCAAGATCAGAAGAAATGAACACCGTAGAGCATCTGTTCGACCACCGAGAAATCCAGTTGAACTAGCAAAGCTTGAAAAATCATCAGCCATAGCTTGTCTACACGCTATAGAATCGGGCCACAAATTTGATTTTGACAATATTGAAATCATCATCCAGAAAAAGCATTTTAGAAACCACAAAGAACGTTTAATAGCGTCAGAAGCACTTCATATCAAGTGGAATCCAAATTGTCCGAATAGGAATGATGGACTACAACAGAATTTGACCTGGTTACAACACATCCCTCCCCATGGAATGACAAAATCAACACGAATGTGATAAGCAATTTCATTATGTAAACACACGCTGCTTTTATAATTTTACACACTTATCAAATCCAACAGTCTACACCTGGTTTTGTTATCTTTACCAAGTGGCCAATTTGACAACGCAAAAGTGACCCCATGCTGAGGAACGGTGGTTAAGTTGTTTTATATGAGCTGAGATTTTGTAAATTCTGGTTAGTTAATACTTTGATGAAGCTGTTAGCAGCATTAAATAGCGAAACATCAGTAAAAACAATATCGTTTTGTTATTCATTCATTGGGAAATAAAATACCTTTACTATAATGAATATCATATGCCCAATGCCCAAATTTTTTCAAACTGTTAAAAGTGAACTTGGTTTGGACATATATAAATCCACAGAAGCTTTCACTACTGGGGTTGTGTCCACTAGTATAAGCTGTGCACCGGTTGTAGAATAGTCTTCAGATGAGGATGAGAGGTTCCTGCAAATTCCAAAGGATACAGTACGGTTACTAGTAAGGCACGTGGACAGTGTGGACCATTGAGAAGACAAAGCGACAAGAATCATGCTATATTTTGATGTCTCCAAAGTAAGTATACTTTACAATAGTCTTAACAAAAGTTATATACAATGTTTCCATTTTTAACATCTTACAAAAAACTGTACAATCATAGTCTTCCAGACTCTACAGGTGATAGGTTGTTTATTAGTTCGTTCCCGTAGTTTCTTGTTGCTAATTCTTTCTAGTCGACCATCTGATCTTCAGTGTGGAGCAAGAGAAGGCAGCTGTCAACAAAAGTATGCAGTAGGTTGTTGGATATGAGTTTCGTAAATCTTGAAGTTCATGACCCATATAGAAGAAGTGACTGCCTTAACACTGATGTTGTGCTGATTACTTCCCGTCAGCTGATTTGTCCTCAACTGAAATACTTGGTCTTCGTTGGCATGTCAGTTGTGTAATGACCAAAACTCAGACATTTTGGTCTGAAAACAGTGAAGCAATCAATCTGGTCTTCTGTATAGCTTGCCAAACTTTGGCGCGTCGCTCATAGTCAGAATTTATATTACAACAACATTAAAACAAGGTTTGATGTAATAGAATTTTCGGTGCCATTGAACACCAACAGCTCATTTGAAAAATACAACATTTTCAAAAGAATGGATACTGAACAAAGAATACTCTTTTCGATAACGCCTTCATCATCAGGCTCTACAGTTATATATACATTATAGTGAATGAATGAATTAGTGTTATGAAGAACATTAAGGCTGTTTAAATAACATCGAATCAATAATACCAATAGATTACAGTTCAATAGCATCAACATAAAATAAACTGAATGTCAGAAAAATTAGGGAAGATAATATTATAAATTCATGAATTTATAGTTTCTATTGAAGGCCGGTCAGGTCATTGGTAGTGGCTGAACTTGCTTCTTTCGCACACAAAGCACTGGTTGTTTCACGCGAATTGTAATAGCCTCTGATGTTTGGAGCATGCGGTGCTTCGATGTTTTTCGCAATTTGTTTGGCACCCGGTAGATGACAGAGAAGGATTCTTCCACGCTGGCTTTGTGGCTGGTTTGGACCAGGTGGTCTAACATCGAACTGTTGATGGTTTTCACTACACCTTTACTTAGCCATACTGGTAGATGTTCTCGAGCACGAAAAATCAAGTTCCTAGAGCAACGGCCAATATAACTCGCTCCACAAGCGTAGTTGAATTGGTAGATACATTTGGAAGTGGCTAGTCTAGGTACTTCATCTTTCAGTCGAGGAATCACCATCGGTCGTGTAGAGAATGAGACGTGAAGTTCACCAGCATTAAAAGTTCTTTGGACTGATTTTCTTAATTTCTTCGTAATTATTTCGCTTGTTATATCGCCCTTGAATTGCAGTCGTATATAAAGAGGCTTCTTGTTTACAGATAGTGAGTAGCCCTTTTCCGCTTTCTTTGTCATGTGTTTCTTGATACATTTGTCGGGATAGCTATTTGCAATCAAAGTATCATATACAATGCTTAATTACCTGAACAGTATTGTCCACCAGCTATGTGCAGTCCAGATGTTTCTCAGGTGCAAAGTACGTTCTGTAGCATAGAATTTATTGACCAAACACAACAGTAGACTACCTGAGGATTAATAAATATATCCTCAACAAGGTGGAATCAAAACTTCGTCAGCAAGAATCACACAGAACAAAACACCTTTCCCACAAGCAGTTCAATACCAAACAGTCAATCTACAGCGTAACCTTGAATTCACTCTAACAAATTCGCAATCAAAGAGAAACACAATATTATCAACAATCCGGCTTCACACAACAGCAAACAGAAGGATTGGATATAGGAATAAATCAAAAACAAAGACAATAAGGATTAAGTGAAAAAAAGATATGTAGATTATCAAGAGTTTGGTTTGCAAGGATTAGATCTGTTTATACGAGTTTGACCACGGATTGTTACCAGTTAGAGAACCATTGAAGACCAGGGAGTACTGGACAGCTGTTTCATCCTAGTTTGGGAACCATCGGCACCCACTGCCAGGGTTCGAATCCAGGACCTTCCAGGCAAGCTGGATCGTATTAAATTCAGCTACTGGGACCCAAATCAATGGCTCATGAATTCTAACTTCTGCCATTTCGTGATTTAGCGCGACCTCAACCAATGTCGTCGGCAGGACATCCATCCTCACACTTGACTGGATAGACCTCACTGGTCACGACTCCTCACTAGAACTCTAGGAAACTCTGTCCTGTAGCAAGTCACTAGCGAGCATCAGATTAATTTTCTATGGTTGGTTTGTAAGGATTAGATTTGTATTTTTTATACGAGTTTGACCACGGATTGATAGAACGGTGATGTACAGGCCAGAAGAAAAGGGTGGTAATCACAAAATTAATTAACATATTGAAATAAAAATCAATAATGTAAATAGATTGTTTGTGGAGTGGGTTTCATGATCACTTACTGTGCTACAGGCTTCCAGTATGGACACTTTGAGGACCTCTGAAGATTAACATTGTGTTATTTGGTCGGTGGTGGCTGACAGTTCAATCCAGCATGCACATTTCGTCCTATTCAAAGCTCGTCGTCTGGATGGGCTAACTACCACTGTGACTAATATTGATAATGAAATAGAAAAACCCTGAAACAAATGGCTTTTGTCGAAGTTGATGATGGTGTTTTGATAACTGTTTTATTAGCAAATGTTCAGAGAATAATGTATGCTCGATCTCGTCACCTTGTTAGTTTGTCCACAATGGCTGTCGCCAGCGAGAATCCATATAACTTACCAAATTGGTTTACCTAAACAAATAGATTGCTGCTTTATCTTTAACATTTCCTTTAGTAATAAACATTCAGAAGTCAGTTTACGGCTAGAATTTCGGTACTTTGGTTGACTATAACACCGTATTAGAAAACTTTCCTTGTTAAAGCACAGGAAAGAACTTATAATTGGATGATGGTTCGAGTACCGACTATTGCTCAAAGTTATATCAGGTTATTCATAGGAATGCCATTCTAGATCTGTCTGAATTACCATTATGTTCTGATGACCTAATCGATCCCAGCCTTCTGGTTTGACTTGTGCATTCGACATCTTGGTTATTATATGATGAATTTTTAAGTATTGGTTTTGTAGGGATTTATTTTTTGATTGGTTGGAGGATTTCATCATGAGCTGACATCAGTTAGAGAACCAATGGAAAACCTGCAGGGATTACTGGACAGCTGTTTCGTCCTAGTTTGGGGCTCTTCATCAGTACTCACCTCCTCCAGGGTTCGAACCCAGAACCTTCTAGTTACAGGGCAAGCTAGCTCGTAGAACATTAAGCCATTGGGACCCACCCTATCCAACCAGCCCATGAATTCTAACTTCTGCCAATTCATGACATAGCGCGATCACTTTGCAATGTCTTCTTCGATGAGTTACTGCCTCATCACCTTCAACCTGCTGCACCCAACTGGTCACGGCTTCCCATTATTATATGATGCACATTATGTTAAATCTTCTTCTTTTATTGGGTCAGTGGAGGGAGTCTTTAGACCGATAAAGTTGTCTCTGAATGAGTTCGTAAGTTGTGGCGCTATACCATTTTCTACGGGCTGATATATGGCATATCCCTTTTCTGAAATTACACGACCTGTTTTATCCAGTTGGTATAGGTGCCCCTCAATAAACAGGCCAAACATACTAGCATGATACCATGAAAATCCATTTAAGTTTTGAACTTACTATATCCATTAATCTATCACGTTGTGCAGATTTCAGTATCAAATGACATGTTTTTGATAAAAGTGCAGCAAACGTAGCTCAGATGAAGTACATTACGCCACCGATGTTATGTAAGTCAGAAAAATAATTTTTGATGAAAAATTTCATTTAAAATGCATATAAAAAATGCATAGCTTGTCATTAAATCACCACAGCAACGGGGTACAACGCTACAATTAGCGGGGATATACCATAAAGCCACTCACCTTCTACCGTATTACGAAAACTATACGAGGTTTTAGATGTCAGTCACTTTCTGATAAGGTAATACCACGGGGGATCTAAATTCCATACCAGTCGTGTCATAGCCATTGCATATTATGTCAATATTCGTGTTTTTCCTGTGGGTCTTCAGAGATATTTGATTTGATTTGCTTACTCAAAATATTCTAATTTAGTGATCAAGCGCCTTTTTATTCCTTTACTTTCCCAGTGGAACGTAGGGCACCTTCAAGCTAGACGCTTGAAGTTTCGGTAGCAGTAGTGATTATTTTTACAGGATAAGGTTGCTAGCCTTACGCCCAACCTTTCCTCTTTACCAGTCTTATTACTAGCTTAGCGAGGTGAAGGAGTGTGTCGGTGGCCGGGGATCGAACCCTGGACGACCTGCGTGGTCGGAGAGCACGCTACCTCTGTGCCACTGACGCACGAGTCAAGTGCTTAGACGTGTTTAAATATCACAATTAAATTCCACACTAGTTATGTTTTTTATAGTAGTGTAACGGTAGAATAGAAATGGAATATTTATTAGGAATTTGATGTACACATTTAAGGAAATTATGTACACCGTAAATTAAAGTCGTCATTTGCACAGATCTTCTGTGTTGTGCCACTTCTGCGGTTCCTTCGTTGTCTTTTCGTGTCTCCACCGTTCTGCCGCACAGGTCATTCATTTCCTCTTTTTGACGTCGAATCTGTCTCCCCACTACTTGACATTTTTATTCCGTTTCTTACTATACTACTGATAAATGATGTCAGTAGCACGCCAAAGCAGAGCTTATGGATTGTAGTATTAATTACGAGTTGAAGTTTGGGATTATAATTATATCACTGTATTTATACAACTTCCTCCTCATTTTCTTCTACCATAAACCGAATATCACTTTTCCACGATTATCTCTTAAAGACTACGTACTAGAATTCTTAGTAGCACGTTTTGTCTTAGATCATGTTAATTGGTAAGATGTTCCAATGACTTTGGGAAGAATACCACTTGTTCAAATATTCATTCACGATCTTTGCACATGTGTGATTAGAGCTGTCTGCAATTCAAAATTGTAGACAACAATTTACGTCAATGTTTACGTACTGAATGGGGGTCATGAGAAAAACAATAACAAAGCTTATCCCTGAGAGAATCAACAACCAATCACAGCAGACTTAACGTTTGTAAATACGATTCGCATATATATGGCTTAACTTTCTAAGAAACGGTCAGAAACAGTGCAGAATAACCTTCAGCAAGAAAACAACCAATCCGAAGACATTGCTTCTCCGCTGACAATAATGTACATAAAAATCTATAAATATCTCTTGATTTTCTCAATAAACGATCTGTTGCCTGGCCCTTGTCTTCTGTCGTTACACATGTACATTATCAAAATAGTGAACAATGTCATTGTTACTTAAGAATCAAATGTCTCTACATAACTTAATGTACAACAAATCTATAATTCAGTCTTGTTCTTCTATAAGTTTCTAAGGGGGTGGAGTGGGGTTGTTCTTCTTTCCAAGGTTTTTCAGGTAGATGGTTTTCCCATATCTATGTGCACTTATCAGTCCAACTGCACTTGTGGTGACAGTTATTTTGGGCGCACTACTAGAGCGCCGAGTCAAAGTGTTAGTGAACATCTCCTACAGTGGTTTGGCAAAAGACAGACAAAAGCAATCCGTAGCTCCATTTTGTCACATTTAGTTGATAGTAGTTATGTAGTGAAGAAAACGAGAGCAGTTAAGGTAATTCATCGTATCTCACCGAATCTTTCCAATGGAATTAGTATTTGTCTACTGCATACAGCTGAGGCAATAGGCATTTGCACTATTAAACCTAAGCTTTGCTTTCAGAAGAAGTTAGTACAGTAACTAACCCCTCCCTTGTTGGGCAATTAAGACCTAACCAACTGGTGACTTCTCAACCACCCCTTACTTATATTTTCAACCCCTCTCTTGTCGTCCCTTAATCTTATCACATCTTCATTAAAAACGTATTTCATTTATTTCTCTTACAATCTATCATTACGTAATCGGTTCGTTTGTCTTTCTTGGCGTTTGTCGACTACTACGTCTACCTGAAGATTTGTTTGTTTAATCATGCTGTTTTTCGTTATTTGTGTTATCACAGATCGCCTTACTTTTTCATCCTTATAATTGATAGAACCATCATTATCATTATTACTATTATTGTAATAACAGAAGACAAGGGCCAGGCAACAGATCGTTTATTTACGAAATCAACACATTTTTATAGATTTTCATTTTTATATTATTATAGATTATTGTAGGCAAACAAACACGGTCTTCTGATAGGTGGTTTCTCACTGAACGTTAATCTTTCATCTCTTTGTGGCCGTTTATTGAAGTTCAGATTATCTATTTGCAAATTGTATCCGCCTACGCAAAGTCTGCTGTGATTGATTGTTGAGTCAGTCTTTGTTCTTATTTTTCTCACGACCAATATTGGGGACGTAAACATTGACGTAAATTACTGTCTACCAATTTTAACTAGCAGCCAGCTCTCACCACATTATGACTAATTGCACAATTTATATGCGCAGTCTTATTATCCTATGGACAAATTACCGTGATTGGTTTATATTTGAATTTTTCTTTGTAAAGTTATGTATGTTAGAGTTAAGCCTGATGGGATCTAATTGAAAGCACAAGACTGTCCGCTAAATGTGTTGTTCTAGTGTAATATCATTTCGAAGACTTATAGACAAAAACCACCAAGTGGTCAAAAGAGGCTGACAGCAAAAACTGGGCTTCATGTGATTATAGAGAAGACGGAGGTGATAAAGATAACCACAGACTAACAGCAACATCAATCGTTATCAGGGGAATAAATTTGAACAGGGTCACATCCTTCACTTACTTAGGTGGTATCCTGTCAACTGCAGGCGACAGAATGAATGAGGATGTCAAAACTAGAGTCGGAAAGGCAAGACAGACATTCGTCATTCTGAAATCAGTTTTGAAATTTTTCTCATTCAGCATAGAGAAAAAAATCGGATTCACTTCGAGAAATTTTAGTCAGTAATTTCATATGGGTCAGAAACTTGGCGAGTCATGGAAATCATTTCGGGCAGGTTTCAGGCTTTTATCAAAATCTGCCCCCTTCGCTGTCTCCAAACTGAAGATCATATGACCAGAAAGAATCAGCAACAAGAAACTTCAAGAATGATTTGACTGAGAAACATATTGCTCAAGAAATATTGCGAATGAAATGGAGATAGGCCAGATACACGCTGAGGAGGCCACTGAGTGTCTCCATGCACCTGGCCTCCAAGTGGAGCCCAAGTGGGAAAGGATGCACTAAGGACGAACCCGATGGTGACATAGAGGAGATCGTGTGAGGAGCTCATGGGTGAACATGCAGCCGGCTAAGGAAGACTGGAGACAACAGAACAAAATGGGGATGTGCTGTTGAAGCCCTATATTCCTCTCTGAACCCAAGGGAAAAATAATAATAATACTGGGTTCCTAGAGGAACAAAGGACTTCAACAACACATCTTTACTTTGTCCTATCTTCTGTCGCCCTCTTCAACTGTGTCTACGATTGCCCATAATCCCTCATCTCCTCTTCGCATGATGTCCTCCATGTCACCCTCCCACTGACGACCCACTCATCGCTTCCCATTGGGTTTCCATTTGAGCAACGGCTTGCATTGCGCGTGATTTCACTCGATAGCCTTCTCAACGTATGCCCTATCCATCAAGCCTAGAACCAATATTGTGATGGAGTACAACGACAGCATCTAAAGTGTTTCTACCACACTTGTAAGCAAACTGTTTTGGGTCATTAGAAGATTTCAAAGCAGGTTTTAGAACATGCAACATAAGTTTATCCATAGGTTTCAAAAATGGAGACATGACGGTGATTGGCCTAAACTCTAGATCTGTTCCAGAAGATGACTTTGGTACAGGGACCACCTTTATTTGTTTCCAGGCAGCAGGTACTGTATCCCTGTGAAACGATGCAGCAAAGATTTGAGTAAGAGCATAACGCAAAATATCAGCACAATTTTGAAGCAAAATGCTGGGTACACTATCGGGTCCTAGGCTGTGTGATGGATTTAAGGATTTGAGACATGCCGCTAATACATCCTTTTCATTAAAACCAGGAAAGTGATCATTTGCATGATAAGAAATATGAGGTACAACCTTATTAGCTTGTTGCTTTATAAAAGATCAATCTAAGGCATTGATATACAAATAGAACTTGTGCACTGTGGTAGAGTATAATTCCATTATGGGTAAAATTGGTTTTGATACAGTCTCACAGTGTTATACAGTAATATCTACCGATTACGTTTCAAGCACAATTTATTACTGCTCATAATCATATCAAGGTATTCACACAACTTTCTAAATCCGTTTACATAATTCCATTATTTTCCATCGATTGATTTGATTGGTAGTAATATTTACCATATTTCCGGTATGAGTGATGAGTCATTCTTATTGTACGTGTTGGGTGTAGACTCGATGAACCAGGCAGGATTCAATAATCAACCTCTCTTTCTCTCCATCTACCTACACTACTTAGAATTTTCACTCTGTCTTACCCACCCTATTGTGTGATTGTGTGTTAATGCATGCAATGCTATTGCCGAGTTCCTTTCTAAATGACTTATCTTCGCGGGATCAATCATTCTAACCTTAGCTAAATTATTATGTTCTCATAATCTCACTACACCTGATCTACTAGTCTGACGTATGTAGTTGACTTAACTAACGGTCATTGCAATATATTTTGCAAAATAAATTATTTTGTTTAATTGAGTCAACAGGGTCCTTCAACCTACAGAGCTTGTCCTACTTGAGTGAATTTGTAGGTTTGAATGCCACTGTAGTTCCTGCTTTATTGAGAATCCTACGTAGGGTATGAGATGCCCCTTCCATATTTGGCAAATCTGTAGATGTCTTTCTTTCTTATTTATGTTATGATCATTAGTTTCACCATTAATTTTAGTTTGCTTTTGACCTTTTCTGAGCTTCCTAATGAATTTTATAGGATAGTTATTTAACATCAACACCTCTTCTATCTTTTTTATTTCCTCATTTAGGTCATTTTTGTAATACTTAGTGCTACTGCTCGGTTTGTTAGACACTTAACTAAGTCTGCCTTAACAGTTAACGGATGAGATGAATTAAAGTCTAAATACCTAGCACGTGCAATAGGAATGACTCATCACTCATACCGGAAATATGGAGAATACTACTATCAATCAAATCAATCGATGGAAAATAATGATGGAATTATATAAATGAAGTTAGAAAGTTGTGTGAGTAGTGCCTTGATGTGATTATGAGCAGTAATAAATTGTGTTCGAAACGCGGTCATCAGTAAATATTAGTGCTAAACACGCTGTGAGACTTTATCAAAACAAATTTTATCCATAATGGAATCAATCTAAAGCAACTGAATAAAAATAAGCATCAATAAAAATATGTTTTCTTTTTCTCGCCTATAAGTTGCTTAAAACGTTTCCCTATATATTAAATCATTCTTACGTGACTAAAAATTTCCATTTAGTCTTAGTATTTCAGACTTTGTCAGAGTTAATTCACTGAACACCAGTATCATCATGTGATTTATACAAATTCCTTTTTTCCATATTAAATTAGTTTATTTTAAATATCGCACAGTGATGATGCAATATTGATAACTGGATAATGTTTTGAGCGTGAATTATTGCTGCTCATAATCATATCAATTTTAGTCACACAGCTTAATAATTTACCTTATATATTTCTTCCTCTTTTTTCTTCCCCTCTCCCCCCTTGATGCTTGTTGCAACTTTCTGCATCTCCGGTATAGGCGCTTGCCCATTTCTATTCAACGTGGTGCACACCTGCAGTCGGAATGACGCAGCGCCTATACTGGAGATATGGAAAGTTGCAAAAAGCAACAAAGAGAAGAGGGCAAGAGGAGAAGAGGAAAAAAGGGACTAAATTCATATGATTATGAGGAGAAATAAATTCTGCTCGGAACGTCTTCCAGTTCTGAATACTCTGTCACTGTATGATATTTGAAATAAACTTATCTAGTATGGAATTACATTCTACCACAGTACCCAAGTTCTACAATTATATTAAATTCTCTTTTTCTCTTCTAAGCTTTTTCAAGTATTGGTTTTGTAGGGATTTTATTTGATTGGATGGAGGATTTCATCATGAGCTGACATCAGTGGGAAGCCGTGACCAGTAGGGTACAGCAGGTTGAAGATGAGGCAGTAACTCATCGAAGAAGACATTGCGAAGTGGTCGCACTATGTCATGAATTGGCAGAAGTTAGAATTCATGGGCTGGTCATTGGATTGGGCGGGTCCCAGTGGCTCAATGGTATTCTAAGCTTTTGTGAAGACGAGATGTTATCAAGTCCTGTAAGCAGTGTTTCAGCGGGACGGCAAATGTCCAAACAAAAGTTGAGATAGCAGTTGACATTAGAGACAATGACATCCAACATTTCATCAACCAATAGGTCCGAGTCAGTATCATGCGACATGCATTTTAGTTCAGGAATATTGTAGTGTGAATAGGATCATTCTTGAATCTTCTTTGTTAGGTGATCAAAAACCATTCTGAATGAAGCGATAACAACAGTTTGTGCAGGATAAGATGGTGCCGTCATTTATTTCTTTGGTTCTTCATAAGCTGTGTACAGACGAAAGAAAGTACTAAACCTTTTTTGTGTAACTTCCCATACACTTTTGGTAAAATAAGGATAATGCAGTGGTCAGAATTCAACAATGGAGCTTTACCTCGGGTCTCTTATGCATCATAATCATTTATAAAAAAGTCTAGGATTTTGTTCAGACAAGTATTGAATCTGACAGGGTTCTCATGACCTAGTGATTTAAGGAAGTTGTGATCGCATGAATTAAAATCCTCATGGACTATAGACAAGGAGTTTCAAGAGACAGGGGCAGCAGATTCGGTAAATTTGTTCACAAAGATGCTTATATTTTAGGAATCTAGTTAGTCAGGCTGTGCGTCGGTGGCATAGCGGTTTGGACGCTCGCCGACCATGCACATGGTCCGGAGTTCGATCCCCGGCCGACGCACTCCTTTACCTCGCTAAGCCAGAGATAATGCTGGTGAAGAGGAAAGGTTGGGCATGAGGCTAGCAACTCCATCCTGTAAAATAAACGCTGCTACAGAAACTTCAAGCCACTAGCTTGAAGCTCTATGTCCCACTGGGGAACGTGAAGGATAAAAAAAGTTAGTCAGGCTGCTTGAACGAATTCGAAATCGCATCCAGTTGGTTTCAACTGGAAATAACGCTCCAGTTGGTATGTGGCCATATATTTAGCCAAACCTGCTGACTTTTTAGCCTGGCCCACCTGACCTGGTGGCTAAGCTGTTGTTAACACCGCCCAAACTAGAGAAGGGATAATGCAATACGGCTGCTGAATGATGTATCTGTTGACGATGACTTAAAGAGAGTGTACACGTAGATAAGAAGCTGCCTGGCTCTTGTCCCTTGAAAATTATATTGACCTCCGTGTGCTTCATTCCGTACAGATAAACAAATTGATCGTTGACAATGAAATGGCTGAGGTTCATTTGAGTTGACGAACTTCTTTGGTCCCCTTCAATATCTGAGAAACTGCAGTCTGGTATTATGTAGGCATTTGTTATGTATATATGGGATTATTTACTTAAATGCTTTGGGTGACACATAACAGTGATATAATCCATATTGTTATTGCAAAAATGAAAACATACATGATTAGACTTAGACCATCTTGCATAAATAAATGTTTCTACCTCTCCTTCATGCTTTTTCTTTAAACTGTGTCAATCCTGACGGAAAACTTTATACCCATTTAATGAAATTAGATTATAGTCATGTTTCTGGTGGAGCCAAATCCCTTGTATGGCTAAACACCAGCATTTTGATACGCATTTGAGGATATTAGAGATAGTCCACTTTGTCAGGCAGAGATATTTTGTCTGTACCACCCACTTTGGAGACAATCATATTATTACTTAGTGGCTAAGTTAAAGTATCGCGAACGCTCCAATGACCTTGAACGCGTGATAATCGTTGGTTCACAGGATCCGTCATTATTATAGCGCTAATGTGAGCTCTATTCACCAACTAAAGAGCAAATATCACCCAGATCACGTTTTCAAGTAATGTTTGGACAATGAATTGATAGCGCGTAGCTGAAAATGTTCTTGTGCTACCTCCATGTACCTACAGCGGTGTTTAGAAGCTGGTGATGGACATGTATTTAGGTAGGAAATAAATGAATGTTCGTACTAGTAAGTTACGGACTGAGTCCATTGCTTTCTAGGAAATTTTCTTGCTAAATAGAAACTACCTCTGATGAATAAACTCTTAAGGTTTGGAGTGAAATCAATGACTGTGGAGACAGAAGACACCAAGGTGTCTTCTGTGCACTGGTTCCACCATTGTAGAGATGTAGCGGCCTGAAAGTTGAATACTGTTACACAGAAGGGAATAGTGGAGGTTATTCCAGGCCGTAGTGCCAACACCCTTCTACCAAATTATTCAAAAAACTATTCATCCCTGGAGCTACTGTTCATACTGACGAATGGAGGGGATACAATCGCTTATCAGATTTGGGATATATCCATTATCAAGTTAACCATTCTAATGATTTCGTCAACCTCATAACTGACACTCATACTAGTTCAATCCAGGGCCTCTGGGATAGATTGAAAAACAGGATAACAGCAATAAACAGCTCGCAAAATGAACTTATTTTTAGTCACCTTGCTGAATGTGTATATAGAAACTGGTTCAGATTGAAAACTGACACTTCTCATTATAACTGGGAAGTATTTTTAAGTCATGTCTGAGAAAAATACCCTGTTTAATGTGTTTTCATGCATTTTCTTGTAAGTAAACGTCAATTTTTGTGTAAAAATTACTACTCGTTATGACTGGTCAGCTCAAGGTCACTCGTGCGTTCGCATCCCATGGATCAAGATACTTTAAATTTCTCTAAATAGTGTACGTTTTAATGTATGCTGCCAACCACAGTGATGTTTTTTCCTCAATTTTCAAGAATGACTCAACGCGATAGGTTGGAAGGATCTTAAAAAGACACGATTGTGAAGAATACGGTTTGAAGATATTAATGATTTCCTATAGTTTGGTTCGTAAGGGTTAGTTATGTTTTTACGAGTTGATCACGGATTGATATCAGTTAGAGAGCCTTTCAAAACCAGCCACAGGGAATACTGGACAGCTGTTTCATCCTAGTTTTGGGAATCATCGGCATTACGCACCCACCAACAGGGTTCGAACCCAGGACCTTCCGGTTACAAGGCAAGCTGGCTCGTATACCACTCAGCTACTGGGCCCCGATTCAATGGCTCATAAATTCAAACTTCTACCAATGCGTGATGCATTTAGCGCGACCCCAACCAATGTCATCGGTGGGACATCCATCCTCACACGTGACATTTGGATGGACCTCACTGGTTACGACTTCTCACTAGAACTCCGGAAAAACTTCATCCTGTAGGAGGTCAATAGCGAGCATCAGATTAATTTTATATAGTTTGTTTGTAAGGATTAGTTTTGTTTTTACGAGTTGATCACTGATTGATATCAGTTAGAGAACCACTGAAAACCAGCCAAGGAGTACTGGACAACTGTTTCATCCGATTAGTTTGGGAATCATTGGCAGTATGCACCCACTGGGATTCGATTAAAACTATAATATAGGAGTAAATCAATGCAATATGTGAGTTGATGGAAGGTGGCTTTTTTGGTAGCCCAAAGTTCAAGCAGATTGCCTTGATAATTACTCTTAACTGTCAAATGCATCGTAGTCATTCACTCAAGATCCATAATCTAAAAATATAAAGCTACGAGGAAACAGATCAGTGCTCCTATTTTATGCAATGAAGATACTCCTCCCTATAATAGAACTGTAACAACAGAAGACAAAGGCCAGGCAACAGATCGTTTAATAAGGAAAATCAACACATATTTCACTAAGCCGGTAATAAGACCGGTAAAGAAGGGGAGGGGTTGGACTTTAGGCTAGCAACCTCATTCAGTAAAGATAAACATCACCGCCTCTAGCTTGAAGCCCTATGTTCTACTTGGAACGTAAAGGAATAAGGTCCTATGGCCAATGTTCATTCCAAAATATAAAACAAATTACTTATGAGATTCCTTTTCTCTATATGAAGTTAGCTGCTGAACAATAACCTTAAAGATAATAGCAGATATTACAGTGAACTTATTAATAATTAATCTCATTCTGTTTAGCAATCCATTCAGATTATATTTATAGTATTATAGGTTAAAATCTTAATTCAGTGAATTTAATTACTATACCAGTAGCATTTATGAGGGAGTTATTCTTCCTTTTCCCTCTCTTTCCCTCAGCCTCATCATCTTCCTCTCTTAGATTATAAATGTTCTGGCGTTTTATATTTGTGATAGTAATTAGTTTATCACCTTTTAATCAGACATCACCTATTGTACCACTTTCCTCTCGTGTGTGTTTCATCGACAACTTGCTTGTTATTTGATTCTAGGAAACTGATAATGCAGACTACATCTAGCTATCTCTCTATAGAATCAGAAAATATATAATTAGCGAAAATGAAATTATCCAAGAATAAGTTGTCTTTCTAAATAGATTAAAGTGGATTGCACTCAACAACTAGGCCTAAGTAATCAATATTAGTGTGAAGAGCATATTTATAAGATATTTTGAAACTAAAATGTCTCCTATTATTTATTATTATTATTTCCTGGAGTTCCAAATGAAATACAGGATTTCAATAACACATCTTCGTTTTGTCCTGCACTATAAAATCCTCTTCAGCTGGCCGTACGACTGCCCAGAAACATTCAACTCCTCCACTTTGACTCTAGCCTTATGCTTTGTTTCTCGTTCGGGTCCCACTTAAGAGATGGCCTAGCATGTGATGTCAGTGGACAGTATCCTCAGTGGGTGCTCGACCCATCTCCATTTGCTTCAGAATATTTGTTGAGCAGTAGCACTTTGGTTAGTTCGTTCCAGAGTTTCTTGTTGCTAATTCTTTATAGCAAGCTAAGGTTGTTGTTGTTGATAAAAGTCTGCAGCAGGCTGTTGTAAATGCTTCTTTTTTGAAGTGCATGGCAAATCTCTGACTGACCGACCGCATACGAATTTCGTTCTTCATGCTGACTGGACGGAAGAGATTCTCAAATTGATTTTGGAGTGATGGAGGTCAGCCTTTCCTTTCAGACTCTGGTTTTGACATCCTCTTCTGTAATGACTGCCTGTAGTCGAAACGATACTACCTATATAAGTGAAGGTTGTGACTTTTATCAAATTTCTCCCGTTGGTATTGATTGATGCCTGTTGTTGTTGTTGTTATTGATCACCTTCATCGTCTCTATGTCTTCACTATCTGCTTCTTCTACCATCTTGTTGGTTTTGGCCTGCAAGTCTTCAAATTTAAGCGACATCGGAAACAAATTGTCTGCGAAGTTCACACCTTCTGTAACAACAGAAGACAAGGGCCAGGCAACAGATTGTTTATTGAGCGAGATCAACACATATTTATAGATTTTAATGTACATTATTGTAGATTATTGTTAGTAGAAAATGCAGTCTTTTGATTGGTTGTTTCTCACAGAAAGTTAACCTTGCATCTCTTTGTGGCTGTGTCAGATCATCCATATACTAATTGTATCCGCCTACACAAAGCCTTTGTTCTCATTTTCTCACCACCGATATTGGGGACATAAACATTAACGTCAAATACTGTCTACCAACTTTGGCTAGCAGCCAGCTCTCACCACAGAACATACGAATAAACTATTGTTTATCCTTGTTGAATAATTTTAACACATTGAACATAGAAACATATATTTGCTATAATTCATTGCAACACTTAGGGGACATGCTTCGGATGATTCATCGTCAAAATGTTCTTAATGACTGCACTAACTGAAAAGGGATCAGTAAGTCCCAAATTCGATCTTATAATTCTTGAGGAAAAACAGATTTCTTATTCAGCGATTTCATTTTCAAGCAGATGTACAGTCGTATTCATATTACAGAAAAAGAAGGCATTAAGTGGCACTAGAAATTGCTCAATCAATATTGCATATATAATAAAAATAAAGATAATTAAAATGATGTACTAAGGCGGTAGAGTTGGAGTGGATGAATTACAAAACTTTTAAAGATTATTAAATAAGTGAACTGGTATAGAGATTTTAAACTGTATGTCAGGTGTTGTCTGAAAAATTAAGAATAAGATAAGACGGTGGAGATGAAGTGAAGTGGAATGAATTCGAGTGAAAAAATAGAAAAAAAAATAAAAGAACATCATTATGACCAAGGTAAAGAAAAGGGTTTAAGAAAGAGTTTTTGAACACATAATTTAGATTTTGTCCATGTATAGCTAGAGTTTTGGCTAAAAAACTGTGGAAAAGTTAGTCTTAAACCTTCACTTGAAGCCTTTAACGATCCCAAACAATTCGCCTATAAACACAGTAGAAGAACTTTAGATGAGGCTGAAGTCTTGCATCATAACATTGTCTCCAGTTTGGACAAGGGGGCTAAATTTGTTCACTGCACCTTCCTAGATTACACATCTGCTTTCGACTCAGTACCTAGAGATATTTTGTTAAATAAGCTTGCTGAAACTCAAGCTGACCGTTGGGTTGTCAAATGGCTGCATTCTTATTTATCAGGAAGAAAGCAGTGCATTGTATATCAGGGAAAGTCGTCCACTTCGTTGCTTACTGGTGTCCCTCAAGGCGCTGTCCTTTCGCCTCTTCTGTTTTCTTTCTTCTTGTATGACCTGCCTCATCCTGATGAAATGAACATTGTTAAGTATGCGGACGATCTAACTATTTCAATGTTTGTTAACTCCCAGCTAGTCTGTACTAAGATGAAAGCTTTCAATCAGGAGTTAGCAAATGGTCTTCGTCTAATGGCCTTAAACTAAATCCTTCCAAATGTTAGACTGTTAATTTCAGCTACCGATGTAAGAGAAAGTTAAATGAATTTGCTGGTTCCTATGACCCTTGCAAAATTGATGACAGTGATATAGAAATCAAGTCTGAAGTTAAATATCTTGGATTAATTCTTTCTTCTGACCTATCCTGGTCTTCCTGTGTCTTAGCGATTTCTAAAAGAATATTTCATTTGACTTTTTACATTTTGAAGTTGAGGCACTCAGGCATAACCCAACCCCTCCTCTTACAGTTTGTCAACTCTTACATCTTACCTATTCTTCTTTACTGTTCACCCTTATTCTTTCTTGGATTGCTTAAAAAAGACTATGTCATACTTCGTAGAACTCTGAAGACTGTCAGTAGGACGAGTGGTATCCCATTGGGCCATATCGTTGGCATTGTCACCGATAGCCATTTGATGTCATGCAACAGATTCGCTAGAGGAATTTTGTCAGACTGTGAGAACCCACTCTACCCGCAGCTCCAACCTTGTGTCTCAGAAGACTTTATGCACGTACGTCTTTTTTTTGCTGAGAATTCCATTTGTGTATTATAAGTACTGTTTTTGGAATAAAGTAGATTATTATTATTATAAGTGGAGAAGACGTAAGCTTTTCGAGTGATTGGATTTAGTCGTGTAGATAACTTTAAAGGATAAATCATGTTGGGCCTGAATGACCTGACTGTAGGAGGTTTTCACAGATTGAACACTGTATCGCCCTTTGTTCACCTTTCATTAACCAAACCGGTTAGTATTCAGCTACACGTTTACGGAGAACACGTTTACAACGTCCAATGTAATTAGCAGCTCCACATGAGCATGTGGATGAGTATATGCACATAGAAGTGGACATAAGCCGTAGTCTATCCTTAACGCATTGTTGAATCACATTTCCGTTGGTAAATACTAAATGTAAGTCAGCTGCATATAAACAGCGTTTAAAACATCTAAATAAACAACTTTTAATCACTTCAGGAATAGTGTCACTTTTGAACGCCAAAGTCATAAACAGTGTCATCCTTGTCACTGTGATTTGGCTGGGGATGGTTTCTTTACTGGTGTTTCTGTCAATAAACATATAATTCTGTCAGTGAACATTAAGTTACATAATGTCAGTTCTAACCAAGGAAGAGTCTACTTTCAATTTCTTCATAAAGCCCATCATATAATTTTCTGGTAAGATTTATGCTACTTACTAAATATGTAGTAAGCTAAAATGAATTTCGAAACTTTTCAGGTTAATATGTGAGTCTTACAGGAAAAACGAATAAAACAGTTAAGAAATCATATTTATTCAGGGTAATAAAATGAATTTTACAAACTGATCAGTGAATAAGAAGAATGTTGGACTCTTTACAATATAAATGTATTTTGTTTTGTATTTTTTACAAGAGAAAAAAATGTGATGGAGTTGTTTAGTTAAAAAAATGTAATCTATAGTTCTCTGAATAGTTACCATTGAAAATTGAATAAATTGTACCGCATGATTCAATGTGCTTACACATCTAAATATTTAAGCTACACAATTTCAAAATAGTAGTAGTAGTAATAATAATAGCAGTATTCTTTGTATTAGATTAGTCTAAAATATGTAATTGTTTTTGTCTTTTCTTTTCGGATAATTGTTTACATAAGGCGACCTAAGTACAATGAGAAAAGAAACTATGGTATTCACAGCCAATCAGACAGACGTTGGGGGGGGTTGTTTGCTTAATGTGATCAACTTTCAAATGGACTATGCACAAAACTATCTGTGTACATCCTTACGCCATAGTTATTACATGCTCAAAATACTGACTCATCTTCAATAAAACTGAATGAAGTTCGGTTTGCTTAGCCAATATGGCTATGTCGCATGAGACCACAATTTACACTAAGACTGCATTACATTTCACATAATACTTGAAGTGTATGTAAAGTTATTGCAAAAATAGTATTTGTAATTGTATTATTGCTAGTATTGTTACTACTATTGTTACTATTATTATTATTATTATTGATATTAGCTGTAGTCGTATTTGTTGGCAGAAATATACATTTTTCTTCCTGTGAAACTGTAAAATGTTTAAAAACGTCTGATTTTTTTCGTTGGTATTTTCATTTCCGTTCATCTACAACTCTCTGTCTGTCTGCACACAATACTAATAATTATACTGTATAGACTGTATGTGAAAACTAAAAAATAGTTGTTGTATTAGGTATTTTTTTCTTCTCATAACAAAAGGAAACAAGAAAACTCAAAAATAAAATCCCCCCAACCCCGAAAAAGAAACCAAAAACATACAAAAACAAACAAAACATGAAAGAGTAATATGAAGTGATGAAGTGGATTCCTGTTGAGTTGAATTCATCTGTCATTGAAATCGAGTTGGGTCTGTTGGGGCTGGGTGAGGGGGGGGGTGGTGTAAAAAGGCAGACTTAATTAGAAGTTTGAATATGCGTATTTTTCGATGACCCTGTCTTTGTACTGTTCTTTAGCGATTTACTACGGAAAAGTACCTGTTTAATTTTCGTCATTGGAGATTTCACTTTTGGAGGAGGCTAAATATGAAAAAAGGAGCGGAAAAAAGAGAAGAAAAGAAAGTGATAATCAGTTATTGATGATTATTGATTTTTAATGAAAAGAACTGAACGAAATAGTTTTTATTTTATAGATGAACAGATGCGTTTTACAAACGAGTAAAGTTATTTCACACTGCCAGTATAATATAAAAGTTATTTAACGTTTTGAGGAGGAACTAGATGCAATTAAGTCGCTGAGATAAAGGTTCCTTCAGAAGGGTACATTTTACTTCAACCAGTTAACTTCAGGGGGAGAATGCTCATCAAGCGCGACTCACCTGGTCCGGAGTTCGATCCCCAACTGACGCACTCTCACACCTCCGTAAGCTGGTAGTGAAGCCGGTAAAGAGGGAAGGTTGGGTATGACGTTAGCAACGCAACCCCGGGAAAATTAAAGGCCACTGCTACCAAAACTTCCACTCGGAACGTACAGGAACAAAAACAAATAAGCTGACTTGATACTTCACTTACATTCTTTTCAATATTATAAACAGTTTATAATACAAGTGAAAATGTCATAAGTGTATCGATAAATTAACCATAAAAGCGAACGTTTACAAGATTTTCGCTTGCTGCTGAAAACAAAGAAATTACGTGTAATGTGGTCATGAGAATGAAACATTTTCTCTGTTGCAGACAAAAGCAACAAGCCATTTAGTCGTTAAGGTTGAATTTAGTAGCCCAAGTTTCGGACTCAAGACCCATTGGCTACAACAAGTCCAATGGCTTAGCAGATGAGCCAATAATACAAATATTCTAATGCAAAATAACGACATTTTCAGCATCTTTAGTGAGGGAAGAAGGTGAGCTTAAGACTTCAACAACACCGTTATGCTAGATACTTTTCTGGTACCAAACAAGTACTGTAGAACAAAATTAGTTAATCAGAATTCCGCTGAACAAAGTACCTTAGATGCAAGTAGAATATTCCCAATAAGGTGCGACCAAAAACTCTGTCTACAAGCATCACATACTAACAATTCCAACAGACAGTCCAAAATCAGAATGGCCTGGATTCATTCAAACAAAATCTTGTCGAGAAATAACACCTTATCAATACATCACACAATATCACAAAGAGAAGTATTAACATTAGAGATTAAACAGGAATAAAGACAAATAGTGGGGAATGATCAAGTCAACATGTGATATGCAGTTGTCAGAACAATCATATACAGCCTAGGCGAGGAAGGATAATAAATTAGAAGATATTTGAATTCAAATTAACAACAGTAATTCTCACAGTAAGTGACTAGTTGATAAACGTTTTAATGAGATTGGTTGAGTGCAGTGAACTAGGAACCGTTCGTACTTGTCCATACGCATCAACAAGACGTGTCTGTAGCCTCAGAGAAACCCCTTCCTCATCCGAGACTCGAACCCGCGTTATCCAGCTGTGCAGTCGAAGACATTACAACTGAGCAATTTGAGCTGATGACTGACTTTCTGCAAAACTGAGAAATATAATTACATCATTATATTTCTACTCCTTGGGTTGGTTCTGACAGAACTCCATCAGTCAAGTGTGAAATCTGGTAACGGTAGATTTCGTTAACGAAATCAAATCAAAGTACTCAATCATTCCTGTTTACAAATCAAGGTTATGAAATACAAAAAAACTTAAATAGATTTTATTAAAATCCTATTTTATTAGCCGAGATTTTTGAAAAACACCTAAATGTGACGTGTTCAAATAAAAATAAGAGTCATTTGACACTAAAAGTGTAGCGACGGATCTGTTACGAAGAAACCGACATGTTGTAGTTGAACTTGGAAAAACAATCTAGTCATTCTACTGTATGGCCAACGAAAACCTCCTCCACACACACACACACACACACAATTACAAAACGCTTCAAAGTCAGCAAATCACGGTTATCCATCGTGAAATCTATGTGGTCCTATTCATAACATTAATAACATCAAAAACTCAAAATTACACCCTAAATCCCACCAGGCAGCTATACAGGTCAGATAAGTTCCTAAGTACGAAATAAGTAATGTAGACCAAAATTAGCTAACCAAAATTCAATCTCAGGAAGTATCTTAGAATCAAGTAGAGTATTATCTACTCCCTGAATGAAAATCACACGCCAAACAGTTCTCGCAAACAATTCAAGGTCACTCAAATTTAATCACATCGTAAAACAACACATTATCAATATCATCATCACACAAACAAAGAGAGAAGCATTCACATTAGAGATTAAACAGGAGTGGAGACAAACATTAAGGATTAATTCAGTATATATGGTACGCAAATGTCAGAACAATGATATACGGTCTAGAAGAGGAAAGGATAATAATTACGAAGTTACTTGAAACATGCAAATAATTGTTGATATTGTAATGAGGTCGTTGGGGAAGGATTTCTCAAACAATTATTCCATTATAGTTTGATCCTGACTTATATGGTTTATTCTTAACTGCTTCCAGTAAGTGAGTTAGTTCAGAAGGAGAACATCTTGTCGGTTAAAGGTTACGTGCTTTTGATTGAAGTCAGGCTCAAAATTAATTAATTAAACTTAGAATACTGAGACTTTAATTCATAACGCATATTTCATTCTTATTATTTGTGGCACTATTATTTTTATTTTTAGCAACTACTTTTTAGTCACGTTAATCTATGGAGGTAAAGAGAACTAAACGGAAGAGTTATCATTTTCAGCTAAATTTAGCTTTCAAAATGCCTATTCACCAGATTACTTTTCAATTAAGATGACTAATTTAGGAGGGTAACTTAGTGACATCACCTAGCTTATAATGTCAGGGTGTTAGGATTGACAATCTAGCCTTGTTAGCCGTGAAGTCATGATTGATGCATGCACTGACATTATAATCTGATTGGACAAATTCGATTAATTCATTTCTGGAGGATCTTTAAGGCAATAACCTTTTTGGAAGCAGCTATTGGATTCAATGGAGCCATAATAAATTTTGACGACGAACGAACCCAGTTCCTAGTATAATTCAGTACTGTATCCAGTCATATCGGTATCATATCAATATCAATTCTCAACGGAGGGTGTAACAGTGTCCTTTAGTTTTGAGTAAGTGCTGTTAAAACAGAAACAGAAGCAGTATGAAGACTTTCAATTGAAGCCGTTCGAAGTGCTTCCTAGTAAATTATCTTTGCAGTCGTCTAGTCATCTCGGTAATTTTAATTTGATTTTATTATAGCTTGATTCCACACAGTATTTTCGTAGAAGTATGGAATTTTCAGCATGTGATATAGGTAGTTCAAATTTAGCAGGCCGACCATTTATATCAGGTGTATGTCGCCAAGGGATAGAAACACGGAGCTTGTGCATGGTCGACGAGCGTCCTAACCACTGTGCCATTGACGCACAGAAGATTACTCTTGAGTCTGGCGCCTTAGAACTCTCGGCCACCCCGACCTCAAACCTCTTGAGACCTCCGGGAGCCGAACCCAGATCGACTGCTTGGAAGGCAGCCATGATAACCGCTACAGTGACAGTATTGATTCTATCTTCTAATCAGCCACAGAAGTTCAGAGCACTTTATCAGTCGACGCATTATTTGCACAGTTGGGTTTCAGTGAATCCACGAAGGTTGATGTTACAAATCAGATCAAGAATCTGGATTCGAATAACGCATCAAAATCCTGTGAAGACACTTCAAACTTAGGCAGTGAAATCTCTGTTAATTTTCAATTCAAGTATTGGTTTGTAGGGATTGGATTGATTGGTTACAGGATTTCATCATGATCTGACATTGGTTAGAGAACCATTGGAAAACCTGGGAGTACTGGACAGCTGTTTTGTTCGAACCCGGTGGGTGCGTACTGATGACGAGTCCCAAACTAGGACGAAACAGCTGTCCAGAACTCCCAGGTTTTCCAATGGTTCTGCAACCAATGTCAGCTCATGATGAAATCCTGTAACCAATTTTCAATTCATTTAAAAGAATTTTAAAGATTTATGTCGTTTTACCAATTGTCCTGATTTGGATCTGTTGGGCATCGATTTGATTGATAAACTATCCCTTTGAGGAATACATTTTTGTGATACTGACTTTGATGAAACGATGCGAATTCTTCGTAAAATCTATGACGAAAATACATCGTTATTCACTATCTACTACAAGTATTCAATTCTGTCCAGAGAACAGTGTGATCACTTCCTTACTTTTCCTGGTGAAGCCAACCGTGCATCAAGCAAGGGTCTACACTGTTTCACATTGGTGGGAGGTATCATAGACGTAGAGTACACGAACCTACAGATGTCGTCCAGTAGTCCTTTAGTTGAAAATCTATTAAAAAAGGGAGGTGTTAGGACGGACAACCTAGAGTTGTTAGCCGTGAAGCTATAACTGATGCATGCACTGATGTGACACTCTGATTGGACAGTTTTGATTGGTTTATTTTTGGAGGATCTTCAGTGCCATGAAATCATTCGGATATTGATTACTTATTTATGGCTTAAATATCCATAGATGTGTAAAAGATATACATATATATACCCTACATTATGAATATTTAAAGGTTATCTCTGTTGTCGTCTTGTCTCAGTTGTATCTGAATTTAATGTCTATCACAGTGTAGGGAATATTTCCAAATGATCACCTGGTTACTGCATTGTGTCTGGAGGCGCATCCTAGTCAAGTTAGACGACAAGCACAGTTTAGTAACACAGTTACGACTTAAGACCATTTTAACAACAAGATAAGAGAGATTATTCGATTATTAAATAGTGATTATGATAATGTGATGTGTATGAAATACAACGACTGAAATTATAAAGATTCCTTCGCAAAAATGTAGTATCCATCTTCACTACTGCAGCACCTGATGTGTGGACTTATAAAGCCAGTGCTTAGTTGAGCAGTGCTAAGATGAAATTTGCCATCCGTATTTAGTACTATTTCAATTTTAGTTAAACCAAGCCAAAAGATTTTAACTCTATATCTTACAGATAACAGAAATATAAGCTGAAAGTTAGAATTCATGGATTGGCCATTAAATCGGATCCCAGTGGCTGAATGGTATACGAGCCAGCTTGCCTTGTAACCGGAAGGTCCTGGATTCGAATCACAGTGGGTGCGTACTGCCGATGACCCCCATAACTAGGATGAAACAGCTGTCCAGTACTTCAATGCTGGTTTTCAATGGTTCTCTAACTGATATCAATCCGTGATCAAACTCGTAAAAACAAATCTAATCCTTCATAATGGATAAAATTTCTCTTAAGCCCTATTTTAGAATTATTAAACTGTATTCCCCTTTGTTAGCCGTTGACTTGGATGAAGTGAATGTTCTTTTCATTATTATCTTTTTTGTTTCTGAGTAGAACATAGGGTAAAAACCGTCTTAAGTTCCAGCAGCAGTGTTGTTTTCTACGGGGTGACATTGTTAGCCTCATGCCTGACAATCCCCCTTTTCTGGTAGTACTATAGGCTAGTATGCTAGGCTGAATTTAACGGTCTGCAGGCCATGACTCAAATCTGGATCCTTAGTAAGGCTGACGAGGATTCTATCGCGCATCCATTTGCTTTTGCTTATAACGGTTAACTAAAGTCACTGTGTCATCAGGTGTTATTGAACACATTCATGGTAAAAAAAAACTAGCTGATTAAGAATTACTGTTTTAGAGAACTAACTAGTCGTTGAAAACGTCTCCATGGTTATTTGAGTGTGTGTGTGTGAATGAAAAGTTACTTATCATTTTTTGTTATTTTTGAGCATTAAAAGTACAAAATGTCTGGGAAATAGATGTACATATGTATTAGTGAATGATGTTCAGTCCTAGTGAATTATTATGATAATGATTTGAGCTGAGACACACGACTAAAATGAAACTGAAATAAGCCGAAATTGTTAACAGTAAACTAGACCTTTGAAACAAGGCACATAAAGTATCAGTTTTGAAAATAGATAGGTCGAAAAGTAAGTACTTTGTCCAGCAGTTTTATGCAGTTTACCGTGGTTCATTTCACAATAGTTATTTATACAGTAATGAGTATACAAATATAAAATTGGTAAATTTACTGTGTCTACACTTTAATGTCCCTTATTAATACTCATATTCAGTGTAATGATCAAAACCAACGTTTCATGGTTTGAAAGCAGGAAAACAATCTATGGATCCGTCAGTATAGTTGGCCTGAACTTCGTCGAGTTACATGTAGTCACAAAATGCTCCAAAAACTCAAAATTAAGTCAACAATCCCTTTAGGGGGGGGCTGTATAGGCTACATGAATTTCTAGTACAAAACAAGTAATCTAGAAGAAAATTAATTAAACAAAGTTGAACTATAAGAAGTACCTTAGAATCAAGTAGAATATTATCAACAAGGTGGGTGGGATCAAAACTTCCTCAGGAAGAATCAGGTGCGGGCAGTTCTGTGAGATATTTGAAGGTCGGAATGACCTCAATTCAATCAAACAAAATCGCACTTGTAAGACAACACACTATCAATCTGATCATCTTACAACCAGAAAGAGAAGCATTCACATTAGAGATCAAACAGGAGTGGAGACAAATTATTATTTTTATTGTCTCCTTTAATTCCTAGAGGAACATAGGGCTTCAGCAGAACGTCTCCACTGCTTTCGGTTCTCCACGAACGTTTTCACCTGGCTCCAAGTTTGCCCACATGCTTTCATCTCCTCTTCACATGACCTCCTCCATGTCACCCTTGCACTGACGACCAACTCGCCGCTTCCCATTCGGGTTCCACTTGAGCGATGGCCTGGCGTGTGATGTCACTTGATGGTTTTCTCAGAGTATGACCAATCCACCTCCATTTCTTCCTGCATATTTGTTGCACAATCGGTTCCTGCTGAGTTGGTTCACTCCCAGAGATCCCTCCCTGTTGCTGATCTTTTCTGGCCATCTGATCTTGAGTATTGGGCGAAGACAGCTGTTGATGAAGGTGTGTAGTTTGTTCGAAGTGCCCTTCATGACGCGCCAGTCTCTGATCCATATAGTAGCACTGACTTCACATTAGAGTCGAATATCCGGATCTTATTTTTCATGCTGAGTGCTGTTGACCTCCACACAGACTTGAGAGTAATGAAAGCTTGCCTTGCTTTCCCGATTCTTGCTTTGATATCCTCATCAGTTCCGTCCGCCTGTAGTTGAAACGATACTTCCCAGGTCGGTGGGTAGGTAGAGAATGTTGCTTCTTTCAGATTTCTCCCATTTATGCTGATTTTTAAAAACATTTGGAACACTTCACGATTTTGCGTGTCATCCTTGCTCAAAGTGCATGCTAATCTTATCTGTATCGTTCTAAATTTAGTATATGTACCGCCAAATCGAGTACAAATAATAAGGATTAATTCAACGTATGATACGCAAATGTCAGAGCAATGGTATACAGTCTAGGAGAAAACAAAGAGACAATAATTGGAAAGTTAATTGAGGCATACAGGCAAGTATCGATATTGTAATTAGATCCTTCATTGGGCATTTCCCAAACAATTATGCCGTTACATACAGTATCGTTCACTTTAAATGCAAGATATCTGATGTATTTACTAGTAAGACAAATCAGTAAATTTTTAAAAGGGAAATTCACAGAGTTTGACTAATTCTTCGACAAGAAAACGTAATAAACTCTTAGTTTTCAGAAGGCTATGCTGACTAGTATGGATAATATTAATAGAAATCCGCATAAATGGTGGAGAACTATTAGTGAACTGAGGTATGTTTTCAAGATACTAGTAATTGACTAGTTAAGATGTATATCCATATATTACTGTTTGTTATAATAGTAATAATGTAAGATAGAAGTGTTTTTGCCCTTCAGTTTTATTAGATTTCTTAAAATAATCAATAATGGAATAGATTAAATAAAGTGACGTCGGCGGCACGGTGGTAGAATGCTCGCCAACAAGGCAGGTGGTCCCGGGTTCGATCCCCGGCCGACGCACTCCTTCACCTCGCTAAGCGAGAAATAAGACTAGTAAAGAGGGAAGATTGGGCGTGAAGACAGCAACCCTACTGCTACCGAAACTTCAAAGCGGTAGCTTGAAGCCTTATATTCCACCGGGTACGTGAAGGAATAAGGTCGCTCAATCGAAAATCAAGATTAAATTTCACTAAAATGTTGGTTAGCTTACTATTATTATTCAGTAGTTAGGTGAGAAAAAACAATTTTCATAGAAAGTGTATATTTGCATACCTACTATTTATTTACTCACACTTATAAAATTGTTATGAAATAGTCGGATATCGGAGTACTACAAAGCGATAACTTTGAAAATAGTGAATTGATTCTCTACAAGTGACAATTTGGATTTCATTAATGTATAGTTTTGACATCGCTTTGTAAATGTTTGCGGTCGAATTAAATTATAGTGTCAAATTTTTATTCTACTCTAGGTTTCCAAGTGCAGCATAGGGATTAAACAGCATACATCCATTTTGTCCGGTTCTCTGCATTCCTTTTTAGCCGGACACAAGCTTTCACTTCTTTTTCACATGATCTCCTCCATACCATACTCGTCGCTTCCATTTCGGATCCGTTTGGAGGACCTGGTAAGCGATGTCATCTGATAGTCACTACAACGTTCCTCTGATCCGTCTCCATTTTCTCCGGAATATATTTTTGGGTAATAGCTTTCTGATTGGTTCGTTCCCAGAGTTCCTTGTTGCTAACTGTTTCTGGCTGGCCATCTGATCTTCAGTGTGGAGCCAGTAAAGAAGGCAGTTTTATTGATAAAAGTCTGCAGCCGGCTGTTGGAAATGCTTTTGATGGCCGGCACACCAAGTTTCTGACCCATATAGAGGCACTGGCTGACTTGACATTGGTGTTGGAAATGCAGATTTTGTTGTTTATGCTGAGTGCAGTGCTGATTTCAGAATGATGAATGTCTATCTTGCCTTTCTAATCTTGTCTGCTTTTGCCATCCCCATCCGTGCTCACAGCGATACTGTATCGGTAATTGAATGAAGTTTAGAGCACGATTTATCACTGATAATCATATCAAGGCAAGCGAAATAACATCAGCAGTTGAACATGTAATCAGGTTACGTCTGGAAGTAGAACTCCATAGAATTATTACAAAACTAAACAGTATGAAAAATGAAGTTGAAGCCTTGATGTGATTATGAGCAATTAACTGTCATCAGTAAATAATACAGTATTCAAGTATTGGTTTGTAGGGATGTGACTGATTGGTTACAGGATTTCAACATGAGCTGGCATTGGTTAGAGAACCACTGGAAAAACTGGGAGTAATGGACAGCTGTTTCGTCCTAGTTTGGGATTCTTCATCGGTACGCACTCACCGGTCTACGAGCTCGCCTTGTAACCAGAAGGTCTTCGGTTCGAACCCCGGTGGGTGCGTACTGATGAAGAGTCCCAAACTAGCACGAAACAGCCTTCTAGTACTCCTAGGTTTTCCGATGGTTCTCTAACCAATGTCAGCTCGTGAAAAATGATACAGTATCACTGTGTTATGTTAATTAAATTTACCCTAAGACTTTCTTTAATTTTATAAACTCTACTCTGCGTTTAACCGTTTTCCTTCGGTTATTATTATTATAATATTATTATTATTTCCTTTAGTTCCTAGAGGAACATAGGGCTTCAGCCATGCGTCTCCATTGCGTTCGGTTCTCTGCTAGAGTTTTCACCTGGCTCCAGGTCTGTCCACATGCTTTCATCTCCTCTTCACATGACCTCCTCCAAGTCACCCTTGCACTGACGACCAACTCGCCGCTTCCCTTTCGGGTTCCACTCGAGCAATGGCTTGTCCAGTGATGTCACTTGCTGGTTTCCTCAGAGTGTGGCCAATCCATCTCCATTTCCTCCTGCCTACTTTTTGCACAATCGGTTCCTGGTTGGTTCGCTCCCAGAGATCCCTGTTGCTGATCTTTTCTGGCCGGCCATCTGAACTTGAGTATTGAGCGAAGACAACTGTGAATGAAGGTCTGTAGCTTGTTTGAGGTGCTCTTTGTGACACGCAGTGCAAGTCTCTGATCCGTATAGTGGTACTGACTTCACACTGGAGTTGAAAATCCCGATCTTATTTTTGACGCTGAATACTGTTGACCTCCACACAGACTTGAGAGTAGTGAAAGCTTGCCTTGCTTTCCCGATCCTTGCTTTGATATCCTCGTCAGTTCCGCCTGCAGTTGAAACAATGCTTCCCAAGTAGGTAAAGGAGGTAGTTTCTTTCAGGTTCCTTCCATTTATGCTGATTGCTGTCTGTTGTTGTTGCTGTTGGTGTTTCATATTTTTAATGCAGAGGCGGACCTTGTAACGGAGTAATTGTTTGGAAAATCCCTTCTCAACGACCTTATTACTATATATCAGTACCTGTTTCGATGTTTCAGCTAATTTTGTAATTGTTATCCCTTCTTCTCCTAGTCTTTATATCATTGTTCAGACATTAAGATATCATCTGTTAAATCAATCTGTGTTATTTTTTGTCTCTGTCCCTGTTTAATCCCTAACTGTAATGCTTCTATTTGCGTTTGTGTGCTGACATCATTAATGTGTTGTTTTAAGATGTAATTTTGTTTGAGTGAATGAAGGTTATTCTGACTTTGAACTATCTGCGGTAATTGCTGGTGTGTGTGACTCTTGTGGACAGAGTTTTAATCCCACCTTGTCGGGAATATTCCACTTGACTGTAAGGTGCTTCTTAAAGTTGACATTTTAGTTAACTAACTTTATTCTGGTGCAAGTGGTTGTCTCGCTCTTGCCGAGCACTCCTTTACCTGTAACAGAAATAATGTGTGAGCATTAACATCCTGTAAAATAAACACGTACAGAATTCAAGCCCGCTTGAAGCCCTATGTTCCTAGGGAACTGAAGGAAAAAATTTATTCTACGCTACTTGTTTTGTACTAGAAACACATCTAGCCTGTATAGCCGCTTCACTGTACTGTTGAAGTAATTTCGTGTTTTTTTACGTTGTTTTTGTTGTTGAATAGATAGATACACATAGATTTTACGGCGAACAATTCCTGTTTTACTGTCTTTTGAGCGTTTTGTGACTGTGCCTGTCTGCAGGAAGTTTTGCTTAGCTATACAATAGGATGCCGTAGATTGGATCCCCGATTTTAGACTACAGGACTTTTGTTTTAGTTGTTGCTGTCCCCCTGCTTCATAAATATATGCTGCAGTAAAAATGTTTTAAAAAAACTTAGCCAGTAAAACAGGAGTTTACTAAAATCCATTTAACTTTTTCTTGGATTTCATATTTTTGAAACAACGAAGAACTTCAGTTTAATTTCGCTAACGAAATCTATGGTGGCCAGATTTCAACCCAAGGACTAGAAAATCAATTACAATTCTACAGGAGTATCTGTGTAGTAACGTCTTTGACTACACCACTGTGTGATATGGTTTCAAATCTTTGAGGAGACAAAAGATATGTTCTATTGATGAGTGCCAGCAAGGACGAATCCTACATCTACGGCTACCTGTTCATTGCGTCGGTGGCACAGTGGTTAGGACTCTCGCTGACCATGCACATGGTTCGGGGCTCGATCCCCTGCCGACGCACACCGAATTTACATAAATCAACTAACCGACAGTATGAATTTAGCCTAGAATCTCATTGAAACGTGTATCAACTGATCAGTCACTGGAGAAATTTTTATTCCTGACCGAAATGCATTTGTCTTCTAAATTATTTCTAAATCTTTACCAATTACATTTATCTTCATTACATTTGAGATCTGGTCGTAAATTTAAACATGTGAGATTTAGGGTTTTTCTCTTTATTATAGAAAACGAGTGATACTTCTTTACTGGTAAGTTTATTTAAAACAATTATTTCCCTTTATGAATTTAGATAAAGCAATAAGAAGACGTAATTTGTCTGAATCGTGTAATGTATTTGCGACAACACATTTCGAACAATCTGATCACACACGGACTTGTCATAGGATATATATATGAAATTAATAAAGAGTTAAGAGGTGAGAAAATAGACTTAGGTCAAGTTAAAAGGACATATTCAAGGTCAAAATAACAATGAAGATCACTAAACCAAATAGCAGAGGTAATAGTACATCTGCTATGGTATCAAAACAAAGTTTACCAAGGAAGGTTTAGTGTGATGACGAATTGTTTTTGAACGCATAAAGGTGGTTTAAACTTTCTAATTGCCAGCTAGGGCTTCCACAAACTTTAGGATACGCCCCAAACACGTTTTATAGATAGGTTTGAAAGATCTGTTAACGTCAATTTTATGTCCTGTCTCTATAATATGTTTCGCAATAGAAGAGCTAGGTCTCCTGTTCTCACTGTTAATAGGTTCTGAAGATTCCATTTGTTTCTGGAGCCATTTAGGAATATGCTTTGAAGCCCTTACTTGCAGAGATCGATGACTCCTCCCTATGTATGTGTGTCCACACGTACATTCAAATTGGTAAATACAGTGGGATGTGACGTCATTTTTCGCATGTTCGAAGGGCTTAGATAGATATATTGGCTTTACATTCTCAATTATAATGATATTAGCTGCATAAAAAGTCTTTTCAACAGCAGCGTTCAGTCTTTGTCTAGTTATCAAGCTGCTTTGATGCCCCATATAGGGTAGCTTGATGTACACGTCTTTCTTAGGGGCCAGTTGGAGAGTGGGTCTTTGTGTTCTGACTACTTTATATCTCCTGATGAACTTGTCTGGATAATTGTTGTCAACCAGAGTTTGTGTCGACTTTCTTTCTTCTTCTTCATCAAGTGTGTCTTCAGTGGCACATAGGCACCTTAATATGGCTCTTTTGACCGAACAGGGCAGAAACTGTGGTAATTAAGATACTGTCCTTTCCAGTTAGGTTTTCTACAAAAATTAACTGCTTCTTAACAAGAAACTAATTTATGTGGTACATCATTATTTCAATAATGCGTAATGATATTTGAATCTAGCCCGTTGAGTAACTGTTTCTGAGATGTCTGTTAGATGTACTTTGATAAGGATTAGTGGTGAGTATGACGATGGATGTGGTTATAAGTTCAACGGACATGAGTGAATAATGTATCAGCATCTTATCTAATCACTTCACCCTCCAACTGATAGTTCAATGTGATGAAATGGGATTAAAGTTTAGTCGGTGATGATTAACAAAGGATTCTAGGATGCTCATTTCGTCCTATTTGAGACTCACCATATGTATGTATCTGCAATACCAGTGATTGATAGCGTTCCAACTGAAACTCGAATCCTGAGCCTATCGTTTCAAAAGTGAAAACACTGTGAAGTTTTCACTGAAACTAGAACATCACTCACTGAGAGTGCAGGTACATTCATCTGATGAGCCTCAAATAGGACGAAACGTGTGTCCTGATGGATTCCATTGCTAGTTACCACCGACCGAAATAACTTCATGTTAATCCATGGAGATCATTGAAGTGTCTGTACTAAAAGCTGACATGTCAGCGCGGGCCAAGCGTTTCAGGCCAACATAATCAATTAGTGGGAAACGCAGAATTAACTCAGAAGGAACAAATAAGAGGTTAGAGGTTATTTAATCTTTTAACCCTATTATTTCCACATTACTGCCGTTTTATATTCATTGTAGTTGATTCCTTTAAGAAGTGTTGAGAATAGGACACTGATGGACTGTAATTTATCATAAACGAATCTGATGCTTTCATCATTATATTGGAGATCAGAGAAATATCCGAATTAAGTGTAAATTAAATGCCAATTTTCGAAGAGGCGAATCAGAAACTGGAAGAAGGTTGGTGAATAACAACAAAAAGCAAAGTTTTCTCATTTAACATGAGGATTTTACTTGATTTGTGGTGGCTACCAGAGGAATTCAGTCTCCTTCTCAAAACTTGGTGAATGTTAATATTTTCACTGAAATGGAAACCTGACACCCGAAATTTTCAAATGCCAAGGCGTTATCCAATAGGCTATTGAGCCACGAGAGTAATCTTTCGAGAACTGATGACTGTCAAGGAGGAAAAAATGCGCTCTAAAGATTCTATTCCTAGCCACCCTTAATCAAGTTTCATCATTGTAATTTGAAGGCATCGAGAGAGACCTGTACTGGGAGTCAAAATGCCAAAAGAGATCTAACATTTTGATCCAGTAAAGTTAACTAGTGGTAGATTTAAAATAACCTCAGCATACAATATGATATTGTATGAGATGGTTCGAGACAATTGGGAGGTAGGCTGGGACCTAGGTTTCTTGCTTACCGGTACTCACTAGTCAGTAAGGTGTATCTACCATCTTGAAGAAAATCATGTCCGTTATGAGACTGGAGTCCAAGTCACTCAGTGCCACATTCACAGTCGTTAACACTGTGCTTTCCGTGATTCCGATTGACTCTCTGTTGTACTTTATTGGACATTAGATGGTTAATAATATCACAGTTCTAGTCCTTTGTTTGATACAGACTGAATTCTATCAGTCAAGTTCGCAATGTGACCACCATGCTAGAAAGTGGCTCACCTTCACTGAGCACCCGGAATTGTTATTATTAGATAGTTGGAGGCAATCAATGTGAAGCCCATATTAATCGATGAGGCTTATGTGAAATCTTGAAGGATCTCATGTCACCTCTTAGATTCGAACCCATGTCACCCAGTGCTGCAGTCAACGCCATCGGAATCCAATCTACACCAAATAAAAGACTATATGCGTGGTGCTACTTACCACTTCTCATATTATTCATCTACATTAATTTATTTCCTAAAACTTATTAAGTAACGGTATAAATGGTGTGACGAATCTTGATGTTCAATATTGACTTTGCCCATTTCACTGTAGTCTGGTAAGAATAGTCTTTCCCTTCAGTATGCTTTATATAGTAGCAAAGATAAAATGTCATGTTAAGGCTAATAGTGAAATAATTTAAATAATAAAACGTCTCATTACACAAATGGATTTTCCTGACTGAATGTTTTGAGGTCTTTTGGTGATAACAGAAGACAAGGGCCAGGCAACAGATCATTTATTAAGGAAATCAACGCATATTTATATATTTGCATGTACATTACTATGGATATTTAAGCAAACAAACACAGTCTTCCGATTGGTTGTTTCTCACTTAAAGTTAATCTTTCATCTATTTGTGACTGTTTCTTGAATGTCAAATCCTCTATATGTTAACTGCATCCGCCTACGCAAAGTCTGCTGTGGTCGGTTTTGAATCAATCTTTGTTCACATTTTCTCACGACAAATCTTGGGAACGTAAATATTGACGTAAATTACTGTCTACCAATCTGGCTAGTAGACAGCTCTGACCACATTTTGAGGTATAAGCTAAAAGTTTTGCAGCCAATGTTAGTTTCCTCATGTGTGGCTAGGTTCCCACTTTGGCGCAATTTACAAGTTTCCTAAACAGTGCTGAATAACTCCCAACACTGAGTACACCTATTACACTCAATGACATAGGACTTCAAATCTCGTGATATCGTGTTGTGTAGTGTGTGTGTACAAGTTTGTAGATTTGCAAAAATATATTTTGAAATTCCTCCCTCAAGAATTTATATTTGTTTACACAAATTGTAAATGACAGTTGATTAAGACAAATTGCAAAACAAATTTACCCACCTGCTGCTTTTAACTTTTAAGAAAGTGTAGATAAACTTTATCAAAATTTAGCATAAGACATTTTTTTTTGATGCCACCTGCATTCATAAATAAATTAACTTCAGAAAAGATAGTTTAAGTAGCTTTTTTTGTAAAAGTGTTCCCTAAAGTTACATAATTAAATTAGATCAGAACACATTTAGTTGGTAATTAAACCTAAACGGTATTCTCGTGTTTCGCTGCTGTGGACTACCTAAAAAGTTGAAACACTAGTAATTCCTACTGATGACTTACATAGGTGTATTTCAAAATAGTATTTGTATTTTAATTGTAAAAATGTTGATTCTGTCGCCAAGGAGAGAATATTATTAAGCTATATATATATATATATTAAACATTCGTAATTTGCAAATTACAAAGAAAGCGGAAAAGGACTACTCACTATCCGTAAACAAAAAACCTCTTTATATACGACTGCAATTCAAGGGCGATATACCAAGTGAAATAATTACGAAGAAATTAAGAAAATCAGTTCAAAGAACTTTTAATGCTGGTGAACTTCACGTATTATTCTCTACACGACCGATGGTGATTCCTCGACTGAAAGATGAAGTACCTAGACTAGCCACTTCAAATTGTATCTACCAATTCAACTGCGCTTGTGGTGGAGCGAGTTATATTGGCCGTTGCTCTAGGAACTTGATTTTTCGTGCTCGAGAACATATCCCACTATGGCTAGGTAAACCATCAGTAGTTCGATATTAGACCAGCGGATGAAAACCGGCCAAAAAGCCAGCGTAGAAGAATCCTTCTCTATCACCTACCGGGTGCCTAATAAATTGCCAAAATCATCGAAGCACCGCATGCTCCAAACAGCAGAGGCTATTGCAATTGGCGTGAAACAACCAGTGCTTTGTTTGCAAAAGAAGCAAGTCCAGCCACTACCACTGACCTGGCCTTCAGTAGAGACTATAAATCCATGAATTTGTAATACTATCTTTCCTAATTTTCTGACATTCAGATTATTTTATGTTGATGCTATTGAACTGAAATCCACTGATATTATTATTATTGATTCGATGTTATTTAAACAGCATTAATGTTGTTCATAACACTAATTCATTCATTCACTATAATGTGTATATAACTGTAGAGCCTGATGATGAAGGCGTTATCGAAAAGAGTATTCTTTGTTCAGTATTCATTCTTTTGAAAATTAATTTTCAATTTCGCATAACAGTTTCCTTTGGTAACCGAGATCTGTTCGATACCATAAATAGCTATCAGCAAAGCAAGTATAATCGCATGAAACTATATTTTACTGTTGATTGGTTGAGATGAGCATCTGTATACCACTCACATCAACCAATGGTGTTTGTTATCCAGATCGAAGGGATCTAGACAAGCTCTGTTGGCTGAAAGACCCGCTGGACCCAATTAGATAAAATAATATGATTTACAAAATACCCTGCAATGAGTGTGAGTCAACTGCATAAGTCAAAATAGGAGATCGGGAGTAGTGAGATTGTCAGAACATAAGAATTTAGCTAAGGTTAGAATGGTTGACCCCGAGAAGATAAGCAATTTAGAAAAAAGCTCAGCGATTGCATTGCATGCATTAACAAACAGTCACATAATAGGGTGGGAGAGGGTTAGGAATCTAAGAAGTAATCTAGGTAGGTGGAGAGAGACAGAGCTTGATTACTGAATCCTGCCTGGTTCATCGAGTCTACACCCAACACATGCAACAGAATTGACTCAATGCTAATACCAGAAATATGGAAGACATTATTATAATCAGTCAGTCAAATCAGAGGAGGATAATAAATAATCTCAAAATTCTATTTTAATTCACGTACATCATAACATTCTAACAAGTTACTTATTTTTTACTGTAAAAAACACCTTATTTTCCATCTGACTGTATTTGATTGATAACACAACAGATCATCTCCATTCTGTTCGGTTCTCTGCAGTATTTTTCATCTGGCTTCACGATTTTCCATTTGCCTTCATTTCCTTTTTATTTGATCGCCTCTATGTCACACTTGAACCCAAGCCCAACTCATCATTTCCCACTCACCTTCCACTCGAGTGATGGTCTGCTGCGCGATTTCAACCGACAGTCCCTTCAGTTTGTGTCCAGTCCATCTGCATTTCCTTCGGAATATTTGTTGATCAATAGGTTCCTGATCGGTTTGTTTCAAGAGATTTTTGCTGCTGGTCCTTTTTAGCCGGCTATCTCATCTTCAGCATGGAGCGAGAGAAGTGGGCAGATGCTGATAAAAGTGTGCACTAGTCTGTTCAAAATGTTTTACCCAAAGCCTACGCTAAGTTTCTAAACCCAGTAGAAGATATGACTTGACATTAGTGTTAACAACCCGAATTTTGTTTCTCTTTTATGCTGACTGGATGTGGAATTGATTGATTTCAGAATAATGAATATCTTTCTTGCGGTTTCGATCCTGCCTTTGACATCCTCATTTTTGCCTCCGCCTGTAGTTGATAACTGAAGGGATGAATTCCTTTAGATTTCTGCCGTTGATAGTGACTGATGCTTGTTACTGTTAGTTAGGTATCTCCATCAGCTCTCTCATCTTTATGTTAACCGAAATACAGTAGTATAAATCATATAATAATAAAGTATTGAGGATTAAAATGAGTATTTCAGACTACTGAGTACGCTACAATTTAGTGTATTTTTCTAACGTCTTCATTTGAAAATTGCGCCTAAAGCATTTGTTTATTTATATTCAACTCACAAATTAGACATTTTAGACGTGAATATCGATCGTTTGGTTAGGCTTGAACATTCAATTTTTATCCGTCTATAAACTCAACCTTAATACTCATATATCGTTTGATAAATAATACCCCATTTTCTACCTCTTAATACAAATCTAATTCGTTTGTTTTTCAGACACTTTGTGTCTTTTTATACAATATTTGTGCATATAGTTAAAAACAGAAATTACTGTCTTATATTTAAGTGATTTAGACGAAAAACAATACGCACGTAGAAGGTAAAATGAAATCAAGCTGCTTGAACAGTTAGCATAGTTATTACGCTTTTATTTTGAATAATAATAATAATAATATTGACCTTACTGATTGTTCAAATTAATCGAGAGCGGAAATTTTCGATCAAAACATATATAAACAAACGGTCAACAGATAATTTTTCTTTTTACGAGTTTGACCATGGATTGATATCACTTAGAAAACCGTTGGAAACGAGCACTGGAGTACTGGACAGCTGTTTCATCCTAGTTTGGGAATCATTGGCAGTACTCACCCACTGCCAAGATTCGAACCCAGGACCTTCCGATTACAAGGCAAGCTGGCGCGTATACCATTAAGCCACTGGGACCCAATTCGATTGCGGCCAGCCCATGAATTCTAACTTCTACCGATTTGTGAATTAGCGCGACCCCAACCAATGTCATCGGTGGGACATCCATCCTCACACGTGACATTTGGATGGACCTCACTGGTCACGAATTCTCACTAGAACTCCAGAAGAACTTCATCCTGTAGCAAATCACTAGCGAGCATCAGATTAATTTTCTATAGTTGGTTTGTAAGGGTTAGTTTTGTTTTTATGAATAGATCATGGATTGATCTCATTTAGAGACCCATTGAAAACCAGCACTTAAGTACTGGACAGCTGCTGTTTCATCCTAGTTTAGGAATCATCGGTAGTACGCACCCACTACCAGGGTCCGAACTCAGGTTTACAGTGTTTCTCTAACTGACAACAATCCGTGATCAACTCGTAAAAGCAAAACTAATCCTTACAAACCAACTGTAGAAAAGGGACAATTACTTACAGTTATTGCTTAGAGCTTTGATGCTGTTATGTAGACTTTATTAAACAGTCAAACTTAATCTCTTCTGTCGTCGTTATTTTAAACGGAAACAACTTGTTTTAAGCAGTAATAAACAAAAGATACGATCAGAGAAACTTACAGGCTTCAGTGTAGATTTCTTCATAAAACAAAATCAGTTAGAGAGACCACTGAAAGCCAAGAAGTAGTGGACGGTTGTTTCGTCCTACTCTGGGGTTGTTCATCAGTGCACATCCATGGTCCCACAGGGGATCGAACCCCGGAACTTCAGGATACAACATCAAGCTCGTTGAACATCCAACCAATTGTACTGGAATTCAGTAATCCGTGCGTTAGACTTTGTCATTTCGTGATTTAACGCTACCCTCAACTAATATCTTCAATGAACATACCGTTGGACTTAACATGGTGCACCCCACTGGGGAGAAACAGCTGTTTCCAGTGCTCCTTGGCTTTTAATGATCTCTAAATGATTGTGGCTGGTAACGAAATCTACATAGAAATTAATTTAAATGCCTATAAATCCCCGTAATCTAAGTATTACTCTGCAGCTCATTAATGGCTCATTCAATGTTAGAATTCTCGCCAACCATGCAGGTGGTTCAGGGTTCGAGTCCGGGCCAGGCGCGCACTTTTATCTCCCCTAGCTGGCCATAAACCCGACATATAGGAAAGGTTGGGCCTGAGGCAAGCAACCACCCTGTAAAAGACACTACTGGTACTGAAACTTTGAAGCTCAATCTTGAAGTCCTGTGTGCTACTCAGAAAGCAAAATGGAACAAAAAAACCATCGATGGTTAGTGCTTAGATATCCTGAGGCTTTATCGAGAAGTTATGATCAGTGAGGTCCACCTTGTCAAGATAAACTGGCTGCTCATTGAAGGCATCGGTTGTGGGTAGAGCTATTATCCTAAGTTCGAAACCTGATGGGGTCATCAGTGCGCAATGAAGAAGAGTACCAAGGTAGGACGAAACAGACATCCAGTGCTTCATAGTTTTCAGTGTCCCCTCTAAATGATGTTAGCTAGTGAAGAAGTCTACATTCGAGAAATTCACAAATCACTTAATTTGACATTCATCTGGTTGTAAACAATGAACCATTTCAGTAAAATAGCAGAATTTTCTTTCCAAATGACAGAAATCTAGTTTTCAGAATTTCAACATTCTTTAACCGGTCGGGATAAATGACAAAATTAGTTTACTTGGATAGTTCTAAAATTTACTACATCATAGTAGTTAGATTAAGTTTTATAAAGTCTAAAACGTTTAATTTTCAACCTAAATTAACTAAACTTTAATTATAATCATTCAATTATTTTCTACCGCCATTTTTAATTAACTTGTTAATTTTTTATTATTATCTTCTGATAAATCATTGATACTTCAGCCTGTGATGAGCAGAAGAGGATACTTTTGTGGTTTAGTATTAAGTGTTTATTCTAAATTGACTTGACTTCTGCCACTACTTTGTAAAAATTGTAAAAAAAACTGACAAAAGTGGCTTAATAGAATATTCATAACCAACCTCATACGTGATAGATGGGAAGTTCTGGTATGAGTGTTACAGCTGTTGTGATACACTGTGTAAATTGTGTCAATAAGGGATTTAAATTTTTTGCAAATACCCGGGGTATTCGGTAAAATGTTAATAGGGAAGATGTATTTGTATAATCTCATTGAAGTGAAAAAAGTAAACATCTAGGGTTCGAATACTTTTAATAAATTCCCATCTTCATAGAATGAAATCTGTACTAGTTATCCGATATTTGAACAGCGGAATTTGTCCGTAGCAGAGCGTATTAGAATAACAATTTTTTATTAGTCTGTGCTGTGGGGTAGGAATTCAAAGACTTCAAACCCGTCAGTAACGTGTCTATTGTTTTTATTTCTTGAGTTCCAAGTGGAACATAAGCTTTCAGGCTTTTGTTTTCAAGGAATGCAGTCGGTGGACCTATGCTCGACGTCCCTTTATTTCTGTTCTTACCATCGGTTAGTAAACTAGTCGGAGTGTAGGAGTGTGTTAGCTCGGAATCAAGGTGGGAACTCAGAGGTGGCTGGCGAGCATTCAATCGCAGAAACACAGACGCAAGACGTGTCTACAACTTATATGTATTTGGTTACGGGATTTCATCATGAGCTGACCTCGGTTAGGGAACCATTGGAAAACTAATTGAGAGTATTGGACAGCTGTTTCGTCCTAGTCTGGGACTCTGCACAGTACGCAACTATCGTCAAGGTTCGAACCCATGACCCTCTGCTTGTACGAGCTCGCCTTATAATCAGAAGGTCCTGGTTTCTAACCCTGGTGGTGGGTGCCTACTGTGAAGAGTGCCAAACTAGGACGAAACAGCTGTCCATTACTCCCAATTAGCTTTCCAGCGGTTCTCTAACCGATGAGAGCTCATGATGAAATCCTATAACTGAGAGATTTTACTTTTTACTTCATTTCGAAGTTATAGACGAAAATAAATCCCTAGTGAGACAATGAAAGCTCAGAATTTAAACCAACCATTTCAATTAACACAATAGTAAAGGTCATTCACTAATATCCTTTCGAAATTTGTTAGTCGTACAACTAAATCTAATATTTTACATATTTATAGAATTAAATTATTTTATTTGTTAAGTCATCGTGACCTGTACATAAAGGGTATTCAGATTATGGCTAATCTTAAAAGTTAGAATTAAAATGGGACATATGTTAAAGAGAATGTTATCTAAATTGAACTCTTCAATATAGTGTGGTTTTTGAAGTGTGAGTAAATATATATGCTTTATAGTAAGACGAAAAATGAACCAATTAATGCTAAACTTGTGAAAACAGAAATAAATTTTAAGGGTAAATAAGTTTTCTTACTATTATCAGAACTGATGTTCTTTTCAGAAGCACTGAAAAAACAAGTCATTATATCAATATTAAAAAAAGAGATCACTAGTAATTAGGAAGGTTTCAACGAAAAAGTACGTAGTTGATCGAGCAGATAAAGTATATCCGACTTTCTTCTTAAATAATCACACTTACTGCAGAGGCTTTAAAGAGGCAACTGGATTGTGCTCAAGACTGTGGGGATTGAGGAGGTAGGAATACGCTGGACAACCGATAAGATGACTCTAGAAGATCTGGATTTTGCGCGTGGATGATTTATGTTTAATGTCACACAAACTCGAAGAATTACAGGCGAGAACCAACAAACTGGCTGAAGAGGCTGGCAAAGAAGACAGAACTCCAGGTGAATATAGAGAAGACGGAGGTCATTAAGTTAACTAACCAACAGCAACAACAAAAACAACCAGCGCCAATCGCCATCAACGGGAGCTATTTATCAGGGCTTACTTTTTTCACTACTCTAGGAAGCACAGTTTCAGCCACAGGCAGAACAGATGAAAATGTCAGAGTCAGGATCGGAAAGGCCAGATACACCTTCATCAGCCTGAAAGCAGTGATACAAGGATAAAACTTGTGCACTGTGGTAGAGTATAATTCCGTTATGGTCATCGAGTCTACACCCAACAGGTGCAATAGGAATGACTCATCACTCATACCGGAAATATGGAAAATACTACTACCAATCAAGTCAAGTGATGGAAAATAATGGAATTATATAAACGAAGTTAGAATGTTGTGTGAGTGCCTTGAAATGATCATGAGCAGGCATAAATTGTGTTCGAAACGTCATCAGTAAATATTACTGTATAACACTGTGAGACTTTATCAAAATAAATTTTACCCATAATGGAACTTGAAAGCAGTTTGGAAATCTTCTTCACTCACTCAGTCAGCATAAAGAAGAAGATTCAAATTTTCAAATCCAATTTCAAGTCGGTCAATAGCTGCTGGTTCAATACTGAAGATCAAATGGTTGGCCGTCGAGAAAGAAATGGCAACAAGAAACTCTGGCTGGCGATGAACCAACCAGGAGTCAATTGTTCAAAAAATATGTGGGAGAAAATGGAAATGGATAGGGCACACTTTGAGGAGGCCATCGAATGAAATCGCTCGCAGTTTAGGACATCACTAGAGTGGAATCCCAATAGGAAGCGGCGAGTGGGTCAATGGTGAGAGGGCGACATAGAAGAGATTGGGCGAGGCAAAGGAGATGAGAGATAATGGACAATCGTGGGCCTAGCTGAAGAGGACAGCAGAGAATAGAAGAGAGTGGAGATGTCTTGTTGAAGCTGTATGTTCCACATGGAAACCAAGGAAGTATTAGTGATGATAAATAATTTGAAGAGGTAAAAATGAAGTTTTCGCCTAAAATGGGTAACATTTTTCATAAAAGTGGATAGAACTAAAATGTGTCTAGTCGGTATGCCCAAGTGTTTATTCACAGAATTACAAGTTTCCTGTCTAATTGTCAGCACACTGGGAGATATGATCTAAACTAGACAAACGAAAAGGTATTCTCTAATGATGACTAACCACTGGATTTCAGGTAGTAGTGAAAGGTGGATGCATATTCACCTATACGAATTCGACGAATTTTCAATATAGTTTTGCATTTAAACGTCTAATCCATCAACCATTTACTCCTGAAACATGGAGTGATGTTGTGTTTGTGAGAGGGATACTCGCTGACGTTAATCCGTCATCTTCATCTGAACATTTTGATTAGTGAATGAGGTTCATGTTGTAGTCATTTGGAGACAAACGCATGCAATTATCAAAGATAATGGATTGCATACGCATATTGTTAGTTCAGGCACAATGAACTGCACTCCTTTTTTCAGAACATAGTGGATTATTGCTGAAGCTGTTTATTTAGAATGATGATGGCTTTGATGTCATTCAACGCACAAAGTTACTTTTTAAAGTAGAATACAGTTTTCTACAAATTTTATTATTATTATTCCCTTGGGTCCTCACTGAACCATAAGGCTTCAGCACCACATCTTTTCATTTAGTCTCTTCCTCACATGATCTCTTCCATGTCAACCTCTGACCCAAGCCCAACCCTTCATTTCCTATTCGGGTTCCCCTAGAGTGATGGCTTGGCATGCGATGTCACTCAACGGTCTCCTCAGAGTGTGTCCGATCCATCTCCATATCCTTCAGAGTATTTCTTGGGAAACAGATTCTTGATTTATTCGTTCACAGAATTTCTTATTGTTAATTCTTTCTAGCTAGCCATCTGATCTTCATTATGGAGTCAATGATGATGGCAGCTGTTGATAAAAGTCTGCAGCAGGCTGTTGGAAATGCTTTTGATGACGCATAGATTGACCCATACAGAAGGACTGACTGACTTAATAATGATGTTGGGAAGCCAAATATTGTCCTTTGTGTTGACTGCAGAAGACTTCCAAACTGATTCCACAGTGATAAGGGTCTTTCTTGTCTTTCCAGTCCCTCCTTTGAAATCTCCATCCATGTTGTCGCCTATAGCGGAAAGGATTTTGCTTAGATAAGCCGAGGAAGTGGCATTTTTTAAATTCCTGCCATTGATAGTGATTGGTCCTTGTTGTTGTTGTTGTTGGTTGGTTGGTAAAACAGTTCAGTGGTCATTCAGGATGAATAAGACAGGTAGAAAAATGTTGTATGTTGTACTTTTGCAAACAAAGATAACGATCATTAGTTGAAACTATATGTTATATCTATTCCATAGTCTTTCTAGTGGATACACTTATCACTTAAAAGACAAATGTGAATATCCTTTCAATTTGTTTATTTAATGTAGCGAACAATGGTATTTTGTTTAGTAAACAATACTGCCTCACTATACGTCACATGAAATAAACAAAAAGTAACCTGGGTTTAATACATTACCAAAGTGCATAAGTTTTGATGTTGTATATTGGTCAAACATTCTAATTCTAGCTACCACTAAAGAGGATCAATTAAGATGCACTCTCCTACTTAAGGCATAGAACATAGGTGGAAGATTCTATAATTATTTAAATTTATATGTTATAGGAGTGATTACCAATTAACTGACAAGCATTTACCAATAGAGAAATAGTAGTAAATAAAGTAGGAATTTAGTCGATATTTCAGGGTAGGTCTTATCATCTTCATTGGTTCACACTCTATCAATATATGTGTAAAACTTAGGCACTGTGGTAGTAAGTAATTCCATATTAGTTTGTTTATTAGATGTATCACACAGTGAAACAGTATTATTTACTGAACGACACTTCAAACATAATTTATTGTTCATGATCATATCAATTATAATCACACGACTTCGAAACTTGAGTTTTATAGTTTTCTTTGTTCTCTTCTATTTGTCGTCGTTGGGGCAGTAGAATTTTCCAGATATCTGGGTGGACAGGTATTGAATCATTCCTGTTACATGTGTTTTCAGTTGATTCGATAAACAAAGCTTCTGTTATCAATCTCTCCCTGCATCCTGTTACATTAGATCTTGCTAGATTGTACCAAAATAAATAGCTTTCTGTCAGGAGTCAGTAAATGGTCTGAGTCTAACGGTCTAAAACTGAATCCTTCTAAATGTCAAACTGTGAATTTTAGCTTAATATGAAAACGACAGTTAAAAGAAGCCGTCGATTCTCATGACAGTTGTAAGATTGATGACAATGATATAGGAATTAAATCAGAAATTAAGTATCTTGGACTTATTCTCTCTTCTGATCTCTCCTGGTCTTCCCATGTCTCAGCGATCTCCAGTAAAATATTCCGCCTGACATTTTACATTAGGAAGTTAAGGCACTCGGGTATAACTCAACCCCTCCTCTTACAGTTCATAAACTCTTGCATCCTACCTATTCTTCTTTATTGTTCTCTCTTATTCTTTCCTGGTTTGCTTAAAAAGGACTATGTCACAATTCGTAGAATGCTGAAGACGGTCAGTAGGATGAGTGGTGTCCCAGTGGACTACATAGTTAACGCCGTTGTCGATAGGCATTTGACTTCGTGCAGTAAATTTTCTAAAGGGATTTTGTCTGACTTGGAGCATCCACTTCACCCTCAGCTTTCACCTTGCATCTTCTCAGGTAGAACAAGAAGTAACTTCAGAAAACTGTATGCTCGCACGTCTAAGTATAGAAATTCTATGATACCATACTTGGCACGTATTTTATGTGATGAAAATAGCGTCAGGCAACAACTGACTAACCTTTTTTCATCTAGCAAATAAACAATCGCCTCCATCCATCCTTATACACCTTCAAGTTTTACTTTCATTATTTCTATTATATTTATGGTCCTGTTGCTTCTTTGTTTTTTACTTTCATAACTGCAAACACCAACTTATCTTTATGACTGCTGTATTCTTTGTCTTTTCCCTCACCATATCATGTAAAGAGAACATTATATTCAGTATTTTTAATCATGCAAGGATTTGTATACTGCATCGACAATACTGTGTGAAACAAGCCCACGGCAATTTCCATTTGTATTATTATCATCATCTTAGCTGCTATCATTATTATTATTATTTCCATTTTATATGCTGCATGTTTTTTAACATTACCCCTATTGTAAATGTGGAAAACTTTTCTGTGTGATTAATTTTATTTATAATTTGAGGAAATTAGATGCAATATTATTGTGATCAATGCTGAAAATTCCATTCTGTATCAAAAGTACTGTTTTTGGAATAAAGTAAATGATTATTATCATTATTAAAACTTGGGCACTGTGGTAGTAAGCAATTCCATATTAGTTTTTTTATTGGATGTATCACACAGTGAAACAGTATTATTTACTGGATGATGTTTCGAACAAAATTTATTGTAAATAATCATATCAATTGCAATCACACGACTTCGAAACTTGAGTTTTATATTTTTCTTTGCAGAATTGTCCAGATATTTGAGACAGGTGTTGACTCATTGATAACAGAAGCTTTGTTTATCGAATCAACTGCAAACACGTGTAATAGGAATGATTCAACACCTGTCCACCCAGATATCTGGAAAATTCTACTGCCCCAACGACGACAAATAGAAGAGAACAAAGAAAACTATAAAACTCAAGTTTCGAAGTCGTGTGATTATCATTGATATGATTATAAACAGTAATAAATTTTGTTTGAAACCTTGTCATCCAGTAAATAATACTGTTTCACTGTGTGATACATCTAATAAACAAACTAATATGGAATTTCACACTCTATCGTTTGATCTAACTTGGATATCACAGAATTACTAGTATGATAATTCAGGTTATGGTTCCACTTGATTCGAATAAGAATTTATTGAGATACTAATGTTCAATAACCTGAAGGACAAGATCCCTCTGTTGACCAACTCTACTTGCGTTTATCAATTCACCTGCTCGTGTGGAGCTAGGTATATCGGTTGTTTGACTCAAGTTTTGTCCAACAGGGTGCAAGAACACTATCCTGCACAGTTAGGAAAGGTTGGAAGTGGAGCAATAGGAAGCACGATCATTGAACATCTGGTCGATAATGATCATCCTAATAATAATAATAATAATAATTTGCTTTATTCCAAAACAGTACTTGTGATACAGAATGAAATTCACAGCATTTTTACTACAGTATTGCATCCAGTTAGCACATTATCAATAAATAAAGAAAATTTTACATAGATTAAGGAAATCTCAGTTCATTATGACAACAGCATATTGGCATGTCGGTAGCAAAGCCAAAGTTGAACAGTGTTTGAAGGGGTTAGAAAAGTAGGTGATATCATATTTACTGGTGTAAGCGGAAGAAAGAAACAAAGCAGCACATACCGGAAAAAAAGAGAAAAAAGAAGGGAGAGAGAAAAGGAAAAGAAAGAAAGAAAATGTTGTACCTATAAATGATATGAGTTGGAAAGACGAGGTCCAGTTGTACTACTGACTATTTAATAAGTTATAGGTGTCACGCCTAATGCTTTCTTTATCGCACAGAACACGAGCTAAGTAGGGTATGGTTGAGTTTTTGTACTTGCCGGTGCGAGCATATAGTTTTCTATATAGGCTTCTGGTTTTACCTGATGAGATCCATAGGGAGAGTTGTGAGTGAAGAGGGTGATGTGAGTTAGATAAAATGGACTTGGCCCATTTTTCACATGAGTCCATGTGCCTGTCGACCAGAATATTAACAAGCTGGTTAAGTGGCACGTTGCTTACCCTGCTGACAACCTTTATCATCCTGTGTTATATGTTATAGTCTTTCTTCAGTATCCCGGGAAAAACTAAGGGGGAACAATAGAGAATGATAGGCAGAATGCGAGAATTGACGAATTGTAGGAGTAAGGGTTGGATAACACCAGAATGTTTTAACTTCTTCATGTAGAAGGTAAGACGGAATATTTTCTTAGAACTTAGAAATCGTTTACGTGCTTTATAGATTTCTTCGTCATTAATAAAAACTAAACCAAGTGTTTTGTCTAGTCGAGTGGGAAATTTGACAATGTTAGAGTGACCAAGTGCTTCAAGGAAAGAGCAATCTGACGAGTTGAAGTCCCCAGTAATAACAGATAGAGAGTTATCGAAGTTGGCAGCAGCAAACATGGTGAATTCATCAGCAAAATTTGAAAGATTAGATAATGAGCAACTTGGAGAAATGTACATGTTTGTGATAAAGATGTGTTTATATTTGGGGAGATGTTTGGGACGACATTTGACGGTGATACAGTCTATGAAGTCATTTGAGAATGAGAAGCAAACATTATTAGAAATAGACCATTTGGAGTGAATGAAAGTTACTACTCCGCCCCCATTTTTCTTATTACAACATTTTCGGTCTTGTCTAAATAGGATGAAGTCCTTTAGTGAGATGAGACTGTCATCGTACAGTACATGTAACCATGTTTCTTGTAATGTGATTATCGCAGTATTATGATAAGTGTCAGTGGACATCAAGGATTGTGGGTACATTATCTTGTTTGGCAGAGAGCGGCAGTTAGTGTTCATTATGACGGGGACCATACTTAAGTGTATTGGTATGCGTTTAAGAGCTCTCTGCCAACCACTACGATGCTCCCTCCTTGATTTCTTGTGAATGTGAAAGTTATTGGGTCTTAAATGATTAGTAAAGTTACGAGAGTAAATGATCCTTTTAGAATTCATATTTAGGTGATAAGTAAATGGAGTAAATGGTAGGTTGGATGCAATATGTAGATGTTATAATAGCAGGCCCAAAAATTCAAACAGGCCGCCAAGGTCCTATCTCTATAGCCTCCGCCTTTAAAGTCATCAACAAGGCAAAGAGTAATTTACCCAAATCCCTACGTACCCGACTCATCTGTGTTGATGAAGCTTTGGCTATCGAAACAGAAAAGCCAGATCTATGTGTGCAGGAAAAGTTCGTTCAACCCCTCCAACTTTCATGGTCTTATCCCTTTATACTAAAGTATGATAAACCCTAATAATATTTCGGCTCTATCATTTTTTTCATTTTGGCTATTCATTTTGTATACTCTTCCTTTATTACGTCAACTGTTACTACTACTATTCTCACTTTGAACTGTCTCCGGTATTATTTCACTTGTTCCACTTGTCATTCTTAAATCAATTCTGTTTTGCAACGTTAAAATTCTCTGTTATCAAATTTCACACAATGTTACGTAACGTTTCTATTTTATTCGATTTGCCTACTAATCCTATAAGTGCACACCCCTTCCAAGTTCTATATGTTCTATGAATTATTCCATATATGGCGTTAATTATTTTGCCACTTGACATTTAACTATGATTAGATTCACAAATATTTTAATTGCATTTCATACTACTATTATTATTTTATGCATTCACACCTACGATTCAATTCCCTCACCGGACATAACTTCTTAAAAACCATATATAAATGTACTATTGCACAGCTTGATAATAAATTCGCTCGAAAGTCTCTTCGCTGAATCACTTGTTTTGATTTTCTATATATTACAATGGGAATTTTCCATGGATTAAAAAATATTCTACTCAATAAATTCGTCATCAACTCCTACATTTATGTAACCATAATAGTTAAACAAATATCCTTTATAACAACATTAATGCTGTTTTAAATTATATTAAATCAATAGCATCGACAGATTACATCTGAAAAGCATCAGTAATGGAGAGATAATATGCCTTAATATAACACTAAACTGACTGAATATCAGATAAATTAAGGGAAGTAAGGCGGAATTTATGAATTTGTAGGTTCGACAGAGGTCCGGGATGGTACTAGTGTTTGGTGTTTCTGAGTAAACTGCAAAAGAGTCCTTTAAACAATTTTGTTAGAAGATTCTTATTTTATTGTTAGTATAGGGATGATACATTAATCCTTTGTGAGGATGATTTGGACAGGAAAAAAATAATGCTACAGTTCACTGGAGCGTATTCAGCTATCGACTTCACGTGTAAAGAAGAATTCCAAAGTAAAATTGCCATTTCAGACGTCTTACTAACAAAAAGAGAGCATGGTGGTACAGAAAGTGATCTTCATAGGAAAGTGCTTGTAACGGCCAGTATACACATTTTCACAGCTTTGTTCCTTTCCAGTATGAAAGAAATTTGGTACAGACTTTCAGCTATAGGGTCAGAGATATCTGTGAACTTAAGGCTGAATACAACACATTAACTGAAGAAAGATATCCTGAATAGTTCATCATTAAACACATGTGCGTAGGCGGCACAGCGGTTAGGACGCTCACCGACCATGTACATGGTCCAGGGTTCGATCCCCGGCCACCAACGCACTCCTTTACCTCACTAGGCCAGAAATAAGAAGCTGGTAAAGAGGAAACTTTATGTATGAGGCTAGCAACCCCATCCTGTAAAAATCACCACTGCTACAGAAACTTCAAGCCTCTAGCTTGAAACCCTATGTTCCAATAGGAGCATGGAGGAATAAAACAAAACACATGGCCAAGAAACTGAAAAAGAATTCTTCCGTTTCTTTTAACAAAAAAGCCCCATATATACGGCTACAGGTAAAGGGTGATATATTAAATCACATTATAACCAACAAGTTGATGAAATCGATTCAAAGGTCGTTTAATGCCAGTAAGCTGCAAGTCATATTTTCCACACAGCCAGTTATGGTCCTGAGACTGAACAACGAAGTAACTAGGCTAGCTACCTCTAATTGTATCTAACAATTCAACTTTACATGTGAAGTCAGCTATATTGGCCGTTACTCTAGGAACCTAATTTTTCGTGCTCGGGAACATCTACCAGTGTAGCTGAATAAAGGTGCTCTTAAAATCACCAGCAGTCGTATATTAGATCACTTCGTCCAGACGGGCCACAAAGCTAGGCATTGAAGAGTCTTTCTTTATCATGTGTCGGGTATCAAATAAATTACCGGAAACCTCTAGATACCAAACATTCTAAACAACAGAGGCCGTTTCAATTCATTTAAATCGATCGGAGCTCTGAGTGTGACAGAAACAGGCCCAGTCACTATTACTGCTCTGGCTTGGTGTCAAACCTGTAAATTCGTAAAATCTGTAGTATTACTTCCTTTAATTTATCTGAAATTCAATCAGTTTAGTGCTATATTAATGCTTATTATCTTTCTCTCTCTCTCTCTTTTACTGGCGCTTCTAAAATATGATCACCTGTTGATACTATTGATGCAGTGTAATTTAAAACACCATCAATGTTATTAATAACAATGATTCTTGAATCATTGTGGTCACATAAATTTAGGAGTTGACGAAGAATTTATCGAGAAGAATATTCTTTGTTCATTAATCTGTCTTAAATATTTAATTGAGATCTTCACTCCATTAAATTATTTTACGTTTGAATAAAATGTTAAAATCTTTTACAATTTTCCTGGGGTTATTTTAATAGATGGTTAATTAAATCATTATTTTTCACCAGGCGTCAGTGTTTCACTGACAGAATGCTCGCCAACTGAGCAAGAGTTTACGATTGAATTCCCAGCCGATTCACAATTAGACGTCCCTTAGTCAGTGATAATCCTGAAAATTAGAAGTTAATTGGTGGATGGTGACTAGCAGTGGAATCAACCAGGATGCGCATTTCGTCCTATTAGGGACTCGTCTGCTGGATGTACCTGCATTCCCCAGTGAAGCCGATGTGTCAACCTGAGACCGAGCACTTCGGTTCAATCATTCGATGGGAAAATCTAAAATTCAATTAAGTAATTAATATGACCCGTTGCACAGTTGGTGGCTCTCCTGGCCCAAGTGGTCTAGTGGGTAACGCTTTGGCGTTTAAAACTGTGGTCACTGGGTTCGAGCCTTGGTGGGGACATCATTACTCACTGTGGTGTGAAGGTACATCCAGTGACGAGTCTCAAGTAGGACGTAGTGCACATCCTGGATTCCACTGCTAGTCACCATCCACCAATTAACTTTTAAATTTCATGCCCAGACATCATCGAAGCATCTGCACAAGAAGTCAACATGTCAACCTGAGACCTAGCACTTCAGTCCAATCAGTCGTCGGGAAAATCTAAAATTGAATAAATCCTGAAAATTTTAAAAGAGGTTAGATGTGAGCCTAACAACTTCACCCCATAAAAAACATTATCACCACTAATGAAACTTTGAATCTGAAGCTTTGTAGTCCTTTGTTCTACTCGAAAAGCAAACGAATGAAACAAAAAAGACTTTTCGATACATTGGAAATAATTAAGTCATTCAAGGCGAATAGTATTCACTGGTTAGCCAGTGTTCACTCACCTTTGATGCAAGATGTTTCTCTTTCTTCACAGTTAACTTTGCCTGGTTTTCAGACTGACACCAAATATAACCAGGTTGAAGTATCCATATCTGTTCATCAGATTCTTTTCTATTCGTGCATAATTCATTACTTTTTGTATTAAGAGATTTTGTGGACTGTTTATTCACACTGTTATTATTATTAACATTATGATTATTTGGTGTATGCTCAGAGGACAAATTCGAATTCATTCCCTTAATAACATCTGGTTGAATCCAATAATCCCCGTTAGTATTCCTGCCGAGTTTATTATCCTTCATATAAATAATATCTGTTGTCGAATTTGTAAATCCATTCGATTCACTTAAATGAATCATAGGGATTGTTTCATCCATTTCTAAAACTTCTTGAACAGTTGATGTTGTCTGTGAATGTGGATATGAACTGGTTATTATTCTATTGGATTGTTCTAATTCATGCAATGAATAACGTTCATTCTCATTCTCATCTTCTTTTCGCCCACTTTTTTCATAACTTTCTTGTTCAATGGTTTCACCTTCTTCTTCAGTTAAAATATTTGTTTTATGCTTATTTATATGTAAGGCTTTTTTAAATAAATTTGGCAATGTTTTTAAAAAATAATGACCTTTTGTACTTCTAGTAAAATAATTAACTGATAATGTTTCATTTAATGTCTCATTTGATGTATGTCTTAAAAATATTGACGGTGATGACCTGAAAAAAGGAAAATCAAAGTACAACAACAAATGTACAATAAATAAAACAAATATTTTATCAGAAATAACACACCACACACATGATAACTAATTATTCTAGGAAATATATGATAAAATGGGAATTAATTATCTTTAGCTGACACCTGTTAAAGAACCATTGGAAAACCAGGGAGTACTGGAGAGCTGTTTCGTCCCGGTTTTGGACTCTTCATCAGTACACGTCGATGACTCCACCTGCAGGAATTAACATTCAGCTGGCAGTGAGATCAAAGCAAGAATCGGAAAAGCAAGACAAGCTTTCACTACTCTCAAGTCTGTGTGGAGGTCAGCAGCACTCAGCATCAAAAATAACATCCGGATTTTCAACTCCAATGTGAAGTCAGTCAGTGTTACTATACGGATCAGAGACTTGCACTGCGCGTCATAAAGAGCATCTCAAACAAACTACAGACCTTCATTAACAGTTGCCTTCGCTCAAAACTCAAGATCAGATGGCCGGGCAGATAGGATCAGCAACAGGAAGGCATCTCTGGGAGCGAACCAACCAGGAACCAATTGTGAGACAAATAGGCAGAAAGAAATGGAGAGGGATTGGCCATACTCTGAGGAAACCATCAAGTGACATCATCAGACAAGCCATTGCTCGAGTGAAACCCGAAAGGGAAGTGGCGAGTTGGTCGTCATTGCAAGGGGTGACTTGGAGGAGGTCATGTGAAGAGGAGATGAAAACGTGTGAGCAGACTTGGAGCCAGGTGACGACTCTAGCAGAGAACCTAACGCAATGGAGACGCACGGCTGAAGCCCTATGTTCCTCTAGGATTTAAACGAAACAATAATTATAATAATGCCAGTGAGACCAAGCCAGCTGTGAAAAACACTGGCCAAGCCAACAGATGCCTGGTGGTGTAGTAACTGTTGATACGCACCGTACGTGTAGTGAATATCGTTTTTCAACAGATTAGTACACACATCTTTACCTATTGAATCAATTTAAGTTTGACTACAAAAATATCACGAGGGGTCAATATAGAGTGTTACAATTGGGCACATATTTAATTCTGGTCACTTGACATGTAATGAAAATTCATTCAGAGTTATCTACACAGTCATAAGAAGTATCGTGAAAATGGTATGCTTCCTTGAGAGTTTGCTATAACGGAATAAGTGTTTGGAAAATCCCTCCTCACCGGCCTCCTTCAGATATTGCTACTTATTAAGAAATTCAAACTGACTTTGCAATCATTAAATTCAATTTTAGAGTTTTCCCTCGACTGATTGGACCAAAGTGCTCGGTCTTGGTTGACATGTCGGCTTCTTGTGCAGATGCTTCGACGATGTCTGGACATGTGATTCGAAGTTAATTGGTGGATGGTGACCACCAGTGGAATACAGAATAACGTGCATTTCGTCCTATTTGGGACTCGTCAACTGGATGTACCTGCATCCTTCAGTGAGTGATGATGTTTCCACCGAGGCTCGAACCCAGTGCCCATAGTTTCAAACGCCAAAGCGTTACCCACTGGACCACTTGGGCCACGAGAACTACCTCTTGTGAAACTGGTCATATTAATTATGTAATTCAATTTTAGATTTCTCCGTCGATTTATTGGACCGAAGTGCTCGGTCTCAGGTTGACATATCGGCTTCTTGTGCAGATGCTTCGACGAAGTTAATTGGTGGATGGTGACTAGCAGTGGAATCCAAAAAACACCTTGGTGGGAAAATCATCACTCATTGGGAAATGCAGGTACATCCAGATGATAAGTCCCAAATAGGACGAAATGTGCATGCTGGATTCCACTGCTAGTTACCATCCATCAGTTAATTTCTGACTTTGCAATCGTTATCTTCTTTTTTCCTACACAGTATATCATTGCACTTTTATTTAAAAATCATCTGCTGACTTAATCCTTAGTCTTTGTCTTTGTTCTTGTTTAATCTCTAGTGCTTTTAATGCTCCTCTTTGTGGTTATGTGATGATTACACAGATAATTTTTTCTTTTTCTGATGTGATTTTGTTTAAGTGAGTCAAAGCCATTTTGATCTTAGACTGTCTAGGGAAACTGTTTGGTGCGTGATTCTTGTGGATAAAGTTTTGATCCCATCTTGTTGGGAATATTCTGCTTGATTCTCAGGTACTTCTTAAGGTTGATTCTGGTTAAATAATTCAGTTGAATATTATTTGTTTGGTACTCGAGGGTCTATAGGATCTACATAGCTGCCTAACAGAATTGTTGAGGTGATTTGGCATTTTGTTATATTGTGATTTTTGTATAATACCGTGGATTTTATCGGAAATAAATGTAATTTATTACCGTCAGGACATTTCTGTACTGTACATGAATGAATCAAAGAAGTTCTTGTCAGCTATATGCAAAGTTTTACTTCCTGCATTCATACTATATTATATTTGCATCGGTTAGGTCTTAGCCAATCGGATGGAAAACCATGATTAATGTACACAAAGGAAACTTCTCTAGCCCCTCCTCTTACCTTTGCTATTATTCCAAACTCAACCGTTACATTATTTTGCTATCAATACTATTCTTTCGTATTTTTTTTTATAGCACTTATTGATATCATTTTCTTAATTGACCTTTTGTTCACTCTGTTCTGCTGTTACATAATATCTGTTGATACTTGTCTCTGTGTCCTTTTAATAATGCTCAGCTTTTTGGATTTTGTTTCAATATTACGCAACCTTTAGTGAATTTCGACATTAAAGTAAGAAGACGTGGTTTATCTGAAACGTGTAATGTATTGGCGCAACACATTTCGGACATTCTGATCACACAAGTACTTGTCATACACAGTTTTTATAGAATGCAAGAAGACATGAATAATTACAATACAGGTCAAGGTCACAAATAATGGGTAGGGAGACACAAAAGGTGTGGATAAGAAAGATAAAAGGAGAAAAAACAAGGCAAAGAAGGGGTTGAAAATATTATGAAGTAAATTGGTCCTTGGTTCTAAATTGGATTACCAAGGTAGGTTTAAGGTGATAACAAATAACTTTTGGACACATGAGACAGGTTTAAATCTTTTTATGGCTAAGGCTTCAATGAATTTAAGTATGTGGCCCAACCTTGTTTTATATATCAGCTTAAAGGCACTGTTGAAATCAACCTTATGACCCATCTCTATAATATGCTTCGCTATAGATGATGTTGGACATCTATTTCTGGGTTCAATTGTGTCTGGCGATTTCATTTGTTGTTGCAGCCACTTTGGAATGTGTTCTGTAGCCCTAACCTGCAGAAACCGATGGGTCCTCCCTATGTATGTGTCTCCACACACACATGTAAATTGATAAACACAGTGGGATGTGACACTATCGTTCGGATAATGTGAGGGTATACAGGACAGCATAGTTCTCGTTTTCTCTATGAAGATAAGTTTAGCTGCATAATAGGTTCTAGTATAATAATAATGATAATAAATGCCTTTACTAGTCATTCACAAATAAATAAATAAATAAATAGCATCATAGTTTTGTTTCGAATACTAAAGACAAAGAGAGATTTCTAAAGCTATTATTATCAATCCTACTTTATTCACATGCGAGAGTTCGTTTAATTGATTTTCATGTACGTAAAACTATAGGAAACAGATCCTTAGGCCGAAGCAGATATGCTGACGTCACTATTGCGAAAAGTTTGAAAGGAAGGAAAAGTAATTACTGATTGAAAGGAAGGCTAGCTTGTCAAACTACCAAAAATAGGAGATTTAGGCCCCTGTGAAAACTGACGCGGAATCACGATCTTGTCCACGCTGAGAAAAATGTTAAGTCTCGTTATCCTGATGAGACTAAAAGATGCACTGGATGTGATACCCCACTCAGAACAAAATGAATTCAGGAAAACCAGGGGTACTAGGCGGCTGTTTCATCCTTGTTTCGGAATAATCGGCAGTACGCACCCACTGGGATTCGGACCCATAACCTTCCGACCACAAGACAAGCTCGTATACCATTCAGCTGATCTACGTGTTTTGTTTTCATTAATGCCTGGAAGGGGATTATCCATGAATTCAGGAAAAGCAAATCAGGTAGGGATCAAATTTCAACTACACCCATCATTATCGAGCAGAGAATAGAATGGAAGTTAGGTACCTACCTCAACTTCATCCACTTTTGAAAGGCTTTCGAGAGTGTTGACCACGAAGTGATTCCGAAACTACTCTGACAGTACAGAGTATAGTGATATAATCCTTAATCAACCTCAGAGTAGCCTCTGAAGTGAAGATAGGGGTGAGACGAAACTGTCTACTATCACTGATGATGTTCTTAATTGTGGTGGACTGGATCATACGAGCAACCATATGGAGCGAGAAGACAGCGATAGGTTGTATCGATAAGAAGACTCCAGAAGATCTGGACTTCGCAGACGATTTGTGTCTAATGTCGCGTAAATTTGAAGACTTACAGGCAAAAACCAACAAGATAGCAGAAGAAGCAGATAGTGAACACAGGACTTCAGGTTAACATAGAGAAGACGAAGGTGATGAAGACAACCGACCAACTAACAACACCAACAGGCACCAATCAATACAAATGGAAGAAATTTGAAAAAGGTCACAACCTCCACTCATATAGGTAGCATCGTTTCAGTTACAGACATTTAGTACGGAAGGGGATGTCAAAACCAGAGTCTGAAAGGCAAGGCTGACCTCCATCACTCCAAAATCAGTTTGGAAATCTGTTCCGTCCAGTCAGCATGAAGAACGAAATTCGTATGCGGTCAGTCAGTCCTTCTACATATGTCAGAGATTTGCGCATTTACAACAGCCTGCTGCAGACTTTTATCCAACAACAACCTTAGCTTGCCATAAAGAATTAGCAACAAGAAACTCTGGGAACGAACCAACCAAAGAGCTACTGCTCAACAAATATTCCGAAGGAAATGGAGATGGATCGAACACCCGCTTAGGATACTGTTGAGTGACATCGCATGCCAGTCCATCTCTCAAGTGGAACCCGAGTGAGAAACAAAGCATAAGGCTAGGGTCAAAGTGTGACATGAGGGAGGTTGTGTGTGTGCGTGGAGTTGAATGCTTCTGGGCAGTCGTACGGCCAGTTGAAGAGGATTTCATAGTGCAGGACAAAACGGAGATGTGTTATTGAAATCCTATATTTCATTTGGAACCTAAGGAAATTAATAATAATAATAAATAATAGGAAACATTTTAGTTTCAAAATATCTTATAAATATGCTCTTCACATTGATGTTTACTTAGGCCTAGTTGTTGAGTGCAATCCATTTTAATCTATTTAGAAAGACAACTCATTCTTGGATAATTTCATTTTCACTAAGTATATATTTTCTGATTCTATAGAGAGATAGCTAGATGTAGTCTATATACATCAGTTTCCTAAAATCAAATAACAAGCAAGTTGTCGATAAAACACACACGAGAGGAAAGTGGTACAATAGGTGATGTCTGATTAAAAGGTGATAAACTAATTACTATCACAAATATAAAACGCCAGAACATTTATAATCTAAGAGAGGAAGATGATGAGGCTGAGGGAGAGAGAAAAGGAAGAATAACTCCCTCATAAATGCTACTGGTATAGTAATTAAATTCACTGCATTATCTGTTATTATCTTTAAGGTTAGTGTTCAGCAGCTAACTTCATATAGGAAAAAATGAATCTCATAAGTAATTTGTTTTATATTTTGAATGAACATTGGCCATGAGACCTTATTCCTTTACGTTCCAAGTAGAACATAGGGCTTCAAGCTAGAGGCTTGAAGTTTCGGTAGTGGTGATGTTTATCTTTACTGAGTGAGGTTGCTAGCCACACGCCCAACCCCTCCCCTTCTTTACCGGTCTTATTACCGGCTTAGTGAGGTTTAGGAGTACGTCGGCCGGGGATCGAACGCCTAACCATATGTGTGGTTGGCGAGCATTCTGCCGATGTATCACCGGCGAACTAGTGACCATGCGATACATGTACACTATTCTGGATGGAGAGTAGGTTCGACGTGGTCTGAGGGAAAATTAGGGCTTCAGAGTCACATGTCCATTGCAATCAGTCCTCTACCATTGATGTTCATAAGCTTCTTCTTCATGTTCACATTTCTCGTTTCTGATTTCGTTTTCCGCTGGAGTGGTCACTAGAAAGTTTTATCAGGGTATGTTCAAACCATCTCCATTTCCTTCTGTACATTTGTAGGGTGATAGAATGTGCTACAACTCTTGTAACTGTATCGACGTACTGACTTTGTATTAATGTTGAAAATTAGGATCTTGTTCCTTGTGCTGAATGCGGTGGATTTCCACACTGATTTCGGAGTAATGAAGGTGTTGTGCTTTCCATATCCTGACAGCCTTTGATATCCCCATCTATGCCACCTGTAGTTGAAACAACGCTGCACAGCCACGAAAGTGAAGGTGTTAACTTCCCTTAGATTTCTTTCGTTGACGGTGACTGGTGCTTATTGTTGCTGTTGATGAAGTAAATTCATCACCTTTATTTTTTGTTTTTACTGTCTCTTTTCTTCGAGTTTGTCCAATATGAGACATAAATCATTTGTGAAGCATTCTACACTTTAATATTTATGTGTACTGAGAAAACAGTATCTCGTAAAATAGTATGAAGTAAACACAAGCCTAGAAATAAAATGAATAAAGTAGGTGATGCAGTTGAAGGTGTAGTGAAAATTTTGATCACATAATTCAGTGGTTGTCAGACTATCAGCAGGATGTTTTACTCTCCTGTTACGATTAGGTTAACAGCGGTGACTATTAGTCAGACTATTAAAGTGCTGGAGTGGTAGTCTGAAGTACACTGATTCGCATCTTGCCTCAAAACGAATATTCATTTCATATTTGGTCATCTTCAATTACTCAGTCGATATTAACTTGTCAAAATGAAGGCTATTCCAAAGATCTTGAAATAATAGAGAAGATTTGTAGCTCAGATTGGAGGATGATTTGGTATTAGTTGTAATATCTGAGGAGCTGGCTGGTTTAATTGAGGAGCTTTCTTCCTCTTCCTTCTAGACAACATCTTCAGCGCAAGTTTTAGCATAAAATGAACTGATTTAAATTCTCCATGAATGACAGAATTGTCTCCTGGCAACCATCTTCGTGACTGGTAGTCGATTTACATCTGTATTGATCATTTTTTATTGACTTTTTGTTAGTTGATAAATTTGGTCTTTATTAACATGTTTGTTAATTGCATATTCACCTGAGTACTAGGCTTCTAGGAATTCTCTGACTGCACTTTTCGTGTTTCCTCTGTTTAAAATTTTGGCATTATCCCAATCAAATTGGTGTCCATAATTATCTACATGCATTGATATGAAAGAATATATATCATGTCTTTTCACAGCTAATTTGTGTTCTTGGATTCTGATTCGAAAGGGTCGCCCACTTTGTCCGATGTAATGTCTGTTGCAGTTCATACAATTTATTTTGTAAATGGTATTAATTTTATCTTCTTTTTCTATTGGATCTTTCGGTTTGCACAATATCGAATGAAGTGATTGTGCTGGCTGGCTTGTGTGCTGTATCTATTTCAAACGGTTTTAATATTCTAGCTGTTATTTCAGAGATATTTTTTATATATGGTAGGAGGAATTTTCTTGTGGTGTTTGATGATAGTTTCTTGTTGGTGCTGTGACTCGATTTGAAACACTTTTTAATGAAATTGTGGGGTTATCCATTCTTTTTGAAGACCATTAGTAGGTAATTTTCTTCCATTCTTTTCAACGCTGGAGTGCTACAGTGTGTTTGAGTTCTTTTAAAAAATGTCTGCACAAAGTTTATTTTGTGAGTAATTGGGTTATTGCTAGTATAGTTGAGTATTTGATCTGTGTGCACTGATTTTCTATATACTTGTGTTTCTAAATTTCCTGTGTTGGTTCTCCTGATTAAGACATCTAAAAATGGGATTTTGTTATCTAATTCTTCTTCTCTCGTGGTGAATTTGATGTCTTCAAATATGTTGTTTATTAATTTATGGGTATATTCTAAATCATTTCTCTTAATTATTACAAATGTATCATCAACGTAACGTACCCAGACTTTTGGTTTAATTATAGGTAGAGCTATTAATTCTAACCTTAGCATGACGGCTTCCGCTATTAATCCTGATATGGGCGATCCCATTGGTCTTCCTTTTATCTGTTCGTATATTTCAGTATTGAATTGGAAGTTTGTTGTAAGACATAATTCTATGAGTTCTATCCACGTTGAACATTGCGTTTTTATGTTTTCATCGCTATAGAGCAATTGTTGCTTAGTTTCTTTTGCTAGTTTTGAACTAATTGAAGGACATAATGACATAATGAGTATCTGTAACGTGGAATATCCCGGTTCGATCCCCAGTCGGCGAGCCATGTAATGGGATAATTATTTAGAAAATCACTCCAAACAGTCCAACCACAATACTGATACTTGTTCGGATGTTTCAACTAACTTTGTAATCATTGTTAGTTTTCCTTTTAGACTGTGCATCATTATTCTGATATTCGCATATCATATATTAGCTTGATCTTTCCTTATTATTTGTCTTCGCCCCTGTTTAATCCTTAATTCTAATGCTTCTCTTCGTGATCGTGCAATAAACTAATGCGTTGTTTTTCAATGTGACTTTATTTGAGTGGGTGAACTTAGAAACCTATCGAATGTGTATGACTGCCTAACAGGATTGTTGAGATGATTTAGAGTTTTTGATGTTATTATTTTACAGTAGTGAATAATCGTCGATATAAGAATAAAACTTGTGCATTGTGGTAGAGTGTAATTCCATTATGGGTAAATTTTGTTTTGATAAAGTCTCACAGTGTTATACAGTAATGTTTACTGATGCAACCACGTTTTGAGCACAATTTATTGTCACTCATAATCATATCAAGGTAATCACACGACTTCCTAATTTCATTTATATAGTTCCGTTGTTTTTCACTTGATTTGATTGGTAGTAGTATTTTCTATATTTCCGTCATGAGTGATAAGTCATTCCAATTGCATGTGTTGGGTGTAGATTCGTTGAACAAGGATTCAGTAATCAACCTCTCTCTCCACCTACCTAGATTACTTTTAGAATTTTAACCCTCTCCCACCATGCTATTGTGTGGTTGTGTGTTAATGCATGGATTGCAATTGCTGAGCTTTTTTCTAAATTACTTATCTTCTCTGAATCAACCATTCTCACTTTAGCTAAATTCCTATGTTCCGACAATCTGACTACCCCTGATCTACTAGTTTGACCTATGTAGTTGACTTAACTCACAGTCATTGCAGGGTATTTTGTAAATTATATTATTTTGTCCAACTGGGTCAACTGGATCCTTTAACCTACAGAGTTTTTCCCTGAGTGAGTTTGTAGGTTTGAATGCCACCCTTATTCCTGCTTTATTTAGAATCCTACGTAGGGTCTCAGATGTCCCCTCTTTATATGGTATAACAATAGGGTGGGAGAGGGTTAAAATTCTAAAAAGTAATCTAGGTAGGTGGAGAGAGAGGTTGATTACTGAATCCTTGTTCATCGAATCTACACCCAACACATGCAATAGGAATGATTCATCACTCATACTCGAAATATGGAAGATACTACTACCAATCAAATCAAGTGAAAATCAAGTGAAAAACAACGGAACTATATAAATGAATTTAGGAAGTCGTGTGATTACCTTGATATGATTATGAGCAATAAATTGTGCTCAAAACGTGGTTGCATCAGTAAACATTACTGTATAACACTGTGAGACTTTATCAAAACAAAATTTACCCATAATGGAGTGAATAATCGTCATTTTGCCTTCTTAGAAGCGCTGGAGGAAGTTTCAGTCATCTGTTCAGTAGGACGCAAATATCAGTTCCCTGAGTTCAAACCACAACACATCGGTTTGGTCGTTACACATACACTAAAGTGTCTAATATAACCTCCGATTCATACTTCTTTTGTTTTTACTTTTTCACTCAATAAATTGCTCATTTCGTAAAAAATAATAAAAGGATTATTTATTCCCACTGATGGAAATTTTAATAATTCAACCGTATTGTCTCGCGTGCAAGTACAGAGAAAAAAAAGAGAACACAAAGTAAAGTTGAGAAATATTCAAAATTCAATGAAGTTTACTCTTTATTGTTCAACGATAAAAAAACAACCAAACAAATTGGCGTTGAAAAAACCCATTTATGATTATGCAAAAATCAAAATCAATACTAATGTGATAGGTATATAGGTAAAAGTTTCTATGTGATTTCACTAGCAATTCTCATGTTATTGTGTTTTTTCAAAATTTTTATAGGAATCGTATGATTTCTACTAAACTTGAGTTTTAGGAAAGGGGATATTTTAGTTCAAATGAACTGTCGTCAAGATTTGACAGAATAGTTCTAAAATAATTGAGCGCTGAGTGAGAAGTAGACATTTATAAAATTATATTTGTAAAATCTCAGCGAGTTTGAAATGAGTAATTCCAACGTTTCGTTCGGCAATCTGGTCAGAACTTCTTCAGGGAAATTAATCAAAATTAACATAACAGAGGTTTATATATAAAAGGCACATGTTTTGTTTTTAAAAACTCTGTCCAATCATGATTCATAAACACAAGTATTAACAACTATAATAAGCAAAATTGTATGAGCTGTGGTCAAAATTTCACCTCGGACTTACAAATATTGGTCTACCTTTGTTAAATACTTTAAACAGAGTGTGCATGCGTGTGTGTGGGTAAACAGTTGTAAAACATTTCTTAACGTCTCCATAGGAAGATATAAACAGTCAGGAATTTGACCAAGTATTAATAATTAGTGATACATATCCATTTTTATTTATTAATCAGGATTTCCTATGCATCAGCTAACATCACGCCTTCATGTCTGTTCAAACTGCTAGTATCTAGAATTTTATGATTAGACGTATTTTCAAAATTATAGTGTCTAATCATAAAATTCTAGATACTAGCAGTTTGAACAGACATGAAGGCGTGATGTTAGCTGATGCATAGGAAATCCTGATTAATAAATAAAAATGGATATGTATCACTAATTATTAATACTTGGTCAAATTCCTGACTGTTTATATCTTCCTATGGAGACGTTAAGAGATGTTTTACAACTGTTTACCCACACACACGCATGCACACTCTGTTTAAAGTATTTAACAAAGGTAGACCAATATTTGTAAGTCCGAGGTGAAATTTTGACCACAGCTCATACAATTTTGCTTATTATAGTTGTTAATACTTGTGTTTATGAATCATGATTGGACAGAGTTTTTAAAAACAAAACATGTGCCTTTTATATATAAACCTCTGTTATGTTAATTTTGATTAATTTCCCTGAAGAAGTTCTGACCAGATTGCCGAACGAAACGTTGGAATTACTCATTTCAAACTCGCTGAGATTTTACAAATAGAATTTCTTACAAAAGGATATTTTTATATGTGTAAAACTTGGGCACTGTGGTAGTAAGTAATTCCATATTAGTTTGTTTATTTGATATATCACACAGTGAAACAGTATTATTTACTGGATGACGTTTCGAACAAAATTTATTGTTCATAATCATATCAATTATAATCACACGACTTTGACACTTGAGTTTTATAGTTTTCTTTGTTCTCTCCTATTTGTCGTTTGGGTAGTAGAATTTTCCAGATATCGGGGACAGGTGATGAATCATTCCTATTACATGCATTTGTAGTTGATTCGATAAACAAAGCTTCTGTTATCAATCTCTCCCTATACCCTGTGACATTAGATTTTAAAACTGTCATCCTATCCCATCCTATTGTGTGGTTGTGTGTGACTGCATGTAGTGCTATAGCTGAACTATTCTCTAGATTTCTTATCTTATTCGGGTCAACCAATCGAGATTTTGCTAAGTTTTTATGTTCAGCTAGTCTGACTGCCCCTGTTCTACTAGTTTGACCTGTGTATTTCACCTGACAATCATTACAGGGTATGAGATAAACTAAATTGTTTTGTTTTAAGGGCTCTACAGGATCCTTTAACCGACAAAGCTTGTTTCTAATTGAGTTTGTGGGTTTGAATGCCATTTTTATTCCTGCCTTGTTAAGAATTCTGCGTAAGGCTTCCGAGGTTCCTTCCTTGTATGGAATTACTACTGATGATTTAGATTTCTTATTATTGGTGTCGTCATTGATATTATTATTATCACTATTATTATTAACATTATTATTATTATCACTATCGCTACTATCATTATTTATTTTATTTTTACATTTCCTTACATATTTCTTGATTAATGTATCCGGGTAATTATTAAGTTTCAAAGCTTCTTTTATGTGTATCAGTTCCTGTTTTAGATTGATTCATCACCTGTCCCCGATATCTGGAAAATTCTACTACCCAAACGACAAATAGGAGAGAACAAAGAGAACTATAAAACTCAAGTGTCAAAGTCGTGTGATTATAATTGATATGATTATGAACAATAAATTTTGTTCGAAACTTTCTATAGTTTGATTTGTAAGGATTAGTTATGTTTTACGAGTTGATCACGGACTGATATCAGTTAGAGAACGTTCGAAACGTCATCCAGTAAATAATACTGTTTCACTGTGTGATATATCAAATAAACAAACTAATATGGAAAGGGATATTTTAGTGTTATTTCTCCAGTTAGTTTCAACCAACGTAGATTTCCACAAAAAAAAGCAGGGATGATTAGTATAAATTTGACTTTTGAGTATATTGAGAAAACAAAATTCTTGATTATCAACCAACCTGTTGGACTACTACTATTTATACGCCTCTACATCGAACTGATCGATTTTTCAAATGTCTGAATGTGAGTAGTAGTAGAGTAGTAAGCAAGCAGTTGATCATTTATTGGTTGATGTTATTATTAAATCAATCTACCGAGATTTTGTTATTCTGTTAATGTTTATTTTGAAATATTTCTTGCCTTACGACTAGGTAAACAAGTGGTGAGGAGTGTCAGTCATATTTCTTGTACAAAATTGGGAAGCAATTACTTCTCCTTCGTTTATATAAATCACATCATCTCAACACAGAGTTTATTGCTAGCTTAAAATATGATTATATATACATATATATAGATATGTGATAAATGTTTATATTTGATTCATAGTGAACACCACAGTCAGGTCAGCAAATAAAAGCATTCTGATTATAATTCACTATTTGATGATATTAGGTGGTTGGAGGCAATCGGCCACAGGAAGCCTTGGACCTAGGTTTCGTGCTAGTTGGCACTTTACCAGTCAGCAAGGCGTATCTGCAACCTTGAAGGAACTCATGTCCCTGCTTCTGAGATTTGAACCCGCGTCACCCAGTGCTGCAGTCAGAGACGTTACCAGTGAAGGGGACATGAGTTCCTTCAAGGTTGCAGATACGCCTTGCTGACTGTTAAAGTGCCAACTAGCACGAAACCTAGGTCCAAGGCTTCCTGTGGCCGATTGCCTCCAACCACCTAATATCGTCAAATCAATATGCACCGTGATGGCGAGCTACCTAGAATGGTGGCCACTTTACAACCTGACTGATAGAATTCAGTCTGCACCAAAGAGAGGACTAGACACATTACACTAGTTACTGACTAGTGTGCAATCAAAAATAATTCACTATATTCGTCACTGTACTGAAACACAGGAAAGCACTTTCAAAAGAACACGGCAGTCAGAAAAAGTGAAAAAGTAGGGTCCACTCGGTCGAAATTGGGGAAAAATACTCGCCACGGACGACAATGGCTGGTGGCTGCGCTAAGATCATGAATTGGTAGAAGTTAGAATTCATGAATTATTCAGTCGGGCCCCAATGGCTGAATGGTCTACAACCTTGCTTTATGACCAGAAGATCCTGGATTTGCGAACCGGTGGGAGCGTACTCTTGGAGAGTCCCACACTCGGACGAGATAGCTGTTCAGTACGCCCTACTTCTCACTGGTTTTCTAGCTTATTTCAATCGATAATCAAACTTGAAAAGTTCAAAAGTTAATTTTTGAGAGGGACACTTTTCAAGTTTTTTGGCTGGGTTTTTTCACATTTTTGAATTATCCTTAGATGTTTTGAAGGAGTCAGCAAGATGAAGTTCTGAACTCAGGTCTTGCACTGACTGGAACTCGTCAGCACAGTGTTTCTATATAGCTGAAAGTAGCATTATCCCATCTGAGACTCGAACCCGGGTCACATAGTGGAGCAGGGAGAGACAATACTACTGGGTTGTACTGGTTACCTGTAGAACATTATTGGGTATATTGAAAGACAGATGGAATTTATTTAGCATTGACTCATGATGCTGATTATTCACACAGAACCAACCGATATATCTTTCATACAGTTAGTTCCCATCATAAATTTTTGTAAAGCAACAATAATAAACATTGTGGGACGAATTAAATTAAATTTCACTTCGTGTGCTTCAAGTCTTCTATAAACATGCCTAATTAAAATTTGTGTAAAAAGTGATGATTATCAACTGTTGAATTGCAGGATTTTGATTGCTTACAGGTTTAGTCATGAGCTTACATCAGTTAGATAACCATTGAAAGCATGGAGAACTGGACAGTTGATTAATGCTAGTTTGGCACTCTTTGGCAGTACGCACTCACTGGAATTCAGATCCAAGACCTTCCGGTTACAAAACAAGTTCGTCAACTATTCAGCCATAGGAACCCGACTCAATGGCCAATAAATTCCAGCTTCTGTCGATTTGCGATCTGTGTAGCGCATCGACCAGTCAACGTCATAGTCGAGTAATTGTTCTCCTGCTTGACTTGATGGACTCCGCTATTTACGAATTCTGATTGTAGCTTCAGGAAATCAATCCAGTAGCCTTTAGACGATTCATTTCCAACCCAGGTAGCTGGATGGTCTAAATGATATTGGTCCGTCAGAAATTCTTTAAATCTGAAAGACGTATTGGTTGATACTGTGTATTAACTAGTGTCGTGAGTCCAGTCTTCAATGGTGCTGAATTTATTCTATTTGTCAATCACTGGGAGCCAGAATAATAATCAGATGACTAAACGTTCTTATAAAATTTAAGGAATTTATAGTGTAAAATTAAATACTCGTACACAGGGACTGTGGTAGAATGGGGTTTCTTTCGCAGTAATGTTGCTATTTAATGGACATCATTTTGAGAAACAACAGTACAAGATACATATATATATATATTACTGTTTCAGCATGTATAATTTTTTGGACTCTACTTATTATGATTTGTCGCTACAATTAAATAGCAGATTCGTTGTGAACCATAAAAACTACATGGAGTATTATGTAAAAAGATTTAAGGGAAATTTACTGAAATGACTGTTCGAAAACAATTCATTACTCTAGCAACCAGTTCCCTTGATTAACTGGAATAACAAAAGGCAATAATTTCTTGCAGGATAAAACATTTTCACTTCACATCGTAGCTGTTTTCACTAGCCATACACGAAAAGAATAATGAAATATGTATATAGGGAATCACAATGCCTTAAATTTGACATACTTTAAACGAGTAGTTGCTTCACTTTAGAAAGAAGAGACATTCTTAGATAACAAGGGGGGGGGGAAATTCTCTAATTAATGAAAGGTGAATTCAGACCTAAGTAGGAGTGATTGTGTAGCAGTGAGAAGGGTTATCCAAACGGACTAATTAGTCGAAAAATAAAGCAAACGGGGGTGAAAAAAGAGCAAAAATTTTAAAGATATAAGTATAAAACTTGGGCACTGTGGTAGAGCATAACTCCATTATGGATAAGAATTTATTTTGATAAATCACACAGTGTTATACAGTAGTATTAACTGATGATCACGTTTCGAGCACAAACTATTGCTCATAATCATATCAAGCTGATATCATATATCATACCAAATTGATATGATTGTGAGCGATAGTTTGTACTCGAAACGTGGTCATCAGTTAATATCACTGTATAACACTGTGTGATTTATAAAAATAAAATCTTATCCCTAATGGAGAAAATTTTAAAGAGCTAAACTAATCATCAAGTACTTTTTCTGCTCACCACCTTAAAAGATTCTGATACGTCATTCTGGTATCCAGTATCCTATAGATGGTGAGCTAAAGCACTTTTAATTGAAACTGAACCCTTATGGAGTAGATTCACCACTACATATGCTAACACCCTAGTGGACCACCATCTCTGTGTTCTTTTTATGTATATGATTGCACACATACATTTGAAATCGCAGCTGAAATCAAGTTAACAAGATTCGGGTATTAGCATAGTTTGAGCTTTGTGATTGAACACACCGTGTTATAGAACGGGATTACTTCTAAGAATGGGTAAATCTTCACAGTATTAGGGAGATTCTCATATCTGCTAATATTTTTTTCTCTACCCTCACTGTTGACGGCCTGACCGAAAACTGAGCTACCAAAAAACTTTCATCTCTCTATTGCCTATATTTTCTATCGTCCAATTTGTTTTAATCGACACAAAAATGAACTCTAGTTGTATTATCTACTCTTGTGTGTAATTAAATTGTTTACAAGCTTCTGTTTCGCAAGTTTCTACTAAACTTGAGGAAAGAGGCCTGATTGTGGGTGGCAACGTGTTCCAGTACATGAGATAACTGTTCTTCAGTTGTGTCCTTAGGTCTCAAAATATACTTCCGAACATCTTACAATTGGCTTTCAACTAGATGGATATCGAGGATTTCTTGAAGGAGACAAAGCAGATATATCATAATGGAATGGTTTGTGCTTCAGGTCAGAGGCCATTGTGTGTCACAGGATATACTCTCAGTTACTATTTTACTTGAAGATATTGTATGAAGGGAAAATAATCATACATTGAACTCCTCTAAAAATGCTGTACGCTTTATAGATACTGTCCGGAATAAAGATGTTATGTTATTATTATTATTAAATCTTATTTCCGAGAACAAACGGTTTATTTTTGACAATAATATGCTCCACTTTCTTCATTATTTCTGTGTAGCACTTGGCTACGAATGTTTCAGATGTCCTGCTTGCCTAATTTTATTTTCTTATGCTTCTTCAAAACAAAGCGCTTCCGTGGTGTGGTGCAGTGTAGTCGCTAAACCTCAGTTATCACTCACAAGACCACATCTGTTGAAGTTACTTAACAACCAAAGTAGGTGAATAACGTAATTTCACAGAAAAAAACTTTAAGATAGGATGCTGTTCTACCAGTCTCTAAAGTATCTAGCCAAAAAAACAAGCAGAAATCGGTGAATAAAGTAGAGCTTTTCAGAAAATAAAAAATAGGTGCTGCTCTAATGTCTGTTTGAATGTTGTATCTTTAATATCTAAATGAAAACCGTAGTGTGAACGTACCAATGACCTTGGACGCATGCTATTCGTTAGATAACGGGACCTACTATTATGATAGGCGTCACTATGAACGCCATGCACGGAATGAGGTGCAAACTTCATATCGATCTCGTTTTTTAAGTACTCTTTGGATACCGGTTTGACAGCTCGTTAGAATTGGGGTTAAAATTATGGTAAGGTTATTTTACTTGTAATATTTGTATTTTTCTAGTAAATAAACGGTGTTTTTATACAAAAAACACTGGTTATACTGATTGGTCGCCTATAGATAACTTGTACGTTTGCATCGCTTGGATTGCCCGGTAAGCTTAGTGAAAAAACAGTGTCTATAAGGAGAACATTTATTTGCTTTCATCAAGAAAAGAACATTTTTAAGATATCCTGAAGTATCTGAAGTTTTAAACACAATAAGACTTTCAAATGATTGAATTTTGATTCCTTTTATATAAATCTGTGTATATTCAAAGGCGTAACAAAAAACAAACAAAACAATAGCTGTAAATAAAACTTTCACGTTTTGAATCAACTGAAGCATGGCATGAAGTGGATTTTGAAGTTTTCGTAACTGATCAGTATTAATTAGTAGAATGATCAGTCAAAAGCATCACTTTTACTGAGAGGTGAAAGGTTCACAGGGATGCATGTTCTCTTGCAAACTGAGTGTGTAAGTAAATAAAGCGATTGACATATTTTGTGATTTTGTAACTGATGACATTCAATGGTTTATTTATCTTATCATCGAATTTTTGTTTTTTATTTATTTTTGATTTTTGCCCTTGAATTACTTACTCTACAGGTGCAGAACAAACATATTCATCTTCAGATGTGTGCTGTCAATTATATATGTATATGTACATATCATGGTGTTAAGTCATAAATGACTTTGTTTTGGGACAGTTAATCAGTTGATTGCACTTGAAATTATCTTTTCAGTTCACAAAAATAAACTAGGGCAGAGAAAAAATGAGTTGACAGTTATATATTTGAAAAAATATTTGTTGAAGACAAATGTCTTGTTTAGAAGAGATTCAGCTAACAAAATACGTTCATTGTACTATGTATATACGTAGTTGTTTGAAAAATCTCTCCTGAAAAATCTCATTACAATATTTATAATTATTTGCATGTTACAACTAACTCTGTAATTGGTTGGAGGATATCACTTAGAGAGTCAGTGGAAAACCAGCTGAAGGTACTGGACAGCAGTTTCGTCCTAGTTTGGGACTCTTCATCAGTATGCGCCTACCAGTTGTGGTTCAAACCCAGGTCCTATCTGGTTACAAGGAGAGCCCGTAGACCCGGCGGGTGAGTACTACTGTAAAGAGTCCCAAACTAGGACGAAACAGCTGGCTATCCTGTACTCCCAGCTGGTTTTCCAGTGGTTCACTAACTGATGTCAGCTCATGATGAAATCTTCCAGACAATCAAACAAAAATCCCTACAGAACTAATACTTGAAAATTCATCTGATTCTCACTGGCGACTGGCTGCATTCAGGCAGTTAACCTGGGGTTCTGGTGTGAAGCCGCGACCAGTAGGGTACAGTAGGTTGAAGGCGCAGTAATAACTCATCAAAGAAGACATTACGAAGTGGTCGCTGTATGTCATGAATTAGCAGAAGTTAGAATTCATTGGCTGACCATTGGTTCGGATCCCAGTGACTTAGTGGTCTACGAGCTCTGTGGCCTTGTAACCAGAAGGTCCTAGATTCGAACTCAGGTGGGTGCTTACTGATGAAGAGTCTCAAACTAGGGCGAAATAGCTGGCTATCCATTACTCGCAGCTGGTTTATCAGTGGTTCTCTAACTGATTTCAGCTCATAATGAAATCCTCCAATCAATTAAATAATCAATTGCAGATTTTTGACAGACAGACAACAAAATTATACAAAACTAGATTTTTAAATTCATTTTTACGCCAGAAAGATTTTTCATGTTTGGTATATCAACCATTCATATACATTATTCATAGAATAACTAACTTTTAAAGAGTTAGTTTTTCAACTGAAAATATCGATACACTAATTGATCATATTATACCTCAAATTTTGTTTTATACAAAGTTATAATCATCATCGTTATCATCGGAATTGATGTGTTTTGTGAATCAAGTAGATGTGAATAGCAATTGAGATAATTTGATGAACAATATATAATTTTATGCTTGAATTGAAAGAATCAAAAAGAGGCTATTTGTTGTCAATTTTCTAAAACACTATAATATTGAAGTTTCTGTGTTAGTTAAGTGTATTGAAGAATAAAAATGGCGTAAAGCATATTCATACTTCAGAACAATGCTGTGTAGTGTTCAGATATTCAAATTTTTTTGAAAATATATTTATCAACAAATCAGTGTTCTTATTTAACAGAGATGTATAGAGGCTAACAAGTGCTTTCATTCTAGTTGTTGGATATTGTCACAAACCAACATTAGTGAGAGAGATAATTAAAAACTAGCTAGGAGTACTGGACAGCTGCTTTCGTCCTGTTTAGGGGCTTTTCAAAAGTGCGCAGCCACGACAACATCAGGGACAGGACTCGGGAACTTCAGGTTATGAGAAAAAGGTTGTTGGACATTATGCAACTTGGAATGAAATCCAGTGACCTGTGAATTCTAACCTCGGCAATTCGTGATATAGTAGTAGCTTATCTTATGCCTTCATGAGCAACCAATTCACGCTGATATGGTGGATCCCTTGTGGTCAGAGTTTCTCAGTACAGCTTCGGGATATCCACCCAGTAGTCATTTATGAGTTGGGCATTGTTAGTTTGTAATGAAATCCAACAAGTGGGATTAAATTATTCTTATTGCCTATAAATTTGTTTAATTCAATTTAGATTTCCCGACGATTGATTGAACCGAAGTGCTCGGTCTCAGGCTGACATTTCGGCTTTTTGTGCAGATAATTCGACGATGTTTGGTCATTTAACCTGAAGTCAATCGGTGGATGGTGGATAACGTTTCGGTGTTTGAAACTATGGGCACTGGGTTCGAGCCTCGATGGGAACACCACCACTCACTGGGGAATACAGGTGCATCCAAAGGACGAGTCCCAGGTAGGACGAAATGCGCATCCTGGATTTCAATGTTAGTCACCATCCACCAATTGGCTTGATGTAATTCTCAGCTAATTGTTGTTATTCTGGTAGCACACATCTGTAATTATTGATTAAAAATGAAATGGACTTCCTGTCTTACTCTCATCACTCAAAATTTGTTGATACGTCTGTATATTGTAAATGTAATTTCTTAGTCTTACAACTGCATTGAGAATTAATTTTACAGAAGACTAGAATATCCAAGATGTGTAAATAAGGAGGAATTTAAAATATTCGTAAATAAGATTCATGAAACGAAATAGACTGTCCACTGCAGCTCCTGAAACCTAAAGTCCTTAATTGTTAAGCCATAGTGAGATAATTCATTCGTAGATATGAATTCAATACACCCTGGTCCCTATGGTTCTTTGACTGATATCAGCCCGTAATCAAACCTAAAACAGAACGAAGTTGACCGTAATTGTAGTGAGAAGTCGTGAGCAACGGTGTTCACTATGTTGGGCGTGAGGACAAATACTCGTCGATGACAGTGACTGATGGTCACGCTGAAATCATGAATTGGCACAAATTAGAATTCATAAGTCATTGAGTTGTGTCTCAATGGCTGAATGGTCTACTAACTGTCTTTGTAACCGGAAGGTCCCGGGTTCGAACCTTAGCGGTGGGTGTGTACTGTCGAAAAGTCCCAAACTGTGAAATGAGACGACTATCCAGCACTCCATAGTTTTCCAGTGGTTCTGTAACTGATGTCAGCTAGTGATCACACTTGAGACGAATCACAAAAGTCACAAATACACATTTGATGGCACAGTTTAAAGCGAAAATAAGACATTATATAATAATTTGATTCAACAAATCTCTGGCGGTCTGCTTGAATCTCTGGGCTACCTGAATTTCCATCCCAGAGAATGCATCTTATTTTCTCTAGTTCTTGTTATTATAATCATTCAGTTTTATTTCCGTAGGTCTCCAAATGTACTCGTGCACATTTTTAATTGGTTTGTAGCCTATCGTTGAGCATTTCTGTGGAACTAAATAAAAATACCTTAGTGGTTTGTTTTTATTCTTCAAATCTAACATCACTGCATCACATGATATACTGGAGATGGCTACTTTACATGAAACTCCTGTGTGAAGAGTAAATATTATGCAATTAACTACGCTGAAAATTGTGCATATTGTGTAAACTTATTGTGCATAATAAAGCTGTTGTTATTTATTATTATTATTGTTCCCTTGGGTTCCTAGTGGAAAATAGGGCTTCAACTACACGTCTCCATTTGCTTCTGTCTTCTGCTGTACTTTTCACCTGCGTCCATGTTAATCCATATTGTTTCAACTCCTCTTCACACGATCTCCTGCATGTCACCCTTAGATGTCCCACTCGCCGCTTCCCTTTCAGGTTCCACTCGACGGCCTGAAGCGCGATGTCACCCAGCGGCCACCTCAGCGAGTGTCCAATCCATCTCCACTTTCTTCTGCATATTTGTTGGGCGATTGGTTCCTGTTTTGCTTGTTCCCATAGTTTCTTGTTGGTTATTCTTTCCTGCCATCTGATCTTCAGTATAGAACGGAGGCAGTTGTTGATAAGGGTCTGCAACCTGTTGGAAATATTCTTTGTGACCCGCCAAGTTTCTGATCCATCTGTATAGAAGAACTGACTTGACGTTTGTATTGAAAATCCGAATTTTGTTGTTGATGCTGAGTGACGAAGATTTCCAGATTGGTTTTAGGTTGATGAATGTGTTTCTCGCCTTCCCGATTGTTATTTATTTTATTTTAATTAAAGTTTGACATTCAGTGACACTTATCATTAGAACATCCTTGTCACTAGAGCTAAAATGTCACCACATATAACCTTATGAACAAATCGTTAGTCCTGAGATATTTTGGCTTTGCATGCATTAATAGAATGTGGATGAATACATGTAGCCAGTCCGAAAAGGACAAATAATAAACATGCTGAGAAATAAAGGAATGTTTTGACATTGTAATGAAGTAGTTGTTTGGAAAATCCCTCCTCATCGATTTAATTACAGTATTCACAAATATCTGGATGTTTCAACCAATTAGTATTAGTCCAATACTTCCAGGTTTTCCAATGGTTCTATAACTAATGTCAGCTCATGATGAAAATCCTGTAACCAATCAAATCCCTACAAACCAACACTTGAATATCAATGAGATGCTCTCTAGCGACTTGCCCTATTCAGGTAGATAGTTACCTGGGGTTGTAGTGAGAAGTCGTGACCAGTAGGGTGCAGCAGGTCGGATGTCAGGACAAATAGTCGCCGAGGACACTGACTAGGGGTCGCGCTATATCGTGAATTGGCAGAAGTTAGAATTCATGGGTTGGCCATTGGATCGGGTGCCAGTGGCTTAATGGTATACGAGCTCGCCTTGTAACCAGAAGGTCCTGGGTTCGAATCCCGGTGTGTGCGTACTGATGAAGAATCCCAAACTAGGACGAAACAGCTGTCTAGTACTCCCAGCTGGTTTTCCAATGGCTCTCTAACTAATGTCAGCTCATGATGAAAATCCTGTAATTTGTATTTGTTTTTCTCCTAAACTGTTATATCATTTTTCTGACAGTTGCATATCATTTGCTGAATTTACCCATATAACTGTTTGTCTTTGTTCCTGTTTAATCTCTAATGTGAATGCTCCTCTTTGTGATTATGTGATAATGTAGGTCATTCTGACCTTGAACAGTCTTGGGGAATTGCTGTTGTGTGTTGCCAGCTAACATAGATTAACTAATTTTGTTCTACAGCACTTGTTTTATACGAGAAACTTATCTGATCTGTACGGTTTCCTAACGGCACTGTTGACGTTATTTCGAGGTTTAATGTTATTACTGTTGAATAGAACCACACATGGATCCAATCATGAATAATCGCCTTTTCGCTGTCTTTTGAGCGTTTTTCGACTATGCGTGTCTCAAGAAAGTTTTGGACAGCTATATAGGGGGATGCAGAGATCGGTTCCCTGAGTTGAGAGCACAACGCGTTGGTTTTGATCGTTACATATAATCTTCTCAGTAGCTTATATGTCAACTCAATGTGATCAGTCTTATCCACTGAAACCAGTCAAGTACATATAGGTATATAAAAGCAGGAGGAAGGTATTCGTCTCAAAAGAGGCCAAATTTGTGGCTTACTGTCCTAGCTAGTGATTCTCTGATGTAAGAAAATATGCACGCCAAATTTCAGTGTATAAATCGTCACACACTGGGATGTAATTACACCAAAATTATGAAGAGCAATTTTTGAATTCTACCCCTAAATACTGTACGACATATTTTGTCGGGACACTGGAAGTTATGATCATACTGCTGCTATAGGTTTACTTGAGATTAAACAGTAAACATGGTTAAAGGGAAGTTGGTAAGCAGCTTTCTTCCTGTGGCCTGGTAAATGGATTTATTCTTAGTAGTGATGAATACAACAGCCGAAAGATACTGCACCAGTAAAAGAAGAGATACGGATAAGATAAAATACTGACATTAGTTATTTCGCCTTTTTACTAAAAATTAATTTCACACAGACTTTAAGAAGTCTTTGAAGAATATGAAAAGAGAAAGGGCACTCTGTTGAATTTATTGATCTGTAGCTTCAAATATTGTCTGATATACTTTTGACGCCATTCCGGTATTCATCTTTTGGGTCACATGATGGAGTTTGTAATAATGTTGTCAGTGATCGTAAGAAATACGCCTGAAAATTACTGGTTGGTTTAATGAGTGAAACTACATTAACAGAGAAGGTAATTCCTCGTGGACTGAGAGTTGTAAGAAGGGACAATACATCTGAGAACAATCATCAGAAGAACGCAGTACTGTTCCTTCACAGTGAAACTCTGTTTTGTTGCTGTAATGCCAAGAACACATGAAGTTAGAAACCTGGATATTCTGAGGTTGATTGTTTCAGATGGATACATTTAGGACTGTGAGTCATCTATTCCTAAATCTCACCTTGTATCTCATCAAGTAGAACCAGAAATTAGTATGAAATAATCTATGCTCGTACAACCAAGTACAGGAACTCAACGATACCATATTTTGCCCGTGTTCTAAGTGACAGAGATAATGTTAAGCGCAAAACCTATGACTTGCTTTGTTGTTAATAACAATTTCAGGCTCTTTTATTTCTCTCTTATTTTGTATTCTATAGTGAACTCCTTCTTAAACATACGTAGCTACCTAAATTATTAACATTGGCTTACTTTTTTGTACTTTACTCTATTCCTTCTTTTGTGTATCTACTGGTTCCGACTATATTAGCGCTATGAGTAGTACAAAATTGTCCTGTCATTAAACATCATGTAATTATTAGTTTTGTGGTTGTTGTTTTTTTGTTCGGCAATATTAACTGACAATCACTGGTTGTGAACGCCATTATCACCATCTTAAAATTTTGTATTATGCAGGATTATTCACACTACCACCACAAACACCGCAGTAGAGCTGACAATAAAAACCCTGAAATGTTATTTTATGATTGTTTAGAGTTGCTTCAACCAAATTAACTGATCATCTTGGCGATGTACCTTCTTAAATATCATTTCATAACTTCTTGTATGACTATAACTTTACTGTCACCATGCATAATCATATCATAGCTTCCACTACCCAATAATGAGATATTTTATGTTGTTTATTATTCTTTCTACTTCTTGGTATTTTTTTCGCATTTTTTACTATTTTTGTGTTTGTTTTTTTGCTGTTGTTTATATTTATTTTTTTTGAAATACTCCTTTTTAAATGTTTGGTAAAATTAGATGCAAATATTGTAGATATGTGCTGAAAATTCCACACTGTACCACTAGTACTGTTTCTGGAATAAAGTAAATTATCATTATTATTATTAAATCCTATTGTCGTTTCTCAGTTGCAAAGAGCTTGGAAGTGAAAGATTTCTGTTCGAAATTTAACAAGTTCTTTAAGATTAGCTAGCATAAATTTCAATTCATTGACAGGATTCCAATGGCTTCTCCTTAAATAAGGAATAAATCGCTTAGATTCGATAATGTTGGTACACCTTCCTAATTGCAGTGCGAGTCAAACTTTACCTTTTTTTAACATTGTCCTGTTTTTAAAATCTGTTAATGATTTTACGATTCTGAAATAAACGCATAATAACACTGAATGGAATCCCAAAGGAATACTCTCTAATCATAACGTAATAAGGTGAAACTGAAGAAACGTGGAGTAATGTTATTTACGTTTGTATTCGCTGTATGAAATGTTTCATCTAAAAGTTTTAGCCTTAGGGATTTCAGGTTTTCGCAGGCATGTTTGGAGTGGTCTATCGACAAAACAGGATGCCTACTTACTTACTTACTTTGAATTGATTTTCTGAGCTATTTGAAACAGTATTAATACTAATCGAAGTTTTGATGTTCATTTTATCTCTGAGAAACGTATTCAGGTAACTGCTCTGTCATTTAGATTTTGCAAAGTATCGTAAAAGAAGAAGATCTGGACTTCGCGGATGATCTATGTCTAATGTCACATTAACTCATGGACTGCCACCTGAAAACCAACAAGCTGTCAGAAGAGGAAAGCAGAGAAGATCAGAATTTAAGTGAACAGAGAGAAGCCAGAGGTGATGAAGATAACCACAGACTAACAACAATAAGCACTAATCACTATAAATGTGAGGAATTTGGAAGAGGCTACTTCCTGCACTTATCTAGGTAGCATCGTCTCAACTACAGGCGAAAACACGGATGAAGATGTCAAAGGAGATATTGGAAAGGCAAAACAGACCTTCATCACTTAGAAATCACTCTGGAAACCTACCGTACTCAGTCATCATAAAGGAGGAAATTCGGATTCTCAACACTGATATTAACTCAGGCATTTCTTCTCTGTGGTTGAGAAACTTGGTGCAGAAGACACGGAAAGCATTTCCAACAGGCCACTGATGAATTTTTAATAGTTAAATTCACTGGCCTTTCAGACAGAATTAGCAGTAAGAAACTCTGGGAATGAACCAAAAGAATAGCCTGCTGATGAATAAATGTTTCGAGGAAAATAGAGATGCATCTGACACACGCTGAGGAGACCACTGGGTGACATCATGCAAAATGGATGCACTTGAGTGGAACCCAAATGATAAACAATGAGTTGAATGTGAGTCGAAGGGTGGCACTGGGGAGGGGGGTCATGTGAAGGAGAGACGATAGCCTATGATAAGTCGTCGGGCCAGCTGAAGCGGACCGCAGAGAACAGTAGAGGCGTGCTACTGAAATCCTTTGTTCCACTAAGAACCAAAGGGAACAATATTAATCATAGTAAAAAGAATGTTTCTAAATCTTTCTACCTAGTACATAGTATTACTGTCAATAAAACATACCACCAACATCGAAACATCAAGACGAATAGGGCATCTGTCAGTTACTCTGATTCTATTGAGGAAGCTATGTCTCGCCCAATGGCGTTTTTTATAAATGCATACGAAAGGGGAAAAAATCCCATTTCACTTCAGATGTGGAAAATATTTTACTATTCGGACTACAAGGCATACCAGTTTAATGGTTGTCTCTATGTTGACTTGTGAATCACTTAAAGTGTACACAGAAAATCTTTTTAAAGAGAAAAAGTTATGCTCGCCAAAACGAATAAGTCTAAACATGAGAGCGAACAGACATTTATTCAGTTTTTAAATTTACAGAGGACTTGGGGAAAAAAGACGTTTTACATTTTTCCTTTGTTAACTTTGTTTCCGTTATAATATACCTACTCTTTGCATAGCATCTCTTCAACTCTTTATATTAGTTCCCACTTTTTATTGTTGAATGGCCCTACATTTACCTTACTAGGTAATCTAACCTAGTAACAGAATTTCCCTATGTTTGAGGTGAGATTTCTCTTCTTCTTTCAAGTGTTGAACGCTATAAAGTATTGTTAAATTGAATTCGTTGTACACTCTTCTCTAAATGAAGGCCTCCCTTAATGAGAAGATAAACATCAGTTCATTAGTCACAGCTTAGATTTCTCCAATGCTCTCTGGCTTACCTAGCGAATGTCACTGGGTATAAAATGGACTGCTTCATCTCTGAGTTTGATTTTAAATGCTTCTTCATTGAATCATAGTGTTTTAAACTCAGTAGACGGTTGTTATTTGACCTCCTGGGATAATATCGCTTATTTGGAGTGCTTTTTGATGTTTTTTATTCCTTTATGTTCCCAGTGGAACATAGGGCTTCAAGCTAGAGGGCGGAAATCGAACCCCGGACCATATGCATGGTTGGCGAGTATTCTACCGCTGTGCCACCGACGCATTCTCACCTCTATTATGTTGTTTAGCTGTCGGAAATCAACACAGAATATGTTGAGAATTATCTAAAAAATTATTAGTTTATAGATGGTTGGAGGCTACAGAAAGGAAGCCTTGGTCCTAGGTTTCGTGCATATTTGACACTCACCAGTCAGCAAGGCGTATCTGCCATCTTGAAGAAACTCATGTCCCCTCTGAGATTCCAACTCAAGTTAGTCAGTGCTGCAGTCAGCGACGTTACCACTGAGCTATTCCGGCTTGCTGTTGACCTACTGTTAGACTTTAATAGATACTTGAGTTGAATACTCGGTAAGAACTAACTGGTGTTAGGGCCGACTGACTTCTAACAGTCAAGATTGAAACATGGTCACCATGCTAGACAGTGGCTTGCCATCACGATGCAACCGGCAGTCTACAGTAAACGAAAGACTACTGCCATAAGATTAGTTACTACCTAGCATGTCCAATCAAAATATTAATTTGTATCTTGTAGAGTAGAAAAACGCTTTCCTGAAGTTCTCCTCCTTCTCTAAAAATCCAGTGTCACAACAGAGTTAATTAATACTAAGAATACTGTGATTAGTTTTATTTGATTGGCAATAGATTATGTCATTTAAAAATGGTTTTATCAGCCTTGCAGTAGTCATTATTTCTACTTGTCATAAATAATGTGCAATGCATGCAGGACATATCTGATGTATTTTAAATACCTGCTTGTCTTACTTCTCATGCCTATCAGTACACTTTTATTCTCTGCTGCTGTTGTTGTTGCTGCTGTTTCATTTTTACAGTAACCACTGACAATTTATACTACTAGTTAACTGTCATTTACTTTTAATTGGGACAAAAACATACTTCACTTTATGATGATAAATATCACGCTAGAGAAGTTTGAATTAGAAGTGAAACTTCATTTTATAAGCATAGTGGAATTACTGTCTATTATTTTAATTATTTTGGTCTGTGATATACCCCTGTCATGTGTTTTTATTTGACTGGCATACGCTTTTTGGGAAAAAATTACGAACATTGAATATTTTGCGGTTTTCGGTTACTGGATATTAAGACAGGCAGGGAGAAGAAGGCTTCAGGCCAAGAATTCTAGGCTACTTTTAAACATCAGTAAGATTTATGTTAATTCTCTGTAAGAAATGACATTTTCAAGTATTGGTTTTGTAGGGATTTATTGTTTGTTTGGTTGGAGGATTTCATCATGAACTGACATCATTTAGAGAACCATTGGAAAATCACTAGGGAGTACTGGACGGCTGTTTTGTCCACCTAGTTCGATACTCTTTATCAGTATGCGCCAGCCGGTTGGGGTTCCTACTCAGGACCTTCTGGTTACAAGGCCAGAGAGCTGGTATACCATTAAGCCACTAGGACCAATCGATCCAATGGCCAACCGATGAATTCTAACTTCTGTCAATTCATGACATAGCGCGACCACTTTGCATTGTCTTCCACGTTGAGTTACTGCCTCACCTTCACTACTTGTCACGGCTCGTAGACCATTAACTACGTGCTCGCCTTGTGACCAGAAGGTCTTAGATTCTAACCCTGGCGGTGGGTGCTTACTTCTGAGGAGTCTCGAACTATGAAGAAACAGCTGGCTGTCCAGTACTGCCAGCTGGTCTTACAATGGTCCTCTGACTGATGCCACCTCATGATGAAATCCTCCAACCAATCAAATATCATTTTCTTAAGCTATGACATCTGTAGTGACTGAAACCGACTCTTCATGGTTTGACTATAAGTACTGATCTCTACTTCCAACTGTATGGCTGCAAAACTTTATTGAGACTCGAAAAACACGACTTATCTTCAACAGCATTACCCCAACAATCCTCAGTCTATTTACACAACCAGCGCTTTGAATCAAGTGCAATATTCCGAGCAAGATGGTATCAAAAACTCTGTCCACAAGAATCATACATCAACGCTTTCTGTGGACAGTTCACGGTTAGAAATAACCTTCATTCACTCAAACAAAATCCCATTCGTAAAACAGCACATTATCGATATCATTACACAACCCCAACGAGAAGCATTAAAAGCATTAGAGACTAAACAGGAACAAAGACAAAAAATAATAAGAATCAAATCAACATGTTATATGTGAATGTCACGACAATAATATACAGTCTAAAAGGAAAAGAGATAATAATTGCAAAGTTAGTTGAAACTTCCAAATAAATGTCAATATTGTAACTAGATTATTCAGAATGAATTTTCCAAACAATTTTTCCTTTCTAACCACTGACTTGAATAATTTATCACATGAATTTTCCTGATAGTAAATATTGTTTGCAGAGGTTGTTAGTGTGTCAGATTTGAACTAGTTATCTTTTGTGGAATAACACAACATTCTTCATCATGCTTTTGCATTCTGAATGGAAAATGCAGCCCCGAACATAGGCTATGAAGCCTCAGCAGTGGTGGAGTTGCTGATCTGAAGCCCATCCTCCCCTCTTTAAAGTGCTAATTCCCTGCAAGGGTGAATTTAAGAATGCGTCAGTGACAGCCAGTCGAACTCAAAGTAATACAATAATACAGTGTTATCCAATAAATGGAGTTTCTGGCAGAATTTATGACTGTAATCATGTCCTTATAGTTAACTTACACTAGACATATGGTTTTCACACTTCAGTGGTGATGAAAATGTTCAAGTCTGTGCCGTTTTAAATGCATATATTACTTTTGACAAGATATTTAAAAATGACTAATCACTTATATAGTTTTTCATTCACTCATTTAGTGCACTTCAGAAACAGGTATAGAAAAAGTTCTTTCCTTATTTACTCTTGAAAGTCAGTGTAACATGTCACATAAATTTAAAGGAGAGTTTAATCAATGAACTTTATATGTATAGTTGTGTAACGACATAAATCAATTTTACCTTAGAGCTCTATAGTTTTCAGTTAAATGAATACTTCTAAGTTTTAACTATGAAAAATGCCAGAGTATGTCAGTCAGCAGGATGTTAAGAGTTTTCCTCTGGTATTTGTTGACAGTTATTCATTACGCTTAACTTTAATTAAAGAAGAAATTCCTCATAGTCGTGTAATTTAAATTTGACTAATTGAGTGGCAAAAGTTAGATAACTGGTCTGCTGAAACCATGTATGGTCCTTCCTAAAATCGGATTATATGTTAGAGAGTTAACGTGAGTAGAATGGAAAATCTACTGACATAAGGTGACAATATTTGATGATGAAATATAGCTAGGTTATCACGGAAGTCAGAAACATCATCAAAAGATCCCTGACGTGTATACTGAAATCAAAGCATTTCAACACCCAGCTACTCCACAGGTTAAGTATTTCAAGTCATGATAAAGACGCATGTTAACTCTAGGAATATTTTTTGTTCCAGTGAAGTTACATTATGCAACTGCTTTGTCTTGCAGTTCAATAAAACAACCGGAACACAGTGAAATGGCGATTATTTGGTCTCCATCTTCCTAAATTATGCTTCTGTGACGCATTATAACCTACTTAGATTCAAAAGTGGCCTCGTCAAACTAATTCACTGTGTTTGAAGCATTCAGTGTGTGCATAATTTAGAAACTGTTTGCACATTATTTGAACCTTTTGTTGTATAGCTTGCAGGGTACTCTAGTTAAGCTGAAAATAACAAGTTAAGTCAATTTTGGGACACATTTTCTGGCTTATTGTTGGTGGCGTGCCAACAGTACGGGGTATATGCTAGTTTTTGAAACGCTTGAATCCAGTGGTAGGTGCTGTCAGATTTACTTCTGAGTTGAAGCGTCCCATTTAAGAGCTTCTGGTGTTTGATAGCATAACTAAAAGAAAACGAAGTGAGAAGTTGAACACTTTTTTAACAGCAAACACATGCACATTCGAATCTACACAATGGCTTCAATTCATCATAATTTATGTCAGTAGAAGCTTGATTAGTGAATTGTATAAGCGAAATGGCAAAATAGTTGGTTGATCAATAGAAATAAAATAAAAAGTAAGACTTATCAGTTGCAAATCACACAGTTTGGGGTGAAATTCCACCGCAGTTTCATTCGAGAACAAACAGTATTCATATTACAATGCATGACTAGCTTAACGAGGTATGTGGCGATGAAGAAAGCAAGGTGAGGTTACTGCGGTGAGTTCAATTGGATGCATCATCCCTAGAACAAGCTTAACAGCTGATTGTTGGTGGTTTTCAACTACTGATGTCAATTAGTCGTATATAGTGTCTTGATATAGTTCAAAATAAAATATATGACAAGGGGTAAGGAAAATAAGAGAAGGTTTGAAGCTGTAGAACTAATCGCCCTGGCTTACCAAGCTTACGGAGTGCGTCAGCTGGGATCGAGCTCTTGAACAAATGCGTGGTCGCCGAACATTCTACTGCTGTGCCACCGACGCGCACTTACATAAATATTCTTTAATGACCATCTGAAACACCAAAAGTATTCTAATTTCCCAGAGTTTTAAGGTCTTGAAAGAACTACAGGGAAAATCCTAATATAAAGTTTATGAAAGCTAACAAAGGTTTTAGGATGGTCGACATGAATAAAAGTGATTATAAATTAAAAATGTTATCTACTCTTAATGATAAAAGCAAATTTAGTCGAGATCATTCTTAAGAAGGCATTCACTTACTACAAGGTTCAGTGATGGCTAATTTAGTGAAACTTTTTGGATCGAATGTTATTGGCAAAGATAAATTCGACTTTTTAGAACCATCAGAATATAAATTCCCGTATATAAATATATATCGTTTACCAGGAATACGTAAATCCATCTTCTTCGTCCTGTGGTATCAGTGTGTGGATCAACAACTCTTAAAATTGCTCTGGAGTTAATGGAATTACTAGACCTTGTCAAAATAAGTTCTGTGAGTAAGTACTGTAAGATACATTTGAACTGATTAATTATCCTGACGGTAATAATTATAAAAATAAAAAATGTTTTCTTTCGATAGGAACTCTTTATTCAACAGTGTACCCTTACTCAAAACAGTCGATATCATGCATGATTACATTTCTATATATATGATTTCCTGATTCCGTTTCCTACTCCTTTCTGAAGATTTGTTCCTTCTGTGTGCTAGTAACGTAAGTTTCCCATTAAAAGGTGAATGTTTCCGTCATACTGGTGGTTTTGCTATAGGAAACCAGTTAGGGCTCTTTTAACAAATTTCCACATGAAAGCACAACAGGTAGTTCAACGAAGGGGTTCTTTTAGGCAAATTCATTTTATACCTTAGCTGTACAATCACATTTATAGGCAATTTCTTTCATGAAAGAGGGTGGTAACACAAGTGATGAGTTGTCATAATCATAGTTGTTAATATTAGTCAGAGCATAAAAACAGTTGATTAAGGCTATTACATAATATGATGAATAACTTAATGAATGAGTTGTAATCAGGATGTACATACAAACTAACGAACATATAGGATTATGTAAGAGTTCTTGAGGAACATCAAGAGTCATAAGGAGTTAGGAGAACAAACTAAGAAAAACCAAATTAGTAGAAATCAACAGGGCTGCTACCATAATAGTAGAAATGGTTGAATAATTTTCTTTCGCATGCATATCTCCAGTTTTCCTAACTGATTGGAACAAGAACATCCTGCATGATTGTAGAAAGTCAATAGGGGGTCTGTAAGGACTGAGATGATCGAACGCTTTATTAACACCGGTCATTCCATCTCACCAAACGCCTCCTTCAAAGCAGTTTACAAAGTGAAGAATAACCTACTAAAGGCAAGATGCTTCCATCTCCCTTGCATTACTGAAGCTTTAGTCATTCAGTTAGAAAAACCCGGAGCTATGCATACAGAAAAGAAAATTATTCAACCTCTTCTACTAATACGGTAATAATCTTGTTGGTTTTTGTTAGTTTGTTTTCCTAACACCTTATGACTCTTTTATTTCTTTAGAACTCTTAAGTAATTCCATATATTCCTTAGTTCGTATGTACATGCTGATTAAAAGTCATTCACTTAATTACATTCATCTTACTGAGTAACTCTCGACAACTATGTTTGTGACAACTAAACACTTTTGTTACCACACTCTTTCATGAAAAATTGTAGATAAATGGGACTGTACAGTTAAAGAAGAGAATTAATTCTCTGAAAAGATCCTCTTCGTTGAGCTACCTGTTTTGTTTTCATTAATGTGTAGTTATGGATTATTCATGAAAGAAAAAGAGAGTTTATCTGAAGACTTGATTAGAAAACGATTTTATAATTTCTCTCTGCATAGACTATGATCAGCATCTGAGGTATTTTAAGAGTCTGTCACATAATCTTCCTTTAATAATGAAATTTACTCGTCAAGAAGCACTGCATTCTTGATATTTTACAACTGTAATTTACTCTGCGTCAAAAGCGAGGCTTTTGGAATAAACAAAGGAGTCAGACAAGGGTACTTATTATCACCAATGATATTCCTAATTGTGGTGGACTGGATTATGCGTCAGACAGTGGGAAACGAGAAGACAGAGATATCCTGAAGAACCTAGAAGACTTGGATTTCGCGGATGATCTATGTTTGATGTCACACAAGATCGAAGACTTACAAGCAAAAACCGACAAACTGGTCGAAGAAACAGCAAAGACAGGACTCCAGGTGAACATAGACAGGACGAAGGTTATGAAAGTAACCAACCAACAACAACAGCAGCAGCAACATCCGGAGCCAATCACCTTCAACGGGAGGGATTTGAAAGAGGTCACTTCATTCACTTATCTAGGGAGCATTGTCTCAACTACAGGCAGTCGGAATGGACGAGGATGTCAAATCGAGAGTCGGGAAGGCGAGAAATACATTCATCAACCTGAAACCAACCTGGAAATCTTCGTCACTCAGCCGGCATCAACAACAAAATTCGGATTTTCAATACAAACGTCAAGTCAGTCAGTTCTTCTAAACGGATCAGAAACTTGGTGGGTCACAAAGAATATTTCCAACAGCCTGTTGCAGACCTTTGTTAACAACTGTCTTCGCTCTATACTGAAGATCAAATGGCCACCGGAAAGAATCACCAACAAGAAACTAGGGGAACAAACAAAACAAGAACAAAACAATCGCCCAACAAATATGCAGGAGAAAGTGGAGATGGATTGGACACTCGCTGAGGAGGCCGCTGGGTGATATCGCACGTCAGGCCAATGCTTGAGTGGAACTCGAAAGGGAAGCGGCGAGTGTGACGTCCAAGAGTGACATGGAGGAGATCGTGTGAAGAGGAGTTGAAACAGTATGGATTAATATGGATGCTGGTGAAAAGTACAGCAGAAGACAGAAGCAAGTGGAGACGTGCAGTTGAAGCTCTACGTTACAATAGGAACCCAAGGGAACAATAATAGTACAATACAAAAGACTTAGGTATATATTCTAACAAGGTGTCCATCCTGTGAGTTTCATGAAGGAGTAATGCCACTTCAATGGCATACATCGTGGAATATTTTCCATCATTCCCTTACCTTTATATTAGAAGATGGGGCTTCAAGCTGTGGGATTTCTTTAGCAAAGGTGCTATTTTTTCGGGGTGATGTTGTCAGTCTCAAATCTAACTTTCCGTCTTTTCCTGAGTAGTAAACTTGGCTGCTTCTAAGTGCGTCATTCAGGATCAAACTCGCCCTTCTCTAGCATGGCTGGGGGAAAGCTGTATCATCGAATTATCGGCACATCGCAGAATACATTTAATCTTTTTCGTATATACAATCAACAGGTTAGACAATTAGTCACTTAGACACTAGGAAAAAAATGTAAATATTTACTATTATTAAGACAGACAGGTAACTAGAGTGAATCTATATGCATTCCTTTTAATTTAGTTTACCATAGACATCAGAAGTAGAATGCTTAGACGATTTTATCAGTCATCGGAATTTATTATCATCATAATCACTAAATAATACAACAACAACAACTACTACTAATGAGTAAGATGTGAAGATGATGGACGGGTATTTCGGGCGATTGTTCATACATTTTACAAATTTTAGTTCAATGAAACGAATAGAAACAAAGAAAACTCCTGCTGAAATACTCTATCCCAACTACTTTTTTATGTATAAATGGGGAAATTTACAAATGTTTTGAAGTTCCCACAAAATTCCATAAAATAATCAATATTGTTGATGATGGGAATATTATTTTCCCGTCATTAATTAGTTAATTGCACTGATATTTGTTTTGTGTTAGTGTGTGTGTCAGTTAATTTAGTCTAGTAGACAAATATTTAGCAGAAATTCATTTTCTTGATATCTGCTAAAGTGTTTAGTCTAGTCATATTTACTTGTTTATTTATTCAGAAAGAATAAATCCGCCAATACCAAACTTAGTCATAGGACAAAGCTGCCTGCTGAGGAAATTATTTGAGGAATTCAATTGTGCCTCACATCTACTGTCTTTAAATTCCAGGGCAAATAGGATCACCAATATCCTCTGCCGTAGCAGATATCTTTATGGACATCTGGGAAAATAGTGCTCTTAATACATTTAATCCTACTCCCATAATATGGTGGAGATAGGTGGATGACAATTTCACAGTGTTAAAAGCGGAACATTTCTTTAGCTTCTTGACGCATATAAACTCACTAGTAGAGGGAATAAACTTCACATTTGAATCGGAAAATGAACAAGGAGAATCAGCTATGTCATATTGTTAAATAAAGCGAACAGAGGAAGGTAAACTTCACACTAGCGTTTATAAAAAGCCGACGCATTCTAATAAATATTTAGACTTTAATTGATCTCATCCATTATCTATCTGTTAAGGCAGGCTTAGTTTAGTGTCTTACAAACCGTGCAGTAGCACTAAGTAGCACAGAAAAGACCTAAATGATGAAATAAAACAGAAAGAAGAGGCGTTGGTATCCTACAAAACTTATTAGGAAGATCGAAAAAGGCCAAAAGCAAAATAAAAATAATTGTGAAACTAATAATGATAACATAAATAAGAAAGAATATAAGTCATCTACTGTTATACCATATAAAGAAGAGACATCTGAGACTCTACGTAGGATTCTTAATAAAGCAGGAATTAGAGTGGCATTCAAACCTACAAACTCACTCAGGTAGGACAAGCTCTGTAGACTAAATGACTCGCTGGACCCAATTAAACAAAATAATATAATTTACAAAATACCTTGCAATGACTGTGAGTTAAGTCAACTACATAGATCAAACTGGTAGATCAGGAGTAGTGAGATTATCAAAACATAAGAATTTAGCTAAGGTTAGAATGATTGATCCCGCGAAGATAAGTAATTTAGAAGAAAACTCAGCAATCTCACTGCATGCATTAACACACAACCACACAATAGAGTGGGAGAGGGTTAAAATTCTAAGAAGTAATATAGGTAGGTGGAGAGAGAGATTGATTACTGAATCCTGGTGCATTGAGTCTACACCCAACATATGCGCAGTAGAAGTGACTCGATGCAAATACCAGAGATGTGGAAGATATTACTACCAGTCAAGTCGGAGAATAATAAATAATGTCAAAATGTATTCAGTTCACATACACTATAACATTCTAACAAGTTACTTTTTTTGACTATGAAAACACTTGTCTTATTTCCCATTGGATTGTATTTGATTGATAACACTAATATCATTTCTGAATGTACTTTATCTTATTTTGATTTTATTCACATGTATAATCATCAAATTTTACTGATGTATATAAATGAAGCAAGAAAGTTGCATAAGTGACTTGATATGATTAAGAGTGGCAAAAGTTTGTGCTGGAAACATGGTTAATATTACTGTATGACACTGTGTGATTTATCAAAATAAAATCTTATCTATAATGGAGTTATACTCAACTACAGTGTCCAAGTTTTATACTTATATCAAATTGATACTTTCCACAGATTTATTGAAATAAACATGAGGTAAAAAATCTGTTAGAAGCGATAATGATAATAATTACAACAGGTTTCCCCTGGAAGTCACTATTTATTGGAGAAAAAATAGAGTAGGGGATAGCAATGAAATTTTTAGCTTGGGAAGTAGGATACTGATGGGAAAAAAATAACCTATTTGACATGATGTTGAAGAAGCAAAGTTATACGGGTAAACCAAACGAAAATAATTGTGACTTGTTTGACAGACTGACATTTTCTGCATTTGTGCTGTCTGGTATATTTTAGATCTGGGCTATTTTTTGTAGTCTGACGTTTTAGTCGTTCAAGACCGAAAAAAATTAGTTTGATATGTGTACATGTTTTAATGTTGTATTTGATTTAGTGGAAATTATTCCAACGTTACTTAATATTCACAAAATGATTTTGACTGACAATACAGAATGCTAAATAATTGTGGAATTTAGTTATAAAGCATTAATATTATTGTTCCATTGGGTTCCAAGTGAATACTTAGGGATTCAGCTGCATATCTTTACTTCCTTCTGTTCTCTAAAGTGTTTTTGGGCTTGCTCCACGATTGTCAATAAGCTTTCGACTCCTCCATGTCATTTGTGGACGAAAAACTTGTCGTTTTTCACTCATGCTACACTCGAGGGCCTGGCACATGATGTGTCATTCAGTGGTTTCCTCAATGTGTGTTTAATCTATAACCATTTCCATTCTTATATTTGTCAGGCAATAGATTCTTCGGTGGTTTGTTACCAAAGTTGCTCGTCGCCGACCCTTTCTGGCTATTTGATTTTCACTGTCCAGCTAAGGCAGTTATTGTCGTAAGTCTGCAGTCTGTTAAGAATATTTTTTTAAGACATGTGCACAAGTTTTTGACGCAGTGGAAGAAATCCTAAAGAAAAGATTTCATGCAGTAACACTAAGGGTGATATTCTTTACCCGCCCACTGTTTCTAAGCAGTGTGAAGCACAAACTCCAGTATGTAATCACTCTAATATGTATATATCAATTCACCTGCTCATGAGTAGCTTTGGACATAGGTCGTTCCATGCTCATCTTTTCAAAAGGTGTGAGAGGACGTGACCCAGCATGAGTAGCACTGGTTCAACCACAAGTAAACACCTCGTCAACACCTGTCAGTGAATCTCAACTGACTCATCAATCAAAGTAAGTTACAAAGTAAACAAAAATCTACCAAAGGCTGTGTATTTCCGAACCAAGAACCAGTCAGATTTAGTGAATGCTAATGAAAGGTCATTCCACATCAAATCATGCCTCCGTTATTGATTCGGTGAATGAGATCCATGAAGGCCGAATAAATCTATGCTGCTGGGTGAGGCTAGAGTGGGGGCTTAGGTTACAGTTAGGAGTAGATTCAAGAACAGAGTCAGGAATATTAATTGATCCCAAGGCACCAAGATCAACAGCCCCCTATATGAACACACGAATCGCATGTGGAGTGATTTCTCTACGGATTATCCTCTGACTTACTGCAAAACATTGTTTGCAACACATAAGAGGCAACTATCCAGCCTAATACTACGTTTGTAATGTTTTTTTAAATACATTTCTCCACAATTAGCAAGGTTTTTGGTTGTCGAAAGTGAAATTCTGACGGACCTTGATTTGGGCTGCGATACTTTAACTTCACCCCCAAAACAGTTATCCGTTTTTAAGCAGTTTATGAAAATAGTTAAGTGCTTAACTTGAAAACGAATGGTTCCATAGTAAAAAATAATGATGTCCAAGTAAAACATATAACCACATGAAAGAGACACTGTTTGAATGAAGAAAGAACGATAGTGGTTTTTGCAGAATAAGATGGCACCATCATTTACTTTGTTGGCTTCTCATCAGCTGCATACAGCTTGCAAATCTTACCTCCGGAGGTTTCATTAAGTTTGGCACCTCCTGTCAACTGACAACATGTAAGATTAGCAGGCTGTACGCAGCTGATGACAGGCCAATGAAATTAGTGATTGGTACCGCCTTATTCTACACAAACCACTATTGTTCTTGCTTTATTCAAATTCATTAAGGGGAATAAATGTATGAAGACACTGTTTTTTTGACTTACTTTTCTGTTTTATCACACATCATAGCATCATCATCATTAGGATATTTTAGAGTATTTGAACTTTTTGTTAATTTTGTTGTCGATTCACTTTGTAATAATAAAGAACGAAATTGTTTATCCTGAAGTGAACTCCAATGTTCTTGGGGATTTAAACTTAATGCACGTGGCCTTTTTAATAATTCATCAAATGCTACACTGTCTTCACAGGTTGATTGTGCTGAACGATAATTTTTAATTTCATGTGTTACCTGATCACTTTCATTGAAGGGATAATTTGTACCATAATTATTGCATATTTGATGATCTTTTAAACATTTACTACCAGGAACTTGAATATGTACTAATCTTGGCACTGATTCACGTTGATATTTAGATAAAACACTGAGGGATTCAGACTATAAGAAATAGTGGAAAAGTAAATGCGTTAAGTTTCAAGGTCTTGTAGGCATTAATATATATATATTTATACATATCTATATACTGAAGGAGATTGTCTTAAAAATTCACATAAAATATAATGTCAGCTCCAACTGCATTTACCAATTCACCTGTACTTGAGGCAGTAAGTACGCAGGAAGGATTGAGAGGAGAGGGTTTACTAGATTCGTGGAGCGCATCCCTAGAAGTCCCCGTTTCAAAGGCGGCAAAGTGTTCTCAAATGCGACTGTCAGACACTGTCAGTCAGGTTTTCAAAATAATCAATATATAAAGAAAAGCATAGTTGTTTCACATCACAGAAGCCATCACCGTCAAAAGACTTCGACCCAACCAATGTATACAGGAAGGTGGTATGGCTTATCTCTCAATATTCTGGTAACTTTAATTGTTTTGTTTGTATGCTTTTGTGTTTTGCTCTGTTACATAATATTTCACTCAATTTTGATTTTTTTTAATTCTTACTTACTGAGTTGGACTTACTATTAAGTTTCCGAATCTACCAAATTATCTTTCATATATTGTAGTTTTAATTCAGTATTCACTATTCGCCCCTACTCTCCTGAACTCTTCACCATGATATGTATATAATTAACTCTGTTGTTCTATCTTGTATTTTGTCTTCCAGTCCATCCTTGTTTCCAAGATGGATCTGAAATCTACTCCCTTGTCTAATTACTGTATAAATGCCTGACTTAAAATTGAGGTATGCGCTGAAGATGTCACCTAGTAGGGTGATGAAGGCTTCACAAATTAACTATCCAGCTCAAAGAACACAACCACATCAAAATGCCTGCTATCTTTTTTGGTTTTTATTCCTATGTGTTCCCAGTGGAACATAGGGCTTCTAGCTACAGCTTTGAAGTTTCGGTAGCAGTGATTTCATTTTTACAGGGTGTGGTTGCTAGTACACACCCAATCTTCCCTCTTTGCTAGGCTTATTACCGGCAAAGCGAGGCTTAGTAGTGCATCGGCCGGCGATCGAACGTCGGATCACCTGAGTGGCTGGCAAGCACTCTTCCTCTGCGCCACTGAAGCACCGCTTACTCTCTCTTAAAACTGATTAATTGTCTACTTACATCATCTTTGAAATTATTTCGCTTATACTCTATATCCATAACTTGAAATCATTGTGATAAGTACGTTCAAGAATTTTGTAACATATAACTGATTTGTTTAGGATATACGCAACTGAAGGGAATCCATGAAATATAACGAGATCGTGTTATTCTGCATATATGGCGGTTCTTTCTTTATTTAAGCTATTAAAGGGAACCGTCTATATAAGATTTGATATATTTGACTGAAGAATTCGACTGTTTTCAACTCGTATGTAGTCTACATTAGTACTGGAGTACACGGATGTGTGCATAACATATGAAGACTGATAAACATCCACCTGCTGAATGAACAGGTACTTAGAAAGAGCTCCTAACCTGTGATTCCTAGAGGAATGACTTTAGGCATTACCACTCATTATAAACTTTGATATTACTATATTTATTTTATGTAGTATATCTACTATTTAGCATTTATACATATGAATACAAGTCAATGAAGTTAAGTTTCCATATTTTTCACAACATATTAAACAGAAATACTAAAATTTTCTGTGAAAGAAGTGAATCAACAGCACAACCTTTTTGCAGGAGATGCATTAAAATTGTATTAAACCATCAAGATGATGAGTCTTACAAAGAGATCAAGAGCACTAAGTTACAGAACCATTGAAAATCAGGAAGTATTGGATATTCGTTACTGGCAATACGAACCCAGGACCTTCCAGTTATAAGGACCATTCAGCCACTGAAACACAGCTAACTGGCCCATGAATTCTTACTTCTACCAATTCCTGAATCTGGCGCGACCATCAGCCTATGCTGTCCGTGGCTAGTATTTGTCGTCACTGCCAACCGTGTGAACTCCACTGGTCACGACTTCTCACTAGGACTCCAGTCAACTTCGTCCTGTAGCCAGTTACTAGTGAGCTTACTGCTGAAGAGTCCTAAACTAGGAAGAAACAGCTGGTTGCCACTCCCCAGTTTTCAGTAATTCTCTAAATGATATCAATTTGTGTTTAAAACTGAGGCGTTTTGCTTTCTTATCCGTTAATAGCATCTTTGTAGAGATGTCCTTGGCATCACTGAGACAGTGTTACACTGAAATGCAAATAATTGAGCTCTACCAGTGTTACTGTCCTCCTGATTCAGCTGCTTCTGCAGTGTTCAAAAATAGTATTTAAAGAGTACTTGTCGACGGTTTATTGTACCAATGAGACTACTATTGATATTTAAAGAGCAAATCACTTCAGCGAAAGAAAAGAAATTTCCCTTTTCCCTTATCTCGTCACTGTTCTTCCTTTTACTCAGATTACTTAAAGTATGTCCGTTCATATTGTATTCCTTTTTACACCATGAGTAAATTCACATATAGTTTACGAAGTTTAATACAGGTCGTTATCATTGAAATAGGTATTTCTCTTCATGGAATAACGTGTCGATTTGAACATTCGAAGTTATAATATTTCCGATGAATATTTGTTTTAGGTTATGCAGTTCTCTGTAATTTGTAAAGCTCTGGAATTGTTCATTTCCACAAAATTATTGTTACCATATAATTTTTCTCTTAGGTTCTGATATCCAATATTCTCCCCTACTCTTTGCAGTCCTTTTGAGCTGTCTGACTGATTGATTGCCTGTAAGCTCTTATTCCCTCCTCATACGATCTCCTTCACGTCACTCTAGGATGACCGGTGTCACTTGATGGTCATCTCAGTGCATTTCCTTCTGTATCTCTACTGGGCAATTGATTCTTGGTTGGCTCCTCATTGAATATTTCTTCTGGGAACCCGGGCTTTGATATGGGATGAAGGCGGCTACCGATAAAGGTTGTGGTGTAGGCTGTTGAAAATGCTTTTGGTGATGTGTACGCCATGTCCTCGACGAGTTATGGTTGATGATCGATCGTAGAGCCCTTTGAAATAACCAGCATGGCGTTTCCTCTCTTCCACCTGTTTGGTAATTAGGTTTTCTTCACCCTCTGTTGTTTTCGCTTGCATTGATCTCTTCATGAAAAGCGACCTGATCATCTGATACATTATTATGAGATCCCTATCACCCACCCTGTCACCCTCTCACTTGTTCTACTTCAGTAACCAGTGAACGGCGAAAGTGCCTTTGTCCACTCTTTTGTTCAGTACGCTGTGGATTCTACTCATCTTTGTACTGTTTAATTCTCCGTTTCACAATCCTTCTATCCTACATAGAGAGTTACTGCTTGTCTTCCCTCTTCTTCTTTCATAAGACGTCCATAGAATTTTTCTCTAAAATCTTTTCCAGAGATTTCCAAATCTCCGCTATTCAGGTTTTCTTTGTGATGCCATCTAATTGATATGAAGAAAGATAAAGAATTGAATTATTGTTTTATGGTTATACGGTGGTCAAGGTCACTCTGGATATAAATCATACAAGCATGCATCCTTTTATGCACATCTCTTACGTCGTCTTCATTAGGCATGCTTATACATATTTATATCATCGTTTTATTTTTGTAAATATGCTTATACGCATTCGGAAAGTGATACGTATACTTTTTCGTCTCACATCATTGTGTCCACACTTAAGTTGGAGGAGGCAAGAGATCAGGTAGCTGTTGTATACGGCGATGTATAATGTGTGACCACTGAGTCTTTGTCCGACTCAGCCTCCCTGTTCACCTCAACGTATTGCAAATATAAAAGTGGTAACGTCATAACAATAATGTCTTTGACTCAGCCCTAATGACTTCAGTGTGAATGTATCCTTCTGTTACTGAGTGTTGAAACTGAATTGGGGTCCATTTTCAGTTGCTTTGAAGGCTTGCAGCTGGACTTTGAGAGTTCCTTGCACTAGATAATCGTCTGAGCCCACATCTGCTCCAGCAGGCTGCATTTCCACTTTCTTGAAACTGAGATGATTTCTGTCTGGTGAAACTCATGTAGCTTTGTGTATATTTATTTGTTTGGGCATGCTTCGTCAAATCTCCAAAATATCGAAGGCACAGAAGTTCCGTTTATATTGTCGACAGCCTTCTGACACACGATGAGCTCTCCTCCTGTTCTTCCAGTTTGACATGACACATTAGAGTTTTGATGTTGCTGTCTGACTTTGGTCTTGTACAGTACGGTTTGCAGTTGTCTGTAGAAACCTTTCTTCTTATTTTGGTCTTTATAGTTTTTATGAGCAAAGTACAGAATAATTGTAGCTTTTCTTACTACTGAGCTCAATCTTTTCGTCATTATCCTTGAGGAATATCGGTTTCTACTACAATAAGAGCTTTCTGTGTTGTTGAAAAAATCATGGTGACAACTCTCTCAGTGTGTTCTGGATTGCTGGGGCAGATTATTGACTCTGGAGTTAATAATTTAGATAGTCAGTTTTCATCGTATCTGGTCTCACAGATTCCAAGCAATTCTGAACTATCTTTTCATTTCTTCTATATTCTAAACAGCCTTCACAGTTTCGAATACCGTGAGGACATTCTGTGTCTCCATGCTCATACTTGCTTTCATCGAAGATACGGTTAATTAAACCAAAGATTATTTCATTCAAGTTACAAATAATCACCTGACACGGTTTCGAACCAATAAAATACATTGGATTATGAGTGTACTACAGTTTCGACAAAGGTATTCCGGAATGACCTGGATGCCTTGAGACCATTGATAGCATCGATATAACATAATGGATATATGGTATAACATATCGCAGACAAAAAGAAAAAAGAAAATAAAGTTTAACTAACCTGTGAAAATGTTGATTGTGCAAAATTTTGTGTACTAGAAAATTTACTTTTACTATATCTTGATATAACACCTTGTACATGTGATGGCGCACCGACAAGACCACCCATAAATCCTGTTGTTAAAGCTGCAATCGATTTCAAAGCATTGTTTGTTTGTTCTTTTGTACATTTTTTATCTAAAAACAATTTTAAAAGTTAAAACTAACTCTTCTATGCCGAAGGAAGTTACACTTCAATGGAAAGTAAAACAAGATTAATTAACAAAAATTTTGTTGGTTACAGGATTTTATCATGAGCTGACATCAGTTAGAGGACCACTGGGAAACCTCGTAGTACTGAACAGCTGTTTCGTCCCAGTTTTGGACTCTTCACAGTACGCATCCACTGCCACGGTTCGAACCCAGGACCTTATGGTCACAAGGCCAAAGAGCTCGTAGACCATTAAGCCATTAGGACTCAATCCAATGTCCAGTCCTTGAATTCCAACTTCTGCCAATTCACGATATGCCAGGAACACTAGCCAATGTCATCGCTTGCGATTATTTGTCTTCATTAATTTGCAACTCTTATCAAGTGTTTTAATTCATTGAGGGCCTATTTTAGCTTAGATGAAGATTACTAAATTATCTTTCAAATGAAAATGTGATGAAATACTTAGGGCAGAATATTCAAGAAAATTGCCTTATAATTCATCACACAAATATATTTGAAGTAACAGAAATTTCTCATAAGTCTGCCAAATGCGTAATTCATTGTAATGAATATAGTATTCTACGCAATTTATTATTCGAGTGCGGTAAATGTTATCACTTTGCTCTGATCTGTGGATAATCAACTTTTGTCAAAAGATGGTCTGTGTAAAGCCAGCATCATTTCTACATTAATTAGAGTTGTTGGTAACAATTACCAAAAGTGTGTGGAAGATGCTCCCGTCAAAGAGCAAATTTATTTGATAAAGTCTCAAAGTGTTATGCAGCATTATTTACTGATGATGTTTCTTATTCGTCGTAGGAGTAGTATAGTTTTCCGAAATGTCTAGTTAGACTGGTGTTGAATCATTTCTAATGTACGTATTCTCAACTGATTCGATAAATGAAGTTTCCTTTATCAATCTCTCCTTCCACCCTGTGAATATAAATTTTATTATTGCCACCTTACCGCATCCTATAGTGTGTTTGTATGTCTCGGCCGACAGCTGCTACCTTGACGTGGTGGTCGGGCTTGCATATCGCAATGACCCAACGAGCTACACTGGCTGGAACTTATGTTCCTGTAGGTCCTACCATGCCAGAAAGGTTGTTTGGATAGCGATTAGACAAAAAGCAGCTACCCAATCCTACACTATGATTCAAACAGATTCACAAAATATCATGCCGGATAGGTCGGGGCCCGGATTAACAACGACCGCGCTTCCTGCTGCCGTGTCACAGGGCAGAAGTGATAAATATGCCACTGAGACACACCAAATGAAAAAGAACAAACAAAAACAGGCCGCGTGTGACCGGCCTCAAGCAGTTGTCCCCTGGGCTCTGCGGTCATGCAACACTAACCTTTTCTCTATTTCAGGTACCCGAAGACTCAACCAACTTCCACGGTGTGGGCAGCCGGGAAGTAACAACCGCCCACACACTTCCGAAAGCACACGAAGCCGACCGACCGACCGATGGTTGTATGCAGTTATTGTTATTATTATAGTTGTCAATAATAATGACTACATGCATGACAAACATGAACAGAATGATGACGACACCAACAGTGAGAGGTTTAAACCGTCAGTAGTACTTCCATACAGAGAAAGAACCTTCGAAACCTTGCATAGAATTCTTAACAATGCAAGAATAAAAGTGGCTGGCATTGAAATTCACATACTCACGTAGAAGGAAACTTTGTCGGTCAAAGGATCCTTTATAGCCCATTATCTAATACTCTGGAATAATTTTCAGATCATATACATTCGTCAAAGTAGTAGAACGGTGTCAGTTCGACAAATGAAGCATAAAAACCTTTCAAACTTTAGATTAGTTGACCCGAATAATATAAGAAATCTGGAGAATAGTCCGGGTATAGCGCTATTACATGCACCCACACACAACCATAATATAGGAAGGGATAAGGCGATAGCAATGAAGTTTAATATAACAGGGTGGAGACGTAGATTGATAACGGAAGCTTTATTTATCGAGCCAACTGAGAATACGTACAATAGAAATGATTGAACACCTGTCCTGGACATGTGGGAATTCTACTACCCCTACGACGAGTAGGAAAGAATAAGGAAGACTATCAAACGAAAGTTTCGAAGTTATGTAGTTGTAATGGATGTGAATATGAGCATAAATGTTTTTGGAAACGACATCCGTCGAATAATTCTATTGTACTATATGACTTATCTAATGAACAAATTAATATGGAATGAAACGCAAGTATATTATGTAAACACCACTTGTTAAAGTTAAACTCTATTAGTCTGCAACACAACGGTATCTTTAATTTCTGAAAAAAAATAATTGTATATATGTTTGAAAGAATTATCTCAGGCAATCAAATTGTGCATACAATAACTCCTTCTGTTGTCACTTTTCTCCCTGGAATGCATTTATCTGCATCTCCACAACATTCTGCAGCCTAACTCAAGTTGTTTCTAAGTCCGGAAGACTTTGTCAACAGTGAAAAGGCAAAGAATGCTTTCACAACTAATTGATGACCGACTTTATCAAGTGACAAGGTATCTATAGCTGCATATATATATTTACATCTACAAAACATTGTCAGAAACAGGAAGTATATACGAATGTTATATCGATAATGAAATTTCGCAATGTATAGCACTTAGAATTCATTAATGTTTACATTTTAGAGATAGTATCATGGGCATAATTTGTGTTACTAATGTCATTGTAATTTGTACAACAATATCTGATGTAATTTTTAAGAGGATATAGATGTAATAGACGTTTCCTGAATACACTTAGTCTATGGTTAATCAGATATAACTAATAGACTGTTCTAAAGTTTTATAATTTAAGCTGTTTATTGGTTTAATTAAGAATCAGTGTTAACCTGGAGACGATTAAAAACTAATTAGTACTGTTACTTGTAGTTTCTTGGTTTCTGAGTTTTTTCAAATTGTGGTAGTATTAGGATTGAATAATGTGTTTATTGTGGGATAAATGTAATAATAATAATAATTAGTTCCTAGAAGCTTCTACACGAACTCTTGACTCACTGAATTCATCGAGTTGGGTGTGTAGGCACATAATCATATGTAACTCACTGAATGATATTGCCATTTCGACACAAGCTGACAGACAAATGAAAACATTTTTTTTTCCTTCACGTTCCCCAGTGGAACATAGGGCTTCTAGCTAATGGCTTGAAGTTTCTGTAGCAGTGTTTATTTTACAGGATGGGGTTGCTAGCCTCATGCCCAACCTTTCCTCTTCACCAGCATTATTTCTGGCTCAACGAGGTAAAGGAGTGCGTTGGCCGGGGATCGAGCCCTGGACCATGTGCATGGTCGGCGAGTGTCCTAACCGCTATACCACCGACGCACAAATGAAAACATAAACTGCCCCAGTTTTCGTTGGATTCAGCGGATAAATGCGCTTTTAATTTTGAAGCATAGTGAGTGCACACTTCTGGTCCATAGAACACTAGAATAAAATAACTATTGAGTGCCACCTGATATTTTGAGGTTTCTTTAGTGATAAAAGGGTGGGGTCCGAATGGATCTCTGCCATGACGACATGAGACAAATGATGAGTCAGCATTTTCCATGTGATCTGTAAATCAGGCATCTGACCTTAATATATATATATATTACAGGTTACTTCAGCATATGCTAACTAGTGAGGCAGCATCGTTTCAGCTACAGGCGATAGCATGGATGATGATATCAAAACACCTTCGTCACTCTGAAATTAGTGTTAAAATCAGCCGCACTCAATCAGCATAGAGAACAAGATACAGATTTTCAGCACCACTGTTAACCCAATTCTACGACGTGGGTCAGGAAAGTGAAGCCAGAGTCACTAAATGCATTTCCAACAGATTTCAGATTTTTACCAACAGCTATCCACTTCCATGCCTCCATATTGGAGATCAGACGACCGGCCAGGAAGGACAAACAACAAGGAACTCTTAAAAGGAGCCGATCAAGAACCCATTACTCCACAAATATTCCGCAGGAAATAAGGATGAGTCAGACACACTCTGAGACCGTCAAATTAAATCGCGCGCCAAGCCATCGCTCAAGTGGAAGGTGAGTGCAAAACGACGAACTGGACGTTGGTCCAAGTGTAACGTGGATGAAATCATGTGTGGAGAAAACAGGATAAGGTGGATTTATGCTGTTGAAGCCCTATGTTCCACTCGGAATTCAAGGGAATAATGAAAATTTATGCTAGTCTGTCAAAACACAGATTTTTTATCTGAAACTAGTAATTTGTTAACCATATGAACTAACTTAATGGTCAACCATCTTGGTCTCTTAAACTGAGTGTCTCGCATTCGACCTCTAGTAAGGTCATGGCTGTGCACTTCTGAAGGGTTCCAAACTAGAAAGAAGCAGCTTTACAGTACTCTCAAGTTTTCAGTTACCTCTAACTGATTCGGGTACGTGACGAATTCTCAAATGTAACTGCATAATTAGCCGTAATTTCTACTCAAATTGCTTTTTCAGTTAGTCTTCGGTGTCTTTTTCAGTTTGAGAATAATATTCAAGTGGTCACTTGTATTCTGTCGCATGTTGAAGCAACTTTAGGGTAGAACGTATATCCAGTATTGTCACAGATATAACACGCTGGTCATCGGATAAAATTGTGAACTCATTTTTGTTATTCTGATGACATATAGAGTACTTAGAAGTAGAAAAACTGTTGTTTACAAATATTATGGATGTGAAAGTAACTATTTCGAAGGATAAAATATACACAGGTACATTCATTATGTCGGGAACTAAATACCATCCCTTTCAACGTAGATTTCTAATCAATTCATTGAATTCCTTGAACTGATTCTAGGGGGACATTACGAACAAGTGCAGACAGTTACTGACCATCGTTTTTAAGTAAACAGCAGCATAAACTACATTTTAAATAAGTGAATTTGTTATTACCATTACTAAATATTGAAATTGATCCTATGTAGCATTTTGACAATCCTGACACTTTTGAATACTGTACAAACTTCAATATAAAATAAGCATTTGAAATATAAAAAGAAACGAGTGTACTTACACAAGGGTTTACATTTGCGTATTGCATCATGTGAAACTCCCATTTCTTTGAGCAAGTTTTCTAAGGCTAAGATATGTTTCTGTATAAAAAATAAACGGAAGAAAATTTAAATTAATTTTAATATGTAGTAAAAAGTTTGAGCATTGTGGAATAGATCAAATAAAGAATAATTATATTTCAATGGTTTACAAGGCAAGCTCGAACACCCGTCAGCCACTGGGTCCCAATTCACTGGCTAGCCCATGAATTCTAACTTCTACCAATTCGTGATTTAGCGCGACTACCAACCAATGTCATCAGTGGGAACTCCAACCTCACACTTAGTCGGATGGACCTCACTGGAAACCGGAAGGTCCTGGGTTCAAACCCTGGCAGTGGGTGCGTACTGCCGATGATTCCCAAAATAGGATGAAACAGCTGTCCAGTACTCTAGTGCTGGTTTCCAATGGTTCTCTAACTGATATCAATCCATGGTCAAACTCGTATAAACAAATCTAATCCTTACAAACCAAACTCTTGAATATTTAGAATTACATTCCAGGTTGTTGACGGTTGTGCTGCTGAGTCACCCTTGTTACATGTATCCGGTGTGACCTTATAAGTATCTCTTTCCATTTGTTCAGATTAGTTTTCAAAATACAAATATTGTTCCAGTCAATTTGTGGTTTTGTCCCATGCATGTGCAGCTATAGACGATTTTTTTCTAAATTATTGTAAGCTTGTGTTCCTGTTGGTTGACCTTTAGTTAGGCGTTTATGTTCATTCACTCTTATTTTGATTGATCTGGATGTTTGACCCACATATTAAGTCGGACATCCGGCACAAGATATTTTGTAAATTAGATTGTTTTTATCCATCATTTTTGTTGGATCTTTCAATTAATTTAGCTAATTTTTAATTAGATTCGTCGGTTCAAACCGGGTGCGAATCCCAGTATGTTTTGAGGTTTCTTCAAATTGCTTCTGATGTACCATTTTTTTATAGTATTGTGATTGTTGTTTCGTATTTTTGCCTTCCTCCTTCTTGTCATTCTCTGGTTTTACCCTCTTTTTTATATTACCTCTGATAAATTCTTTGGTGTAGTTGTTGTCGGTAGCACATCGGTTAGGACTCTCGTCTACCATGCACATGTCCGGGGTTCAATCGCCTGCCGACGCACACCAGATATCTATAGTCGGCTTGCAGAATTTGGTTACCGATACCATATGCTGAAAATTCCATACTTTAATCAAAAATACAGTATGGAATCAAGCTATAATAAAAAAACCATTTTGAACAGAACTTTTATTTCTTTTCGCTCGTTGTAAGTCTACGTATTTTATCTGCAAGACCTCGTAGTAATCCTTGTTTTACCGTGAGTGGATGAGTTGAGCAATAATCAAAGCGTGATCACAGGCAGGTAATTTTGCTTGAAATATTATCATTGTGTGTAAACCATTGAAATATAATTATAATTTATCCAATTTTAATTTTTAATTTGCTTTTAATTAAAATTACAGCTTTTTATAGTTACTGCAAGAAAAAAATTTATCAAAGTATTTACAAAACTTGATTTGAATAAAGCACATACTTGTACACACACAAAAAAAAGAAACATAACCAGTTGCATGTTGGATAGAATATCAAATCTGTTTAACACTTTTGATGTTTTGGTTTTTCGCGCAATATACAGATTAAAACAAATAAAAAGAACCAGATGATTGGAAGCAGGTGTTTATCTTTTGTGATTAAAATACTTTTATTTTTTTAAACAGGTATTTCGGCGCGAAGTTGGCAAAGCAGAAGATAATTAGATAAACTTTTTGATTATTGTGATTATTATTGCAGTTTCACCTTTTTTTAAATAATAGAAGTCATTTATCCTAGAATTAATCTTCCTTGAATTTAGCGGTTTTAACAGCTGCTAAATAAGGATGAACATCAAAGGATCTATGTTTGGTGTTTATCCTCAACTTACAAGTGAAATTCAAGTGTTCGTTTATAGGGGTTTGATTGGTTTTAGGAATTCATCATGAGCTGACATTAGTTGGAGAACCATTGGAAAACCTGGGAGTACTGGACAGCTGTTTCGTCCTAGTTAGGGACTCTTCATCAGTGTGCAGCCACAGGGATTCGAAGTGTACTGATGAAGACTCCCAAACTATGACGAAACTGCTGTCCAGTACTCTCAGCTTTTCCAATGGTTCTCTAACTAATATCAGATCATGATGAATTCCTATTACAAGTGAGAACCAACAAGTCTGCAGAACAGGTAGACAGTGAAGACAGGACTTCAAGCGAGCATAGAGAAGATGGAGGTGATGAAGATAAACAGCCAGGAAGAACAACGATTAGCACCAACCAATAACAACACAAGAAATTTGAAAGAGGTCACTTCCTTTACTTGATTAAAGGTGACAGCACGGATGAGGATTTCAAAACCGGGATCGAAAAGGCAAGACAGTCCTTCATCATCCTGATATCACTTTGGAAATCATGTGCACTAGGTCAGCATAAAGAAAAAATAGGGTTTACAACACCAATGTCAAGTGAGTCAGTTCTCGTACATGAGTTAAAAACTTGGCGCGATTGTCATGAAAAGCATTTCAAACAGAATTCAGGCTTTTATCAAGAGCTGCCTTTGCTGGTTCAATGTTGAAGATAAGATGACCAACTAGAAAGAATTAGGAACAAGAAACTCTGAGAACAAGTCAACCCGTTGTTCACCAGATAGGGAGAAGAGAATGGAGATGGGTCGTATACACGCTGAGGAGACTGTCAAGTGACGTCGTGAGCCAGGCCGTTGCTCGAGTGGAACCCGAATAGGAAACGATGAGTTAGGGGGGGTGATATAGAGGAGACGTGTGTGTGGAGGGGATGAAAGCTGATGGGCAATCGTAGGAGCAGCTAAAGATGACTGCAGGGAACAGAAAAAAACGTGAGATATGCTGTTGAAGTTCTATTTTCCACTAGAAATCGATTAATTCACGACATACCTTTACAATTAAATCATTTAGCTTTGGCAGTGACTATTTTCAGAATACAAGCGCTTATCGTTGTTACCGAAATAGGATTAGTATTTATTTAGTAGCAGTAAATACGCGCTCTTTAGATGGTATCAGTAATACATACTGCAGTCTTAGTGTCTTCAAGCTGTAAGCTGTAGCTGAAACTTTGACATAGGCAGCATAGAAGTTGGTTTTTAACATTCAGTGGTTTTAATTGTAAATCATAGGTATCAGGTTTCGATCTCAATGCTGGTGTTTAATAATGAGACGTCTTATATCACTGAGATATCTTCATTATGGATAAAATTTTATTTTATTATTGCAAGGTATTTTGTAAATTATATTACAGTAACTGTGAGGTCAACTACATAGGCCAAACTAGTAAATCAGGAGTAGTGAGATTATTAGAACATAAGAATCTAACTAAGACTCGAATGATTGATCCTATGAAGATGAGTAATTTAGAAAAAAGCTCAGCAAGTGCACTGCATGCATCAACACACAACCACACAATAGGGTGGGACAGAGTCGAAACTCTGAAAAGTAATACAGGTTGTTGGAGAGCTAGAGAGATTGATTACTGAATCCTGCCTGGTTCATTGGGTCTACATCCAGCACATGAAACAGAAATTTCTCAATGCAAATACCAGAGGTATGGTAAATGTTATTACCAATCAAATCAGAGGACAACAAATGATGTTAAAATGTATTCACTTCACATTATAAGATTCTTACAAGTTATAAAAACAAAAACAAACATAAAATATCTTATTTTCCATCTCCTTGACTAACAACACTCGTCTTAATTGTCATATTGTATATATTGATAACTCTAATAGTGGTTCCGAATATACTTTATCTTCCTTTCTGTTTCACGCAAGTCTTACACTGATTTTATTCAAATGTCTAATCAGTTTTTACTCATGTATATAAACGAAGCAAGAAAGTTGTGTGAGCACCTTGATATGATTATGAACAATAAACTGTGCTCGGAACGCCATCATCAGTAAATATTACTGTAAACCCTGTGTGACTTCATCAAAATAAAATCTTATCCAAAATGGAGTTATACTCTACCACAGTGCCCAAGTTTTATTCTTATATCAATGAGATAACTACTTTTCAAAGAGAACAACGTAACCTTTCAGTGACACTGCTAACCATAAAATAAGCCTCACCATCTATCACCTTATCTTAATAAAAATCTCTGAAGGAGATAAGACATAACAATACAGGTATACAAGTGATGTAAAAATAGCTTTTCAAGTTTTGTCAGTAGTATTATAATTACTAAGTTTGCTTCCAAATGTATCACAGGACTTCAGTAGGACGTCTCCACTTTGTTGTATTATTTGCAGTCCTCTTTAGCTGGCCCCACGATTCTCCATAAACTCTCATCTCCCTAAACAACCTCCAGCATGTCACCCAGGGACTCACACTCAATCCTTCTCCTTTCTTTGGCGTTCCATTCATACGATGGCCTCCAGCACGATGTCACAGGACAGTCTCTCCAGTATCTATCCGATGCATCCATCTCCATTTGCTTCCACTTATTTGTTGAGCGATAGGATGTTGATTGGTTCTTTCTCAGAGTTTCGTGTTCCTGATCCTTTCTGACCGGCTACCTTATCTTCAGTACGAAACAGGCAAAGTGGACAGCTGTTGACAAAAGTCTGCAATAGCTTTTTTGAAACTCTTTTGTTGACGTATGTGAGGAGTCATCGGAAATTTCTGACCCATAGAGAAGAAATAACTGACTTAACATTGGTGTTAGAATCCCGAATATTCTTTCCTATGCTAGTAGAGTCTGGCTGATCTCCACACTAATTTCAGAGAGATGAAGGTCTGTCTTGCCTTTCCGATTCTGTTTCCGACATCCTCATCCATGCTGTCAGCTTTAGTTTAAAGGATACTGCCCAGATGAGTGAAGCAAGTGACCTCGTTCAAATTTTTCGCATTGATAGTGATTGGTGCTTGTTGTTGTTTTTGCTGGTTAGTTACCTTCATCGTCTCTGTCTTCTCTATGTTCAATTGCAGTCCTCTCTTCACTGCCTACCTCTTCTGCCAACATGTCAGTTTTCACCTGTAAGTCTTCGCATTTATATGACTTTAAACATAAATCATCTGCAAAGTCAATATCCAGTGTCTTCTTATCGGTCCAAAGTGTTCCTGTCTTCTTGGTGCTCACATTATGACGCATAATGCAATCCACCACAGTTAGGAATGGTAGGCAGCCATATTTTTACTATCTTCACTTTGAAGGCTTCCACAACTTATCCGTTGTGAAGCGCCTGACATGTGGTATTGTCATTTGGCTATTGATTGAGGTTTGTGAATATTTGGGGCACTCCGTAGAGTTTATTTAGTTTCTAAATTACTTCACAGTCAACGCTTTCGAAGGCCTTTTCAAAGTGGATGCAACTGAGGTAGAGGTATGACTGTCAGTCTTTGCCTCGTTATATATACTTCTTTAACTATTTTGCAGAGAATATGCAAGCAGAGATACCGATTTGTGTTGCTAAATCTGGTTCACATTATCCGACTGAATACTGTACTTAAATATACATCGTAAGTCATTGTAGTTTCTTACCGTATTCTGAACTGTCTTCTGTACAGTAATCAACGTGAGCACTGGATGGAAGTCGTAAATCTGTCCTAATTTATGAGTTAGAATAATATAAAAATATCAGCAACTCACAGATTTCAGTGTTCGCCACTAAATTTTATCTCTTATGCAAATTTATCCAAAATTTATGCAGCTCTTAACATCAGGTACTTTTTGTACAATTTTATATTTGTCTATTTGATTTCATAACGTGCTATATGGGTACACAGTAATATGTTTTTAGCCAAATTACCAATTCGTTAGATTTTTTGAAGGTATGCCCACTTGATAATCTTATGCTATAGCTAGTTTTGTCTGACAGTTTTCGCATAGCCATTTAAATAAAGTTACTGAGGATTATAGTTACAAATTAATATCAACGGTCAGATCTTGTCTCATTTGTGAAATCTCCTATAAATGTTAACTGTTAAAACAAATAAACCGCCAACTTTTGAACAGAATGACTTCATTATTTCTGCTTAGAAATCTAATGTAGGGTGCGTTTTGAAAATACTGATGTAAATAATACCAAGAAGTCTAAAAGAGGCGTCGGCCGCTCAATGGTGAAATGCTCGAAAACGATGCGCGTGGTTCGAGGTTGGATTCAAGGTAGATACATGCTTAAACCACGCCTTTTACCAGCGAACAGTAATCTAAGAATAGAGGGGACTTTGAGTGTGAAGTTAGTAGCCTCTTCTCGTAAAAACGTCAATAACGTCATTACTGAGACTGTGAAGCTTAAAGTCCTATGCTCTACCAGGAACGTAGGGGAGTGCAATAAAAATCTGAATCAAGGGTGAGTTTGTAGGCATTTGATTTGTCTCAGTTTTCATCACAGGCTGATATCGGTCAAAGAACCATTGAAATCCAGGGAGTATTGGACAGCTGTTTCATCCTAGTAGTTTCATCCTGGTGGTACGCCGCCCAAGAGCCTCCGGTCACCAGGTGAACTGTCTGACCATTCAGCCAATAGGACTCAAAGAAGTTTCCTAGAGTTCTAGTGAGAAATCTTGGTCACTGGGACCGGGAGTGAGGACAAATACTTGCTTATGACACTGGTTGGTTGTCACTTTAAAATTACGAATTGGTAGAAGTTAGAATTCATTGGCCATTGATTCAGGTCCCAGTCACTAAATGGTCTACGAGGTTCCCTTGTAACCAGTAGGTCCTGGGTTCACATCCTGGTAGGTGAGTTATGCTGGAGCTTCCTAAGCTAGGTTAAAACACCTGTTCAGTAACCCCTGGTTTCCAGTTGTCCTCAAACTGATATTAGTCCTTGAGCGGTATTCATAAGTCATGAAAGCATGATTTACCGAATTCATAAGTTTCAAAGGAACTCAACTTTATACCCCTTTATACACACTATTTTATATACTGACGGTGAATGAATCAATACATATGTGAATACATAATTACGGCTAAAACATCGATTAAATAAAGTGTGCTAACATAATGTGAGCATTTTAATTTTGTCAGATAAAATTATACCAGTTTCGGAGACATTTTAATCCTCAATATGAGTTATTGCCGTTTCCGAGATAGGCATAATTTCATTTGACAAAACTGAAGAGTTCACATTGTCTTATCACGCTTCATTAAATCATTGCTTCAGTATTTATAACATATTCACCTATGTAATAAATCAGCCACTATGAGTACATATAATCATATGTTTGTGGTATGAACTTGACAATTTCTGTTAGAATTTATGCATCCACTTAATACTATTCTAATAACGTCTAATTTTTTTCCTTCACATCCTCCAGTGGAACATAGCGCTTCAAGCTAGTGCCTTGAAGTTTCTGTAGCAGTGTTTATTTTACAGGATGGGGTTGCTAGCCTCATTCCCAACCTTTCCTCTTCACCAGCATTATTTCTGGCTTAGCGAGGTAAAGGAGTGCGTCGGCCGGGGATCGAACCCCGGACCATGTGCACGGTCGACGAGCGTCCTAACCGCCATGCCACGGACGCAGAATAACGTCTACTGCCTGTCTTAAATTTGTATAGGGAATCAAGTGTTTTTCCAATAAATGCACCGCTTTTAACTTCGATTCTTCCTGTAAACGAGAACTATTCTATTTTAAGCTTATTTCCAGTAAGAATCAATCATGAAAATAATGTTCATTATGCCTAAAAGTTTTCAAAACAACGATAACAAGTATAGTTGACGGAAAAAATTCTCCACAGAAACTGAAAAGTGAGAACAAATACCCATCGATGACATTTTCTGGCGCCAGAAGCGCTTAAATCACGTATTGATGGAAGTTGTAATTCATGGATTCGTCACCGATTTGAGTCCTAGTGGTTAAATAATCCTGGGTTCGAACCCAAGCTATGAGTGTATTCTGACGATGAGTACCAATCTAGGACGAAACAGATATCCAGTACTCCCTTCTGACTTTCACTAGTTCTCTAACTGATATCAACCCGTGATCTCACTTGAAAAACAAATCGAATCCCGACAAACAAACTCTTGACAATGAAAAATTGTCTATACTCTAAATATTTCTTCATTTTCTCTCGAAAGGAACTAACAAGATAATAAGATTATGATTTGATAGTACAATGAATAGATACATGAAAAAGAATGATATATGTGAGGTGATTTGAAAGCATTCAAATCTATTAAATATTTTACATTTACGTGTATTCTCCTCAATTGCTTGTGATAAATGCTCACATGAAAAGACAAAAGCTACCTCCTTTCTTGTGTGAATAAAGAACATTCATTTTTGTTTCATTGTATGCAACCAGTTTTTATCATGTAATTAGATTAAAATTATGAAATGAGACAAAAGAATTTCTAATATATGTATTTCATTGTCAAACTAATCATAAGATCAAACGGAAAGTTTTTATCCACAAATACCCTTGCGTATGCATGTATATGAATGAATATCAACTGAGTGAGAATACACCTTTCTATCATGATGAACTGTAAAATATTCTTTTTGATGTGGTTGTGTTCTCTGAGCTGGATAGTTAATTCTAGAAGATTTCATCACCCTACTAGTCGACATCTTCAGCGCATACTTCAAAATCATCCACCTGAGCTACAAATCTTCTTCATCATGTAAAATATTCACATGTCGACTAGCTTTCACTACAAATTCTGCAGTTGATAAACTTAAATTACATGGAGGATTTCATCATGAGCTGACATCAGTTAGAGAACCACTGGAAAACCTGGGAGTACTGGACAGCTGTTTCGTCCAAGTTTGAGACTCTTCAGCAGTACGCACCCACCGGGATTCGAACCCAGGACCTTCTGGTTACAAAGGGAGCTAGCTCGTAGACCATTGAGCCACTGGGACCCGATCCAATGGTCTTTGAATTCTAACTTCTGACTGGCCCTATTCAGGCAGTTAACCTGGGGTTCTAGTGGGAAGCCGTGACCAGTAGGGTACAGCAGGTTGAAGATGAGGCAGTAACTCATCGAAGAAGACATTGCGAAATGGTCGCGCTTTGTCGTGAATTGGCAGAAGTTAGAATTCAAGGACCATTGGATCGGGTTTCAGTGGCTCAATGGTCTACGAGCTAGCTCGCCTTGTAACCAGAAGGTCCTGGGTTCGAATCGCGGTGGGTGCTTACTAATGAAGAGTCAAACTAGGGCGAGTAAACAGCTGGCTGTCCAGTACTCCCAGCTGGTTTTCCAGTGGTTCTCTAACTGATGTCAGCTTATGATGAAGTGCTCCATGCAATCAAACAAAATCCCTACAAAACCAATACTTGAAAACTTAAGCGAAAAATGAGGAAGGTAGTTAATGAGAAATGTTGGATCTCATTTTATTCATCAACAGCTGTCAAATACGTGTTTCGAATATCCTCTACATCTCAATATATACAGAATACTCGTAGACCTTTATAAATAATGACAGAAAACTATTAAATTGAAGACTTGACGCCTATGGTATGTGACCGAAAAAAATAATCTAATGATGTGCAAACTAAATGAATATTCTACAAATGCGGTTCACCGGTAGGTGGGAGGTACGGATCGATTCCAGACTAAAGCACTTCTAAACCTCACTAAGTTTACTGGTTGACAGTAAGCCTGGAAAAGAAGAAAGATTGGGTGAGAGACTAGCCTCCTCATCCCATAAAGATGACATCAACCCCACTAAAATTTCAAAGGCTGAAGCCTTATGTTTCACTCGGAACGTAAGGAATAAAAAAGTTCCACAAATGAGGTAGAAAAATGGACATCACATTGTTCTAACTACCTTAGAAGTGTACACCCTGAATGATTCACAGTTACTTGGTAAAAGTGAAAGTGAAAATCAAACGGAATGAACAATAAAATAAAACAATGGGATCACACAAGAATTTATAAGAAATACAAAGGAAATTGAGAAGACAATGCTAATTACGATGATGTAAAAGCACATTTCAGGAAGAAGAATTTCTCTCCTTTTTCAAAGTCATTTCTGCAACTGAAACAATAGCTTATGTTATTCTAGAAATTGACAGTCCGTCAGTGAACTGAGGATAAAACAATAACAAAGCTAAAAAACACATTGAAAACTTTTACTAAAGTCATTAAAGTAATTAAGGATGGACAAAATGTTTAGAAAATTTGAATAGTTTCATGATTAGAGCTATAACATTCTAGTACAAGATCATATATGTTAAAAGTGGAATAAAGTGGGGAGTGTAATTATGATGGCACACTGAAACATTGAAGATTTATGAGGTAAAAAGGGGAGCATGAAAAAATGATCTACTTGGGGAATAGTAGATGCCTTCATCACGCATTCTGTGTTATTATTACTATTCCCTTGGGTTCCGAGTGGACTTCAAGCTAGAGCTTTGAAGTTTCAGTAGCACTGGTTTTATTTTTACGGGGTGGGATTGTCAACCTCATACCCAACCTTCCCTCTTCACCGACCTTACTGCGGATTAGCAAGGTTTCGGAGTGTGTTGGCTGAGGATCAAACCACGGACCACGTGCGTGTCTGAGAAGCGTTGTACCGCTCTACCACCGACTCACAGATTAACGCTTATCATGCAGATAATGTCTGCTCAATTTCTATAAACCCACTATCCTAATGTTGTTTATACCCTGTGTAGTATACTTGGCTTTTCACAAACTCGCACAATAGTATTGACTGAAATGAGTTTGTTTAGGTAGGTGATACAGTCGGAAAGACAGCTGTGAATTCACCTAAAGCTAACATGTCATACATTCTTAACTAAGACGTATCAATAGTAATAAAGCTAACACTGACCACAGGTCAACTAAATAATTAATACCAATACAAATGCACACAAGAGTGAGAAAATCTCCTGAAACAACTGCTAATGTGCAGAGTTTTTAGGTGAGACACGGTCAGTAAATTCGTGGGTAATTCTGAGGATGTTGTCTTAAAAGACAATGAAAGATTAGCATATCACCTTTCTACATTAAAGAACACTATTGTGTTTATTTTCCATCCTTACAATTCTGTGAGGCATGAAGCAAAAACGTAGAAAGTGCCAGAGAATTGTCTCTAAAAAAGGCTTATTGAAGAAATTACTTTTTGAGATAATTTGAGATTGAAAGGTAGTCCTTGACTGCCCTTCCTAAATGAATACATAGATTCATTTGTCTGTCCATAAACACATACGTTTTCGGAAAGGGAGAATGATGTCAGAAATTATGTTTCGATATAAACAAAAGTACCTGGTTTGTTTTGAGAGATGCTCAACCCTTCTAGCAGTGCAACATTTCGTCAAATGTTTGACAGTAGATAGGCAATCAACGCTGTGAAATCATCTATTTCAAATAATCTGGGATTTTTCCGTATATTACACAGGGTATTACTAGCAATCATCAAACCAGTCAGAAATTCTAAAATTGGAAGTTGTTGTGTATCACTGAATCGATAGCCATTGAACGATTGAAACAGAGTTTAATTCTCAGAAGGAAGATTGTTAACCACCTGCACTGGTGAAAATTATTTTTTAATATTTTACCACAGTATCGCTTATTATCTGTAAAAAGACGGTTCCTAAGAATTTCTGTATCAGTATCACCTTTGAAGTCGAGGCTAATGCAGAGAGTGACAGTCTACTGGAAAACAGATATCCACCGAGATCTATCGATTAGAAAATGGAAGAAAAACTTCCATCGCCAAAAATTGAAACAGCTCCTGGGAAAACCCTCTTCATTGGTCTGGAATTCAAGAGTGACACCGAAGCAGGAATTCTTAGTAACCACATTTCTAAATACCTGAAGAAGACACATTTTCAGCTGGATAATTAATCCATTCGAGATTTAAGGATAAGAAATCGCTTCTGGCCACCTCAATATGTATTTATCAGTTTACTTGTTCCTGTGGAACAAGTTTTCATCAGCTGTACACAACGTCAAGTCAGCAAAAGTATTCTAGAAAACTGTCCAGCCTAGCTGGTCAAAGGAGAAAAGAAGAATATTAGTGGTTCTCTCCTCGAATGCCTTATCAACTGTGGATATGGGGCACACCCATATGACTGCTTTAAAGTGTTGCACAGAGTTCCTCAATATTGTTCAAAAGCACTCCGAATACACCATCTATATCCAGCTAAATCATTGGCTATTCGGGAATTGAAACAAAACCTTTGCGTTAACAAGCAATAAGTACATCTACTCGCCTTACTGTGGCTAGAGTAAAGTTCTTGCCATAATTCTGCTTCATTTTATTATGTAAAATCACTATTATTATCCTTATTTTATGATCATCCTCTTATTGTTTATTGATAACAGTAAATTTCCATACGAATTTTATATAAACACTTTGCCATCTTTCCAATAGTTTGTATACACTTTATATAATTGTATTGAGTAGTTATTTTTCATACTTGCTATATCATTTCAGCTTCCGCTCCCTTTTTCTAATTTCCTGTTATTATTTAATTTATTTCGTTTGCGTTCTGAGTGGAACCCATGACTTCAACGTTGAACTCTAAAGTCTTAGTAGCTGTAGGGTTTTTTACGTGATCAGGTTGCTAGCCTCGCACCTAACCTTTCTCCTTTGTTGGGCTTACTCCCGGCTAGAGGAGGTAAATTTGTGCGCTGGCCGGGAATCAGAAGCCGGACCATGTGCACGCTTGACAAGTTAGTTATTCCTTCCCAGATTACACCCCACATTATGTAATGCATTTCCTAGAACGAATTTACTAGCATCTGAGTGATCTCAAGAATTCTTTGTAAAACATAAATATGATTGTCCAGCTTTTGAAAATGATTCGCCGAAAAGAAAATATTTATTTTCAGAATTTATTTATGGGCTGACAACAATCAGAGTACCACTGGAAAACTTGGTAGTACTGGACGGCTATTTCGTCCTAGTTTTGGACTCTATAGCTGTGCTCACTCACCGGGGTTCGAACACAGGCCCTCCAGCTACAAGGCAAGTTCATATACCATTCAGCCACCAGGACACGACCAAATGGTCCATGAATTCTAAGTTCTGCCAATTCAAAGCATAGCGTGACTACTAGCCAATGTCATCAGAAAGTATTTGTCCTCACATCCGACCTGCTGTATCCCAGTGGTCACGACTTCCTACTAGAACCCAGGTAACTGCCCACGTGAAAAGCACCAGTCACTAGTGATTATCGGATCGATATATAAATGTTAGTTTTCAGAGTCGGATCTTGGTGGCCTCATGATCTACGAGCTCGCCTTGTATCCAGAAGGCCCTCGGTTCGAACCCCGGCGAGTGAGTCATGCTTAGGAGTCCGAAACAGGGACGAAATAGCTGTCCAGTGCTCCCAGGTTTTCCAATGGTTCTCCAAACGATGTCAGTTCATGATGACATTCTGTAACCAGTCAAATCCCCGCAATCCAATACTTGAATATTTGTTTTGTTTATATGGTTGACGCAGTGTGGTGCTCAATTTGTTTTCATATTAATAATGTCCCTATGTATTTTTATATTCGTTGAGACTTTTCAGTTTTCCGATTACGTAAAATCATCATCATTATTTCTTTGAGTTAGTTACAAAAATAGCAATAATAATAGTAATAATTTCTTAAATAATATGAACATATAACTGTAGAACATGCGTAAGAAATTGTCGAAAACAAAGTTCTCTGTTCTGTAACTTCTTATATTAATTGAATATGCCTATAACACATTCGGAACAGTTATAATTAGAACGAACACTTGTTTTCGATAAATTCTTTAGACTGTAGACTTATTAATTCGTTATTGTTACGTAAAATAATAATGTGTTGACAAATCAAAATATATCAGAAACACTGTATTAGGGTATAAGTACACGATGGAGTAATAGTCTGCTTGTTTTGACTATCGTTCAGATACACATAAAATCCATGGTCAATAATAACATAGGATGAAATGACACTAAACAACTGACGCATGACGTGTTTAGAGCTAATGAGAATACATAAGTTAAAAGGGTTGAATTGTATTCAGTAGATCTGGACTTCGCCGATCGTATATGTCTGATTTCTCACAAATCGGAAGATATGCAAGCGAAAAGCAACAAGTTTGCAGAAGAAGCATCAAAGATAGGCTTTCAGGTAAACATAGAGAAAACAGAGGTGATGAAAATTCCTGGCCAACACCACCAACAGCAACAACAACAACAACAGACAACAATCAGCATAAATGGAAGGAACCTAAAGAAACTACCTCCTGTAACTACCCACCCAGGAAGCATCATTTCAACTACAGGCGGACGGAACTGACGAGGATATCAAAGCAAGAATCGGAAAAGCAAGATAAGCTTTCACTACTCTCAAGTCTGTGTGGAGGTCAAAAGCACTCAGCATCAAAAATAAGATCCGGATTTTCAACTCCAATGTGATCAGTCAGTGCTACTATACGGATCAGGGACTTGCACTGCGCGTCATAAAGAGCATCTGAAACAAACTACATATTTTCATTAACAGTTGCCTTCGTTCAATACTCAAGATCAGATAGTCAGAAAAGATCAGCAACAGGGATCTCTGTGAGCGAACCAACTCAGCAGGAACCGATTGTGAAACAAATAGGCAGGAAGAAATGGAGATGGATTGGCCAAACTCTGAGGAAACCATCAAGTGACATCACTAGACAAGCCATTTCTTGAGTGGAATTAGAAAGGGAAGCAACGAGTTGGTCGTCTGCAAGGGTGACTTGAAGGAGATCATGTGGAAAAGAGATGAAAACGTGTGGGCAGACTTGGAGCCAGGTGAAAACTCTAGCAAAGAAGCGGACGCAATATAGACGCGCGGCTGAAGCCCTATGTTCCTCCAGCAATTAAAGGAAATAATAATAGTGTGCAAAGAAATCTACGAATAAATGTGGTACCCCGAATGTAAGTTCCAGGGATAATAAGAAACAGTAATAATGCATTGAGAAGACAAATACTGGGAGATGATAAAAGAATAAGGATGGTACGTGTAATGGACATATGGTTTTGAAAATCCCTCCTGGACGATATGTTTATAATATTTATACCTATTCGGACGTTTCACCTAACTTTGTAATTATTATACCTATTTCTCCTAGACTGTGTATCATTAATTTGCCATTTGCACATCACATGTTCATTTTGACCTTTATTATTTGCCTTTGTCCTTATTTAATCTTTAATTGTAATACTTCTCTTTATGGTTGTGTGTACACTGACAATGCGTTGTTTAACAATATGAGCTTGTTTCAGTGAATAAAGGTGTTTCTGACCCAGTACTGTCTACGGTAAGCGTTGATGTGTGATTCTTGTGGACACAGACTTTGATCCCACTTCAGTGTCAATATACGTCTCGATTCTAAGACAATTTACATTTGAACTTTGGTCACCTTATTTTGTCTTACGGTACTTGTTTTGTATTTGGAAATAAACATTGTCTGTAAAGCTGCCTGATGGCATTGTTGAAGTAAATTCCAGTTCTGACTTTATTATTGTTTAATAGGACCTCTAAAATATTGAAGAATAATCGTCTTTTCCCTACTTTTGGAACATTTCTTGATATGGCATGTCCCAACGAAGTTTTGTCGGCTATACAGTAGAATGTAGAGGTCGTTCTCTTGCATTCAGACCATAAGTGAATAAATTTGACCATTATTGTATAGTGTGAACATGGTGATCAGGTACAGTAGAATGAATAAGCTTAGGGAAGATTCTAATGAAGATTAAGCAGTAATAATATTAATGACGTGAAATGAACTAGGTAAAATGGCGTAAAATTTAGATAGGCTTAAAAAGGCGAGAAAATAAGTGGTGATTAAGGCGAGGATAGCCTTATAATAATCCAGAGTAGACACAGAGTCTAAATGTGCTACTTTGGACAAGTAGGTAGGCTTTTCTTATTGACCCCGAAAGCTTTAGGTATAAGGTACGTAATCGTGTACTCAGTATCCGACTGTAAATACCTGTTATATCTTGATGTTCTGTTAACTGTCTACTAAATAAGATATTACTGTTTGTTGGCGTGGTCACTCCTTTTATAAACCGAAATCGAGAATTTTTAAGGGTGTGTAAGACCTAAATAATTGGCTTTGCAGGAACAGTTAAATCATCGGTAACTTATCTTTAATGTTTGGCGTCAGTGTAAGCCTGTGTGCATTATTAATAAAGATTTCTACGTAGAATGAAATTATCATTCTTAGCGCTGTCATTTTCATTACTTCTTTAAACGTTGATGGTTCGTGACGGGGTGTCTTTTGAAGCTAATGAAATCTCTTAAGCTCCGATCACTGATTGGCTGATTAAGAAATACGTTCTCAGTTCATCTATTTCCTGAATAGCTTCTTATTTAAGTGGAATTTAATAGAAATTAATGGGTGAAAATTTATCCTAATTTTAGTCTGAGTGTTAAGACAATGTGACAGCAGTCTTCAAGGATGACCGGTTGGGAATGCATGTGTAAATATATGTATTTGACAGAAATAATCACAATTGTTAGATTTCCATCATGAGAGGTCATTGAAAGCCAGGGAGCCTTGGATGAGTGTTTGCTTTATTCTGAGGCTCTGTAGCAGTACTTACACACAACCTTACTGGGAGTCGAACCTAGGATCTTCAGATTACGCGATAAACTTTGTTGGTCACTTCAGCCACCTGAGCTGAATTCTCACTTTGTCAACTCGCTGTGGTGCCAACGTCGACCAATGGCTTCTATGAGCATTCGCTTCGCATTGACATGGTGGACTCCACTAGTCACGTCTTCCCACAGCAGCTTCAGAAAATCCATCCAATAGCCATCAGTGAATTGACAACTGATATTCAGATTATGGGATTTGTAGGGATTTTGGATTCATTAAAATTGTTGGATTTTCGTAACGAGCTATAACCGGTTAGAGATCATTGGAAACCGGGGAACAATTAGCACATATTTCCTCCTGTTCTGAGGCTCTTCAGTGGTGTGCACCCATGAACCCCTCCCTAAGAGTGGTCACTAATAGTGCCGTCTCAAAGCTTACCTGAAATTTACATGTCCTAAAGAGTCTTTCAGTGAGTTGGTGACCCGTAACTACATGACCAGATGAAAATATCTAATAAAGTGTTTCAGTGTGTGACAAAATTATTGTCATTTCCAGACTTAAAGCATAACAAAAGAAATTCTGCTCATTGGACAAAATTTATCAAAATGTATTAGCAATATGATAGCTGTTGCTCTAGGAAATTGATTTTTCATGCTTCGGAACACCTACCAGTGTGGATAAGTAAAGGTGTAGTGAAAACCATCAACAGCTCGATATTAGACCACTTGGTCCAAGCCGGCCACAAAGCTAACAATGAAGAATCCTTCTATCATCTATCGGTACCGGATAAATCGACAAAATCATCCAGGTACCGAAAATTCCAAACAGCAGAAGCTATTGCAATCCGCCTAAAACAACCCGTGCTCTGTGTGCAGAAGAAACAGGTCCAGCCGCTATTACTTCCCAGGTCTTCTGTGGAGCCTGCAATCTATTTCGCATTATTGACTTGATGTTATTTAAATATCAGTTTTATTAATAAACCTAATTCTTTCACTATTATGGATGCATATACCTGAAGAACCTGATGAAGAAGTTATCGAAAAGAATATTCTTTGCTCAGTAATCAATCGTTTGAAATCAATTACTAAATTGTTTATTTATCTCATCTTGTAAAGTGAAAAGAATAGATTCTCTCTGCAGATAAGGTTGTAAAGTTGTTTTTTAGGATTTTACCTCTAATTATTACCTTCGAAATTAAGAAGATTGAAGATGTTTGATTGTTTGTTTGTTCCTTCTTCAACATTTTATCTGAAAGAATGAACAGATGAAGGTGTGATTGTTCTCCCCGCTCTCCTTTCTATACATCTCCCAATATTATTATCCTTGTGGAATCAAATGAAGCAAGTTTGTAAACACTCATCATCATATATCAAGAGACAGAAAAAAAGAATAATTGAAAAAAGAAGGTTGCAGATCTCTTTCTTTGTGTCTCTTGGTGCGTGTGTGTGTGTGAGTGAAAAGATGAGCTTGTTTTATTATCTCAAGCAAATAGAATGTCAAAAAGTAGGAGAATCTGTTCCAGGATACACTGATTAGTTCAACGAATCATGATGCAACTGACAATAGTAAAGGTGATTAAAGGTATTTCAATCGACATTAAAGGAATTTGATTTTAGTTTCAAGTGAATTGAAAGCTGTTTGTTGTTTGTTCATGTGATTTTGTTTTCTTTTCGACAATAAAACAAAAGTTTCCTTTTTTGATTAATTTCACAACATTGTTTTGCCTTTTGTTTATCTCTGATTTTTATGAGATATGATGAAATGGTTTCTTGAAAATCATCATCATCATCATGGTTATTAGATTTTAGGGTGTTCAGATAAAAAAAGCAGGTGTTACTGATCAGTGGTATAAATATACTCTACATATGAAGGCTTAGCATATCTTGTCTTATGTCGAAATTGGAGAGACAAATGCAAGGTATGCTTGGAGAATTTATGCTGTATAAACGTTATGTAGATGATACTCTCATTATTGGTAATAATAGTAAATCTATTGAAAACTTTATTACTCTATTTAATCATATTCATCTAAATATCCGAGTGACTTCCGAACTCGAATCGAATAACAAACTCGGTTTCCTCGATATTACAATGACCAGGAGAGATGATGGAACGATTCAGCGATCTATTTTTCGTAAACAGACATGGAGTAGACAATATCTTCATTTTACCAGTTTTGTTCCTATCCAGTATAAACGTTCCCTAGTGAAATGTTTGTTCTCAAGGGCCCGAAAAATATGCACGAGTGACACAGTGATGGATGAGTTTCGACATATACATTCAGTTTTATTAGCTAATGGTTATCCGGAAAACTTTATCACTTGTCACAGTAAAGAAAGACCACATCTCGAAAAGACAGCTTCTGTACCAAAGAAAGCTATCTTTATTAACCTACCATTCAAGGGTGACCAGATTATTCAGTTGACAGCTCAAAGACTTCGGTCAGCCATCAAACGCACATTCTACGCCACATCTCTTTTTCTCACTTGCCGAACATTTTCGATCCCTGTACCTACGATTAAAGGACGAAATTCTGTGGACTCTACTTCAAACTGTATCTACAAGTTCACCTGCAGCTGCGGTGACACCTATATAGGTAGAACCAACAGAATGTTCCAATGTCGTCGAAAAGAACATGTTTCAAAAATGGCTACTAAATCATATAGAAAATCCCAATGCGAGTAATCTGAATAGAAATCCAGCATCATCCATTGCAAAACACTTATTAATGTCAGGTCACAAAATCAATATTAATGACTGTTTCACAATTATTTCACATAACTCTAATTCAAGGTTATTGAAGGTGATGGAAGCACTTTGGATTAATCACATACAGCCTAAACTGTGTGTACAAAAAACAATAGACTTCAATCTTCGCCTACCCTGGACTACATGACCTATTTAAATATGATTGGTCATTAGTATGTACTTTTGTTTTTTATTTAACTGAGTAATTGTCATGACCTTTATTTTATTATTGTTAACCATGTTAGTTGTAAAGCGGTTGTAAAGAAACTACGAAATGATATCATCTCGCGAAATTTGTCTTCTTAATGCCTTATTCAAATTTATGTACATATGTATTATACGGTCGTATGAATTTAATTCAAAACTTTGAGTGTATTCATGAGTCAGTATCCTGTGGTGCACTGTTTAAATATGTGAATGCAATGCTGTTCTTTTTTTATTTTATTTCTCTTTTTCTTTTTGTTGCTGTTGCTTTATATTTCTAAATCCTTATAAAATTTATGAGGTAATTAGATGCAATATTGTAATGAACGCTGAAAATTCCATACCTGTACCACAAATACTGTTTGGAATAAAGCCATTATTATTATTATTATTCATGTCATACACATAATGTATTATACTTACATAAAATATCCTTTGAGCTAACATATGTGAACATATTTAACTTTCAAGAGTTTGGTTTGTTAGGATTAGATTTGTTTATATGAGTTTGACAACGGATTGACATCAATTAGAGAACCATTGAAAACCAGGAAGTACTAGACAGCTGTTTCATCCGTCTAGTTTGGGAATCATCGGCAGTAACACCCACTGGTCCATCCAGTCAAGTGTGAGGATTGAGTTCCCACCGATTACATTGTTTGGTGCCAGTTGCGCTAAATCACGCATTGGTAGAAGTTAGAATTCATGAGCTAGCCGTTGAATTGGTTCCCTGTCGCTGAATTGTTTACGAGCTTACCTTGTAACCAGAAGTTCCTGGGTTCGAACTCCATTCGATGCGTACTGACGGTGATTCTCAAACTAAGATGAAACAGCTTTCCAGTACTCCAATGCTTGTTTTCACTGGTTCTCTAACTGATATCAATCAGTGGTCAAACTCGTATATTTAACTTTGTAAGCCTGTTTCACTTACTTAAATATATGGGAAGTCAGTTAAAATATATCAGAAGTAGCAATAGACAGGGATTTAAATGAACATAAAGAAGACTGAGGTGATGAAGATAACCATAGGTCAACAACAACAAGCACCGGTCACTATACAAAGAAGAAATTCGAAAGAGGTCATTTATCTAGGTAGTGGTATCGTTTTAACTACAGTCAGCATCAATGAGGATATCAAAACCGGGATCGAAAAGACAAGGCCGATCTTCAACACGATGATGTCAATTTGGAAATCTGATGCACTCACTTAGCATAAAGTACAAAATTAGGATTCGCATCACCAACGTAAAGTCAGCTGGATCTTCTTTACGGGTTAAAGACTTGTTGTACACGTCATCAAAATCATTTCAAACAGCAATCTGAGGACTTTTATCAACAACTGCCTTCTGTGGCTTCATTAAGGGGGTCGGATGGCCCGTCGGAAGGAAGAATTAGTTACAAGAAACTTTGGTAATGAACCAGTCAGCATTATATCGCTCAATAAATATTCCGAGGCGAATAGAGTTGCAATTCGAATGCGAAAAGGTGAGTTGGAAGTCCGAGTGTGACACGGAGGGGCTCGCGTGAGGAGGAGATGAGAGGCAGCTTAAGAGGACTGAAGAGGACAGGATAAAATTGAGATATTCTATTGAAGCCGCCTGTTATATTTCGATCCCAAAAGAATGATAATAAAAAATACAATTAGGATACCACCATAGAAAATGTGCTGATATCAAAGCGCTTTCTTATGAAATATTTCTTTATATATATATATATATATTAAACGACTACTTGTAAAGAGATTATTTTATTACGTGTCATCAAATATATGAATGTTTATCATTGATCATAAGTCTTAAGACAAAATAAGATTTTTCGGAACTTTGCTACACCTGTAATTATATTTAGGAAGAATATTCCCACTGGATTCTGTACTCAGAAACATTAAATTAGGAACTTCTTTTTGCCCTTTCAAAAGCAAATAACGATATCTTTTAATATTGTCCTAGACTCTAAAGTTACTTCAACTGTTAATTTACGGTCACACTGATTTTCAGTATTTAATGACGTGTTTCTCAACTCTTAGTTAATGTGGTGACAGGAAGCTGAGTGGTGTCACAACTCAGGGAATGAATGGCTTCATAATACACTATATATATATATATATATATATTCGATAACACGTGTTCATTGTTGAATCGATAAACACAGATTCAGTGAATAACCTCTCTCCTCACCAAACTACGTTAATTCAAAAAAAACTTTTTCACTACTCCATCCTATTTTGTAATTACTTGCAAGTGAATGCAGTGCAATGGATGAGCTTGTTTCTAGGTTATTTAACTTACCGGGGTTAGTTATTCTAGCTGTAGCTAAATTCCTATATTCCCATAGTCTAACTGACCCCGAACTGCTGGTTTAACCTATGTAATTGACCTCATAGTCAGCATTGCATAGTATTTGATAAGTTATATTATTTTTTAAAATTGGATCTGTTGGATCCTTAAGCCGACAAAGTTTATCTCTGAGAGAGTTGGTTGGTTGGTTTGAATGCCAACCTAATTTCAGCCTCAATGAGAATCCTAAGTAAGTCTCTTGACATTCCTTCTTTATATGGCAGTACTACAGAGGTATAAGTATAAAACTTGAGCACAGCGGGAGAATAGTACTCCATTATAGATAAGATTTTATTCTGATAAGTGACACAGTGTTATACAGTAATATTAACTGATGACCATGTTTCGAGCACAAATTATTGCCACTCATAATCATGTCAAGTCCTTGATATTTATCAGAGTGTGTCGATTTCCTATAAATCCTAGTATCCACCCACCCACCATCTTGTTTTCGTTTTATTCTACAGTCTAGTCTAGTATGGTTTACTCACCCTGTTCGTTTCCTAACTCAGAAGTGAATTGGATTCCGTCTACCGTTGAGCTTATTTGTGTTAAAAAGTGAGGAATATGTTCAGATTTGAACGCAGTGAATGTGTTATCCACATATCACCATAACCTAGGAGGAAGATTAAACGTTCTAAGACAATTAATATATGTGTAAAACTTGAGCACTGTGGTAGTAAGTAATTCCATATTAGCTTGTTTATTAGATATATCACACAGTGAAACAGTATTATTTACTGGATGACACAGTTTTGAACAAAATTTATTGTTCATAATCATATCAACTGTAATCACACGACTTTGACACTTGAGTTTTATAGTTTTCTTTGTTCTCTCCTATTTGTCGTAGGGGGAGTAGAATTTTCCAGATATCTGGGACAGGTGTTGAATCATTCCTATTACATGTATTTGTAGTTGATTCGATAAACAAAGCTTCTGTTATCAATCTCTCCCTATACCTTGTGACATTAGATTTTGAAACTGTCATGCTATCCCATCCTATTGTATGGTTCTGTGTGACTGCATGTAGTGCTATAGCTGAACTATTCTCTAGATTTCTTATCTTATTCGGGTCAACTAATCTAGATTTTGCTTGGTTTTTATGCTCAGCTAGTCTGACTGCCCCTGTTCTACTAGTTTGACCTATGTATTTGACCTGACAATAATTGCAGGGTATTAGATAAACTAAATTGTTTTGTCTTAAAGGCTCTACAGGATCCTTTAACCGACAAAGCTTGCTTCTAATTGAGTTTGTGGGTTTGAATGCCATTTTTATTCCTGCCTTGTTAAGAATTCTGTGTAAGGTTTCCGAGGTTCCTTCCTTGTATGGAATTACTACTGATGATTTAGATTCCTTATTATTGGTGTCGTCATTAATATTATTATTATCATCACTATTATTATTATCACTATTATTGTTATTATCACTATCGCTACTATCATTATTTATTTCATTTTTACATTTCCTTACATATTTCTTGACTAATTTATCCGGGTAATTATTAAGTTTCAAAGCTTCTTTTATGTGTATCAGTTCCTGTTTTAGATTTTTTTGGTACTACTTGGTTTTTGTACTCTGTCATTTAAACATTTCACCAATCCTATTTTTACTGACATAGGATGGGATGATCGGAAGTCTAAATATGTGTTTGGGTGTGTGGGTTTCCCGTAAATACAAGTGTTTAACTTCCCATCTTCTTTCCTCTTTACGCTGCAATCTAACATTGGCAGCTCCCCTTCCTGATTTTCCAATTCATAAGTGAATTGAATTGCTTCAACCTTCGAGTTGATGTGTTCGAGAAACCTATATATATCTTGTATTTTAAGTACAATGAATGTGTCATCTACATACCTCCACCATACTTTTGGGATGGGGTGAACGTTTCAATCGCTATGCTTTCCCACTTATCTATGAATATATCTGCTACAACTGGGGATATTGGTGATCCCATGGCAACTCCTTCAGTCATTCAGAAACTTCGAAACGTCATCCAGTAATTAATACTGTTTCACTGTGTGATATATCTAATAAACAAACTAATGTGGAATTACGTTCTAAGACTTTTGTATTTACTTTTGCATTAAATATACCAGCCGGCTTCACTACTAACACCAGGAATTGGCTTTACAAACTATAAAACTATTCATATAATTTAAATAGTTGTTACTTGAAACTAACCAAATAAAGAGACTTTCAATTTATTTCACTACTAATGCTTCATATATTGTATGGCAGGAAATGAACTAGTTTCATATACTTCCCACTCTCAAAGAATAGGTTTGTGACTTTGAAAGGAATGTCCTTTATTTTGAGATTCCAATCCTTACTTGCAGTTGCAAAAGTGAATAGTGTACTGGAAAACAAAGAACTCATATTTAAGGCGGTTTCGTTAAATTTTGAATCGAATTCTAGCTAAAAGAGAGTATAATATTTTATGGCATCCAATGTGAGTATATTTTGAAACATCAAATTGACTAAGCCAACTGACTTTGAAATGAACAGGATTTCCCGAATATAATTTTAACTGTGATAGAACTATTGTATTGTTTTGTTAAGAAATCTGTTTAGCATAAATGGCACACATTAATGGCTCGATGTTAAGATTAGAAATTACTTTAGTTAGTATATATAACGTTCAAGGAGATATTTGTTAAATCAGCGAAATAAGATGAAGCAGATTTCAATTCTGATCAAGAACTGGTTTCTTCTAGAGAACCAGTGGAGATCACGGAATACTGGGCAGGTGTTTCGTTCTAGTTTCGGCCGCTACCATTTGACCTAACCTTGACCTCACCAAGGATCAAACCCAGGAACTTAAGGTTACAAGGTTATCTCGTTGAGCATTGTAAAGTAGAGCCTCAATCTTGAGCCTTGAGGTTTCAATAGTAGTGGTGTTTTTTACACTGTAGAATTGTTAGCCTAATGTCCAACCTTCCCTCTTTATTGGGTGTACAACCGGCTAAGGGATATAGTGTGTGCCGGTCGGGAATCAAACCCTGGAGCACATAAAACGTGATTGGTAAGCACTCTAATGGTGAACTAGTGACGCACAGAACAAGACAGCTGTCCAGTAATTCTTCGTTTTCAGGGTTTCTCTAGGTGAATTCAAATTCTGATTAAAATTAAAGACATCAGATCCCTAAAAACTAATACTAGATAAAATAGAACCAAGCGTCTTCTTGAAATCAAAGGGAAAAAAGTCTATAAATAAATTTGTGTATGTTTTCAGGAATAATTTTGATATGTATGTGAAAGTGTTCACCTTAGCAAATTCAAGGATTAAAGGGATTTACGTAACACTCCAGGGTTCTTAGGCTAAGTAGCTTATTATTATTATTACTAAATTATTAGTTGCATCGTGTCATAAACTACTGACAGTAAAGCTTTAACTGGAATCTAAGAACTCTTCAGATAATTCATGTGACAATCGTGATATTTGTGACACTCATACAGATGTGAATGAAGTCAAAAAATCATGCTTGCTAAACTTTTTTTGAAAGAAAATGTGCCTTGATAAACTTTTCTCGCTGTGTGAATGGCATACAACAAGGTATACTCATAAATTAATAAACAACATATTTGAAGACATCAAATTCACGAGAGAAGAAGAATTAGATAACAAAATCCCATTTTTAGATGTCTTAATCAGGAGAGCCAACACAGGAGATTTAGAGACACAAGTATATAGAAAATCAACGCACACACAGATCAAATACTCAACTGTACTAGCAATAATCCAGTTACTTACAAACGGAACTGTGTGCAGACATTGTTTAAAAGAGTTCAGACACATTGTAGCACTTCAGAGTTGAAAAGAATGGAAGAAAAGTACCTACAAACGGTCTTCAAAAATAATGGTTATCCACAAAATTTCATCAAAAAGTGTTTAAAGTCGAATCAAACACCAACAAAGAACCATCACCAAAGACCACAAGAAAATTCATCCTACCATACATGAGAAATATCTCTGAAATAATAGCTAGAATACTGAAACTGTTTGATATAGATATAGCACACAAGCCAGTCAAATCGCTTAATTCGATATTATGCAAACCAAAAGATCCAACAGAAAAAGGAGATAAAATTAATACCATTTACAAAATAAATTGTATGAACTGCAACAAACATTACATCGGCCAAAGTGGGCGTCCCATTCAAATCAGAATCGAAGAACATAAATCAGCCGTGAAAAGACATGATATGTATTCTTAAGTATCAATGCATACAGACAAATATGGTCATCAATTTGATTGGGATCATGTTAAAATCTTAGACAGAGGAAACACGAAAAGTGCCAGAGAATTCCCAGAAGCCTGGTACTCAAGCGAAAATGCAATTAACAATCACGTTCATATAAATGAAATATACCAAGTAATAAAAAGTAAATCAGGTGACCAAAATGTTTAAAATCCAAGTCAATAGAAAATGGTCAATACATATGTAAAGATAGTAACCAGGAGACGCAATTACATCACTCATGAAGAAATGTAAGTCATTTAACTTTATGCTAAATATTGCGCTGAAGATGTTGTCGAGAAGGACGACGAAAGCTTCGCAACTAAGCCAACCAGCTCAGAGAACACTATTAATTGCAAAACAAGGTAATCTCTTGTAACCTTGTAACCAGAAGGTCCTGGATTCTAATCCCGTTGGGTGCGTACTGATGAAGAGTCCCAAACTAGGACGAAACAACTGTCCAGTACTCCCAGGTTTTCCAATGGTTCTCTAACTAATGTCAGCTCATGATGAAAATCCTGTAACCAATCAAATCCCTACAAACCAACACTTGAAGGGTAATCTCTGTTGATGAAACGTGAAATCGGTAGTCATTCAATTCGATTATAAGTATACCATAAATTCAGCACAGGGTATATGTAAAACTGGATATCATGAACTTTCAAAATATCATCAATTACTAGTTGTTTAATGAGTAGGAGTGATGCCAGACAAGTGATTTGTATTTGTAAAGTTACCTTAGAGTTAGGCAGAGTACTGATCTACTGTTTTCCATTATATTATTATATTATTATTGTTTCCTTTAATTCCTAGAGGAACATAGGGCTTCAGTCGTGCGTCTCCATTGCGTTCGGTTCTCTGCTAGAGTTTTCACCTGGCTCCAAGTCTGCCCACACGTTTTCATCTCCTCTTCACATGACCTCCTCCAAGTCACCCTTGGACGACCAACTCGTCGCTTCCCTTTCGGGTTCCACTCGAGGGCTTGTCTAGTGATGTCACTTGATGGCTTCCTTAGAGTATGGCCAATCCATCTCCATTTCTTCCTGCCTATTTGTTTCACAATTGGTTCCATACTATAGTATTAATTCGATGAATATTTGCCTCTAATATAATTCCTTTAGTAGTTTGTAAAATTTGCCACATGCAAATGACGATTTGAAAAAGGTTCGTGTTGCTTATCAAGTAGAAGGGAAGACTTCTTTTCTGAGTTGTTGCCTTAAATAATTATTACAACTGTGCAAATGAGATATTTTTCGCTAAACACCATTAATCATCAGATACCTGCATTCATACTCTAACTTCAGGCAATATACGCTGGTGAATGCAAGAAATCTAAATGTACATATCACGAGTTTCAGACTTCAGATTCTGGTATACCCCTTTAATGTTAGTTAGCAGAATGGAAAAACTGTAGCTTACATCTTGCATTTCTTTTTCTGTGCGTATAACTTCCATTTTTCTACCCATCACTCTTCTTGATCGTTTTTGCATTGCTATCCGAAATTCATACTGTTGCTTTTTATGCATCATTAGAGCTGAAAAAGAGAAAGAAACAACAACAACAAACTGTAGGTAAACAGACAGGTTCCAGTTATGCATAATCAGACCAAAAATCAGACAATAATATTCGATAAAGTTATCACTATGAAAGATACTAAAATTTTTGTTGTTGTGTCAAATTAAACATACATTAGTGAGTAATCACTCAATATTTGGAAAACAATTTTATTTGGTGTGTGTGTGTGAAAAATGTTTACAAGAGAAAGTGGTGTATTTTATTTTTTAACAAACAACAATTCGGAAAAAAACGGGGCTGACTTACAATGAGTTTCTATATTAGATAGTTGGAGGTAATAGGCAGGAAGCTTAGGACCTAGATTTCCTGCTAGCTGGCACTCACCAGTTAGCAAGGCGTATCTGCAACCTCGAAGGTCCCTTCTGAGATTCGAACCCATGTGACCCAGTCCTGCAGTCAGAGTCGATACCACTGAGCTACTCGGGCACGCGACTGGCCTGCTGTAGGACTGACTGTATTGCATAGTTTGATTGGACACTAGTTGGTTACCAGTGTCAGGTGTCTAGTCTTCTCTTTGGTGCAGATTTAATTCTGTCAGACAGGTTTAAATTATTATTGTTCCCTTGGGTTCCTAGTGGAACATAGGGCTTCATCTGCACATCTCCACTTGTTTCTGTCTTCTGCTGTACTTTTCACCCGCATCCATGTTAGTCCTTAATGTTTCAGCTCTTCTTCACACGATCTTCTCCATTTCACCCTTGCACCGATGAACCACTAGCCGCTTCCCTCTCGGGTTCCACTCCAGCATTGGCCTGACGCGCGATGTCACCCAGCGGCCTCCTCAGCGAGTGTCCAATCCATCTCCACTTTCTCCTGCATATTTGTTCGACGATTGGTTCTTGTTATGTTTGTTCCCATAGTTCCTTGTTGATGATTCTTTCCGGCCATCTGATCTTCAGATAAAGTTCTGCAACCTGTTGGAAATATTCTTTGTGACCCGCCAAGTTTCTGATCCGTATAGAAGAACTGACTTGACGTTTGTATTGAAAATCCGAATTTTGTTGTTGATGCAGAGTGACGAAGCTTTTCAGATTGGTTTCAGGTTGATGAATGTGTTTCTCACCTTTCCGATTCTCGATTTGACATCTTCATCCGTTCCTCCAGACAGGTTTATATATATGTATCTATTTACGCAACCACGACCTTATCTGGGATCGAACCCGAGGACTTCAGGTCAGAAGAGGAGTTCTTTGAGCATTCAACCACTGGAACTAAATGCAATGACCTGTAAATTCAGAATTCTGCTAATTTACGATTTGAGCTTTAAGTATTTCAACTTATTGTGTATTTTGTTAGACTGAAGAACTAGTAGAGACGTTTTTATATAACATTGAGTATGTGAATACATTTTTGTCGTAACGCTTCCGTCTTTTTGTGGAGATGGTGGATTCGGAATCTGGGTCTTCTGGCAATACAAAGAGGGCACGCTACCACTGAGAAACATTTGTATTGCTAAAATTTGACGCTAATCGTCCAATGGATTCAAGTTAACAGAAACTACCTGCTTAGTTTAATATGGTTTATGGCGTTCCTCTTTGAATTAAAATCATAGTGTTGAAGTTCGTTTCTTGTGGAATATATATATATACTTTATGTTTTATTTTCTTATGTGTTGAGTGTTAAGGTGTTGAATTTGATTGCGCCTCTGGTTTACTGGGTTAAAAGTAATCATTCATCTTGCCTTTCATTTTCAACCAACTTTAAAGTGCTAATTTCACTGAACGTTTTATTTATGCTGAAATACTGATAGATTTTACCCATTTGGACCGAAATACTACAGGAACCTGTTGTATTAAATTATTTCTAACATTCTCAAGACTTAATTTGTAGGGATATGATTTGTTGCAAGTTCGATCACGGAATGATATCAGTTACAGAACCATCTTAAGACCACAAGAGAGTATTGGAGAGCCGTTTCGTCCCAGTCTGGGACTCGTCGGTGGCACCCACTCACCGAGGTTCGAACCAGGACAGTCCAGTCACAAAGAAAGCTCGTAGACTATCTAGCCACTGGGACCCGATTCAGTGGCCATTCCGTGAATTCTAACTTCTACCAGTTCGTGTTTTTAGCTTGACCACCAGCCTGTGTCACTGACGAGTATTTATCTTTATTCCTGACCAAGAGGACCCTGCTGGTAACAAGAAATCTGGGCAATTTCTTCCTCTAGTCAGTCACTAGCGAGCATCAGATTAATTTCCAAGGGTTAATTTGTAGGTATTTGATTTGTTTCAAGTTTGTTTTGTTACTCGTAAATGATTACACTGAGCACGTTATTTAAGTGAATCATTGATATATTTAAATAACATTGACAAAGGTATGACAGACTAAGTGTGAAATATGAATGACCGCCTTCAAGCCATTTGTAAAACTGATCATATGTAAGTGATAACGAGAGAAATAACTAACTGAATCTATCCTCGTTACTTCTTCCCAATTAAATTGCATACATTTTTAATATAAACTAGTTACTCACTGTTCATCCCTGAGTGAGTATTCAAAGGCGTCTTCAGTAATTTAAATTGTTTACTGCTACTACTAATCTCACAAATATCTAGTTAAACAGCTTGTGAGTTTCAACAAAGACTAATTTCCTGTGATTGCATCTATTAATAACAAGTCATGTAAGTGTTTTAACAAATTTCTTTAGTTTGTTTGTGAAGTTAGGTTGAAGAATAACTAAATCGTTATTTCACATATTGTATTTTCTCATTCACAGGGCTAAAGAAACATTTTTACGCCTTCCTATATTATCTTACATGTCTGATGCCATACAAACTCGAACACTTACAGGCGAAAACCAACAAACTTGCAGAATAAGCAAGCAGCGAAGACAGGCTCTCAAGTGAACATGGAGAAGACTAAGATGATGAAGATATCCACAGACCAACAACCACAACAAACACCAATCACTATCCACAGCAGAAATCTGAAAGAGGTCATATCCTTTACTTATTTGGGTAGCACCACTTCAAATACAGGCAGTCGGCACCAATGCGGATGTCATAACCAGAATCGGAAAGGCAAGGCAGATCTTCATCACTCTGCCCCACCCTGGATTTTCAACACAAGTGTGAAGTCAGTCAGTTCTCTTATATGGGTCAGAAACTTGGTGCCCTTGTTACGAGAAGCATTTCCAACAGGATTTAGACTTTTATCAGTAGCTGCCTACTTCGCTTGCTTCATTTTGAAAATCACTTAGCCAGAAAGAATTAGCAACTAGGAACTCAGGAAACAAACCAACCAACAGTCTACTACTCAACAAATGGTGAAAAGGAAATGGAGATGGATTGGACGCAAAATAAGGAAACCATAGAATGACATTGCGCTCCAGGCTATCGCTCGAGAGGAAGGTGAATTCGGGGAGAGGAGTTGAGTGTGGGTCTTAGATTGACATGAAGGAAATCGTGGGAAGACGAGATGAAAGATTATTGGCAATCGTTGAGCCAGTTAGAGAGGACTTCAAAGAATAGGACAAAATAGAGATGTGCTTTCGCAATCGTATGTTCCACTCGGAACCCAGAAGAACAATAACAATAATATTCAAGTGTTGGTTTGTAGGGATGTGATTGGTTACAGGATTTTCATCATGAGGTGACATTGGTTAGAGAACCATTGGAAAACCTGGGAGTACTGGACAGCTGTTTCGTCCTAGTTTGGGACTCTTCACAGTACGCACCCACCACCTCGGTTAGAACCCAGGACCTTCTGGTTACAAGGCGAGCTCGTATACCATTAAGCCACTGGGACCCGATCCAATGGCCAACCCATGAGTTCTAACTTCTGCCAATTCATGACATAGCGCGACCGCTAGCCAATGTCTTTGGCGAGTATTTGTCCTCACACTCGACCTGCTGCACCCTACTGTTCACGACTTCTCACTACAACCCCAGGTAACTACCTACCTGAATAGGGCAACAATATTATCGTCCAAACCTTGTATACATAACACTCAAATTGACTATTATCCTATTCATACTAACTGTCTGAGAACTACTGTATATTGTTTGCTAAATAGTGTAACAAGACTTTAAACTAAGCCCTTAAGCACCAAGTAAAACAGGTTCTCAACAGCAATCTAAAATATAAATAAGTCTAGCAGAAGTATCATATTTGTATACAGAAAGTGAAATTTTTCATTTAGAGTAAGTAATATTACGTAATGCATGACATTTTAGGCGTCATTATCAGCTTATAAACAATCATTGAACGAAAAAGTTAAGACTATTCAGCCATGTTACCGTAGTGCAAAAATAGTTCTGTAGTTATGTGCTGTTTTTTTTGTAATTGTAAAACTTCATTCTGGTTTACAATCTCCAGAGTTTCATCCCAGCAGGAATATCATTTTAGATCTAAATGTTATTTACATGAAGAACATATATAAAAAAGGGCATTTTACTTACAGACGAGCGATTGCACCAAAATCAAATATTTTTCTGAAGCAGGTACCATAGATATTGTCAACAATCAGCATGGTATGCAGTGAACCTACTGAAGTCAGTGTTTTTGTAATTATAGCCGCTAGTTTAGGAATTGTGCGTCGGTGACCCAGAGGTAGGATGCTGGCCGACCACGCATGCGGTCCAGGGTTCGATCCCCAGCCGACACACACCTTTATCTCGTTAAACCAGTAATAAGATTGGTTAAGAGGGAAGGTTGGATATGAGACTAGCAACTTCATCCCACAAGAATAAACACCACTGCTACCGAAAAGTCAAGCCTCTAGCTTGAAGCCCTATTTACCACTGGGAACGTAAAGAAGTAAAGAAAAGTTTAGGAATTAACAAAAACTTACTCCAGCCACAAATTTCACTACTATTGTAACGACAAAAGGCAAGGGCCAGGCAACAGATCGTTTATTGAGAAAATCAAGAGGTATTTATAGATTTTTATGTGCATTATTATTAGCGTTATTGTTATCAGAGACGTAACCTCTTCTAATTGGTTGTTTTCTTGCTGAAGGTTATTCTGTTACCTCTTTGTGGCCGTTTCTCAGAAAATCAAGTCATATATCTGTGAATCATATTTCAATAAACTTTAACTCCGCCGTGATTGGCTGATGATTTTCTCAAGGTTAGCTTGGTTATTGTTTTTCTCATGACCCTGATTCGGGAAGTGAACACTGACGTATATTGTTGTCCACAATTTTGGCTTGCAGACAGCTCTCACCACACTATGATATTGTCTGGTGGTTGCGTCATATATATATATATACCATGAAGTGGCAGGAGTTGTAATTCATAGGATAAGGTACCAGTGGCTGAATGGTCTACAAACTAGCCTTTTAGTCTTAAGTTCCTAGGCTCGAACCCCGATGGGTTCATACTGACCAAGAGTTCCGAACAAGGGTGCAAAAGCCATCCTTTAATCCTCAGTCCCCCAGTGATTCTCTAGCTGATGCTCACTCGTGATCAAACCAGTAACCAACCAAACCCTTGCAAACCAACATTTAAGTTTTGTTTACTTTGATGAAGGGATTGCAGAAGACCAAGGTAAACACCGTCCTCGATTCTGAATAGGATAGCATGCTTGTGCAGCATGCAAACGAACTGTTTGCTAAAAATAATACCTTTCAACAGTGATATGGAAATCTTCATATTTGGTTAGTATATTTTTTGGAGAACTGATGTGGTATCACCATTACCTATTGTTACGCTTAAAACCTTTCAGGACTGTACACTGTCTAGACTTATAAAAATGTCATTCAGAATGTATTGTAAAATGGTTTGTGGTTTTACCACCTAACGCGTTTAGTACACGTTCACATCCGCACGCCTTCTCACCTGGCTGTCATGTATTTCTTAATTTGCATGATGTAACATTTGCTGAAGAAAATTTGAATCAAACAAAAGTATATATGGACAATGAATGTCACTCAAAAAATAAATTCATAACAACATTTCAGCACTTCGAAAATTATTCTTCTCTGTCTGATTCTGATGGTTAGAAGTTTATTCAGCTTGATGCATGAGTAAATAACATTAGTAGACACAAACTAGTTTATAAGTTTTAAAGTGATTTTCACATTCCTATTTAAGCATTAACATTAACAACAAATTAAACAAAGCAATCGGGCGTGCAATCAGGCGAGTTTATCGTCGAATTTCTGATCACCTCCTATCTTGGTTTGGCAAAGGTCCAAATAAAGCCACACGCAGCTTAATACTAGCTCATCTCGTCGATACTGGAAATCAGATGGACTCTAACAAAACTTTTAAAGTTATTTATCGTATTTCATCCAACATATCGCATGGTCTACGAATATGACTTTTACATAAAGCAGAGGTAATCAAAATTCATCTGAACAAGCCTAATCTGTGTGTTCAAAAGAAGTTTGTACAGCCTCTCACTTTGCTATGGCCAACTAAATAATATGTATTAAGTTTTTAAGATTTTTTCCCTCCTCGGGTAAGTGTCTTTTCACTTTGTTAATTTTTACAATTTTAGCTAATTCTATTAACTTGTTTGTATTTTACGTAATTCTTCTGAGTCATCCTATTCCTCTTAGTCATCATTGCTATTTTACAAATTTCTTGATTATGTGATAACCTTTTATTAAAGCGTATGAATTAATTTATCTTGAACTCCGTAAGTAATTTTCATCCTCCCACTCTAAAACTTAGATATTTTGTTACTAATATCTGCTAGTTAATTGTTTTTATGAATATTGACCTCTTCACTTCATCCCCCAATACCTAAAACTGATTAACTAAATTAACCACTTGACTGGTGAAAATTGTTCTGTAAAAAGCTAAACATTAGTTTGGAGCCAATGATGATGAACTAACTGGAAAGGAATATTTTTTGCTCTCAGTTTGTAGTTTTACACAGTTTCACTCGAATTAAACGGTCTGTTATCCATAAGCGCATTCAACCAACAACGAACAAGTAGAAATTGTTTGTTGCTAAAGATACAAACATCGAATTCGAACAAGATAGAAAAGACTTCATCGAAGTAAACTTTTATTTCCTTGCTGAACAGCTGTGAAGTACTCGGCACAGTTCAGTTGAACAATGTGTCCAACGAAGCGGTCAAGTAAGAACTTTAACTAATGCATTACGGACATCAGTTTTAATGAGTGAGCAGTCGTGAACAGTGAGGTACATCCAGTTGGGAGTGAGGATGGAATAAGCACCATTTACATCATATATTATTCAAGTTTGACCACTGAATGATATCAGTTAGAGAACTATTGAAAACCAGCATGGAGTACTGGACAGCTGTTTCATCCTAGTTTGGGAATCGTTGGCAGTAGGCACCCACCACAGGCAAGCTCGTACACCATTCAGCCACTGAGGCTCAATTCAATGGCCACTTCATGAATTCTAATTTCTACTTATTCGTGATTTTAGCGCAACTCCAACCAATGTCATCGACGAGGACTTGTCCTAACGTCTGACCTCTCAGTAGAACTTCAGTCAGCTTCGTCCTGTAGCCAGCCAACAGCAAACATGGGATTAATTTACAAGAGTTTATGTATAGGAATCTGATATGTTTGAAGTTTGCTGACGGATTGATAGTAGTTAGTGAATCTTTGAGAAGTCGTGACTAGGTCGGGTGTGAGGACAAGTGCCCTTGCCGATGACATTGGCTAGTGGTCGCATTAAAATTCTGAACTGACAGAAGCTGGAATTATTCGGCTGCTGGTTATCTTCTCAGTGGCTTAATGATCTACGAGCTTGTCGTGTGGCTGAAAGGTCCTGAGTCCGAACCCTAGAGAATGGGTAATGCTGAAGAGTCCCAGCCAGGAGGAGAAAACAGTTCAGTACTCCTCGGTTTTCAATAGTTTTGTAACTGATATCAATCTGTAATCAAACTTGAAACATATTTAGTTTTAGTATCTGAGAGTAGGAAATTCTTAAGAAGCAGAGCTCTTTTATTTCTGTATTCACATTCTTCATTCTATTTACTTTCAAATGATTATTTATTGATGCTGTTTAAAAGAAATCAAATATTACCATTTTCAGTAGGCAAGACAAATCATCATAAAATTTCATGTACAGGATCCATCTTTTGAAGGTAAATAGAGGATCAAGTGAACTGATTTGAAATATAAGCATTCAACATTTATTTGCATTTTTTTCAACAATATATTCACATACCATTTATTATTCGTATAATTCTCCACAATAGAAGTACAACCATTGCAGCTGCAGTTTCAGATACATAACGGACATATAATACATCGGAGGCAAGTGATGCTACTATAATCGCTCCATCAAAATACTAAAATAAAGAGAAAAAAGTTTAGGGATTTAAGGTATTTCAATAAACTGGCAATAATAAAAGGAAGATACTTAACAAAATTAACAATTTTCTTGTTTCAGTTTTTAAATTTTCTTTACTAACGGATAATTAGTTAGAGAGATCATAGAGAAACAGAGAACACTGGGAGGCCGTTTCTTCCTACTTTTAGGACTATTCATTATCCTATAGTCTGGATATCAATCACCAGCTCACTGGTAGCTACTTGATTGAATTCCTGAAGCTGCAATGCAAAGATGTGACCATTTGGATCTGCTTTCTGTCAAGCTGAAGTGGGTTCCCACCGAAGGCGTTGGTTGACGGTAGGGCTATATCATGCGTCAGTGGCACAGTGGTTATGACTCTCGCCGACCGTGCATATGGTCCAGGGTTCGATCCCCTGCGGACTCACACCTGATATCAATGGTCGGCCTGCAGAATTTGGGCTACCGATGTCACATGCTGATAATGCCATACCTGTACCAAAAATACTTTGTGGAATCAAGCTATAATCAAAAATTCAAAAATTAAAATAAAATGAGTTGGAAAAGTTGGAATTCACGGGTGAATGGATTCCACTCCAAGTGGCTAAATGTCCAATGAGCTCTGTGTTGTAACTATGGTCTGACTACTGACTGGTTCAGGAGTATACACTACTGAAGAGTCCGAGCATTGGACGAAATAGCTATCCAGTGCTCTCAGCTGGTTTTTTGATGATTTCTCAAACTGATGTTGGTTTGTGAAATTCACATGCGAAAAGGAATCCCAAGACAGAATTGCCTTCCTGGATGTCCTACTGACAAGAAAACCAGATGGTAGCATAAAGAAAGAAATTTACATAGAAAAAGTACTTGGACAAGACACTATACACATTTTCACAGCTTCGTTCCTCTCAGTTACAAAATAAATTAAATAAAGACTCTCATTCGGCCACAAAGTTAGTTAGAGCTATATGCTCAGAAGAAGTAACTGAAGATGAATTAAGCATTGTATATGATACTTTGATCAAAAATAGCTATCCCGAAAAATTTATCAAGAAACACATGACAAAGAAAGCGGAAAAGGACTACTCGCTATCTGTAAACAAGAAGCCACTTTATATACGACTACAATTCAAGGGCGATATACCAAGTCAGATAATTACGAAGAAATTAAGAAAATCAGTTCAAAGAACTTTTAATGCTGGCGAACTACACGTATTATTCTCTGCACGACCGATGGTGCTACCTCGACTGAAAGATGAAGTACCTAGACTAGCCACTTCAAATTGTATCTACCAATTCAACTGAGCTTGTGGAGCGAGTTATATTGGCCGTTGCTCTAGGAACTTGATACTGGGTGCGTAATAAATTGCCAAAAACATCGAAGCACCGCATGCTCCAAACAGCAGAGGCTATTGCAATTCGTCTCAAGCAACCAGTGCTCTGTGTTCAAAAGAAGCAAGTCCAGCCCCTACTACTGCCCTGGCCGGCCTTCAGTAGAGACTATAAATTCATGAATTTGTAATATTATCTTTCCTAATTTTTCTGACATTCAGTGTATTGTTATGTTGATGCTATTGAACTGTAATCTATCAGTATTATTGATTCGATGTTATTTAAACAACATTAATGTTGTTCATAACACTAATTCATTCATTCACTATAATGTGTATATATAACTGTAGAGCCTGATGATGAACTTATTGAAAAGAGTACTCTTTGTTCAGTATCCATTCTTTTGAAAACCTAACATTTGGAATTTATCCAAATACCCCACAAAATTTATAATCTGAGTTCTTTTGATGCTTCAGATTAAACACGCACGTTTTGCAGTGTGACATCATCAATAATCGGAAAAATGTCAGTTCGCTACCTTTTTAAAATTTTTAATATAAATTTTCGACTCATTAAAAATTACGTCACTGTCCTTCTTCCTATAATAAATTTTGACTTAGCATTTGTACACCCTAATTAACTTATAATTTCTTCTAACTAACGTTTACTGGATTTAATTTTGAAATCCATTCAGTGTTTGATATATACGGTTTTCTGAAAGAACTTATGACGGAATTTGACTAACAATCATGCTAATAAATGAATCGGTCATAAAGTTAACCATACGTCTTTCAGCAATATAAAGTTTTTCATTGTTGACTGTCAAATTTTAAATTGTTCGCTTATAAATAAGGCAAGGACTTTTGTTTTAATTAGTTAATTGTAGCTTATGAGATATGATAGGATAAAGAAGGCAGTTTCAAGGAACAAGAACTCTAAAATTCCTCTTTTTTTAAGATCAGTGTAAAAGAGGATTTATTTATTGATGGAAAATTTTTAAAAGCGGTTCTTTTGAGTCTCTTTTGTTTCTAATTCATCATTTACACGATTTCAATATAGCAAAAACATTCATTCAGACATCTATAAAACACAAAATAATCGAGCAAAGAATATCCTTTTCGATAATTTCCTCTTCTGGCTCTACAATTATATATATGTTTATATACATAGAATATTCTAGATTAGTAGTCAATAACAATATTAGTGTTTTTTAAATAATATCGATTTGTAAAGTAAGATCAATGGAATTACAGTTCATTAAAGATGCTTAAATTATAATAATAATAATAAAGATATAGTAGCAAATAGAATATCAACTAAAATTAGGAAAATTCCACGAAAATTGAGGATCATTCAAACCTAGATGGCCAAGGTAATGATAATGTCTGAACTAACTTCTTTTGGATGCACAAATTAGGCTTCTTAATATGGATCCCAACAGCCTCAGCAATATTTAGTAGTCGAACTCTTAAGGCAAAATTGAGATTCGTAGGTATGCGGTAAATGACCCTGAAAGCATAGTTAACGTCAATCTTGTGTTCTGTCTCCACAAGATGAGACAGAATAGCGCTGCGAATAGATTTTGTTTGTCCTTTGCTTAACCAGGCAGGGTGATGTCCGGAAATTCGACGAGATCATATTTTACAAATCGATATTATTTAAAAAAACTAATATTGCTATTAACTACTAATCTAGAATATTCTGTGTATATAAACATATATATAATTGTAGAGCCGGAAGAGGAATTTATCGAAAAGAATATTCTTTGCTCGATTATTTTGTGATTTACACGATTGCGAAATGTTTTGAGTATCAAACTGAAATCACTAGTTAGTCCAAGGAAGACTTGACAAATAAATTCACGAACAGAAATGAAATTCATTATGAAAAGATTGTTGGGTCAAAAAAAACAAATAAACTAGAAATGAAGTTTATAAAGTGTGGTTATGAAAAAAAATAATTGTTCCTCAATCTGTCAAAACAGATCAGCTTCATAGTTTGCGATTTGGATTGATAGTGTCATTCTGGGGAAGCTTTTGAAGAGACTAATTTTAGAGATATGTAATTACGAATATACTTTTGCTTTATTAAATTACAGAAAATACCCATTGAGTCATGAAGCAAATAAAAGACAATTCAGCGAAGAAAATTTCCTTTATCGACGAAATCATCTTCACAGGGTGTTATTATTATTATATCCTTTAATTACTAGAGGAACATAGGGCTTCAGCCGTGCGTCTCCATTGCGTTCGGTTCTCTGCTAGAGTCTTCACCTGGCTCAATGTCTGCCCACACGTTTTCATCTCCTCTTCACATGACCTCCTCCAAGTCACCCTTGCACTGATGACCAACTCGCCGCTTCCCTTTCGCGTTCCACTCGAGCAATGACTTGTCTAGTGATGTCACTTGATGGTTTCCTCAGAGTATGGCCAATCCATCTCCATTTCTCCCTGCCTATTTGTTTCACAATTGGTTCCACCCGAGTTGGTTCGCTCCCAGAGATCTCTGTTGATGATCTTTTCTGGCCGGCCATCTGATCTTGAGTATTGAGCGAAGACAACTGTTAATGAAGGTCTGTAGTTTGTTTGAGGTGCTCTTCATGAGGCGCTAAGTCTCTGATCCGTATAGTAGCACTGACTTCACATTGGAGTTGAAAATCCGGATCTTATTTTTGATGCTGAGTGCTGTTGACCTCCACACAGACTTGAGAGTAGTGAAAGTTTGTCTTGCTTTTCCGATTCTTGCTTTGATATCCTCGTCAGTTCCGTCCGCTTGTAGTTGAAACGATGCTTCCCAGGCTGTGCAGTAATATTTATATTTACCAAAAATGTATAATTGTCCATTTTTGAGTAATAGGGGGTGACGTAGTTGACACAGTTACTCAAAGTGGCTTTTGAAGTGAAAATAAGAAATGTAAATTACTTATTGCTCAATGGCACAAAGGAAGAAAGGGTTAGAAATTTGTTAAGGTTAAAATTGTTATTGACTGAGTAGAAAGGTAGCTGAGAGTCAATTTAAAAAGTGGGAAGACGGTGTGACAATGTTCAAAATGAACATATGAGTGTGAAAACAGTGAATTAATTATTAAAGTAAAATCAAACTGAAAGAAAAATTTAAAATTTAAAAAACAAACATAAAACAAAATTTTTTTACAGGGAACGACTAGTGAAGAGGTTAAGACCATGGCAGAATAAGAGACTGGACAAAACATTTCTGCATATAGAGTTCGGGGTTGTATTGACTAACCGCCAACGTCCCCACTATACACAAACGCCGAAACCTGACGCCCTTTTTATCACTTGGCGCTACCTTGAAGATAATCGTGAAAGGTGACTCTGGTGGAGCTACATGGCTTGGGTTCCCCAACTGCTCGACAACTGAGCTATTAATTGTTTTGCATTGAGTACTACGCAATTTACAACTTTTATGCCTTACTTCTAAAGTCACTTCTCAGTAATTATATCAATTATGTCACCCCCTATTACTCAAAAAATAAATTACTATACATTTTTCATAAATATGGATATGACTGTGCAACCTCTTAAGATGATTTCGTCGATAAAAAGATTTTCTTCTCTGAATTGTCTTTCATTATATTAGTTTATTTTGAGTCATACGAAAATGCAAACTAATGGTAGGTAAGTAAACTAAGAATATTTATTCATATGTGGCTTAAGCGAGGAATTTTCGGTCCAGTTGTTCGCACGTTGAAAGATTCAGTTCATTTCTCTGGGGGTTTTAACCACATGAACATTTCCAATGAGTTCATGATGTCATTTGATATATCCCAATTAATGAAACTGTCCATATAATCTGTCAACAAAACTGCTTCGGCAAACTGGAATTGAACTATCTCATCTGTCAGTAATTTTTAAGAATCTCATAACCCGTACTGGCTAAATTGACAAACTTCGAGTACTGACCATTCCATGGAGTCTTTCAGCGAACTGATCTCTGGAAATGGAAATCCCTATCACATGTTTTATATTGAAATCAAAACTTTCCATAGAAGTCATAGTACATTCCGAGTAGATAGAATGCATGACTCACTGCTGCACAATACAAATATGACAATGAAATTATCGACAATAAGAAGTTGTTTCATAAGTTACGGGTTTCAACTTTTTTCCCCGAAAATTAGAGACGAAGATGTTTGCTAATACAGGGCTGAGTCAACTGAAATTAGCTAAGTCATCTATTTGGCGGTAAACTATAATGTCACACTGGAATTGTACACCTATGGTACACATTAGCAGCAGATGTTTAAATTCTGGCACTGAGACAGAGAAGATATGAATGCTGACAGATTTAATGAACAGTTTCATTAATTGTGATCCTTGTGAAGAAGAAGGTTATATCAAATGACATCATGAACTCATTGGAAATGTTCATGTGGTTCAAGCCCCAAAAGAAATGAACTGAATCTTTCAGGGTGCGAACAACTAGACGTTATATTTATTACTCAACTCCTTTGCCATTGTTTCCAAGCACTCTTCTTTTCACATTTGATACTTCTGTGTAATAAGCTGCGTGAGTGCTACATAAATTCCTGAGAACTGTTTATTACGTTTGTATTCTCCTGTCTACTGATGTCATGCAACACTTGCAAGTACGTTAAAATTGTGTTTTACGTTAAACTGATTGATTTCCTCACGTGCTGTGCACAGATAATGAGACGCAGATGAAATAAATAATGTTACCACTTTATTATGCACAAACTGTTGTTGTAGCTTTACTCAGGTTCATGAAGGAGAATAAGCATATGAAGTAAGATTCTAATCATAGATTCACCAGCTTCGACACACAGGTCTACACGCTAATGCTTCGCTATGCAAAAAAGGAAATATAAAGCATTTAACCCATTAATCTTTTTACTTCGATTGGACACTAACTCACGTCATGCACCTAATCGTCCATTGGGTGCAGACTCAATTCTATCAGTCAGTTTTGCAATGCACCGCCACATCAGGTGGCTCGCCATCATCTTGCACTCTGAATTTTTGTTATTTATTGGTTCGGGTTCAATCAAAAACCCGAATAGCTCAGTGGTAATTATCTCTGACTGCAGTACTGGATTATCCGGGTCTGAATCTCAGGAGGGACATGAGTTACTTCAAGACTGCATATACGCTTTGCTAACCTAGTGTCAAGACCACGAAACTTAAGTCCAGGGCTTCCTGAAAATCTCCTCCAGCCATCTAATAACAACCCTCTTGCTTCTTTACTGAATATGATTTGCGTCTATCTGGATAACCTTTAAAATGATTACAGCTACTATATACCAAATTTCACCGGACAATAAAGGTAGTTAGGTATTAAAATCCCGGTTTAAGTGAAGCATAAACTAGTGAGATAATCACATGCGTAAAAGATCAAAATTAGTTTTCTGAAAGGTTTTGGCGATTGATTCGACAAAGTAAACACTTCTGTATCAGTTATTTGTTAAACAAATGTCAATGACAACATTGATTGTGGGTTTTTAAGCGAAATAAACGAGAAACTAATAAAAGAAAAAGTAGTTTCCTATTACATGATGACGTCGATAGTTAATAGCTACTTCACTAAGATGTGCTACTGTGTAATTTCATGCATTAACCGATCATATACAAATAATCAGACTGTACTTATAAATGCCGTTGTATGAATATATATAGAGATAAATACATTATACTATAACATATATGCGAAAACACGGATTGTTAGTTGAAAAAGTTACATTGCTATTATTCCCCTCAATAAAAATCCCAAGTATATAATGGGCATAATGTAGTTTTGTATCTTGGGTAATCGCATTTCACAGGCTTGTTGTTAATAAAGAAACTTAACTTACGCATACGTCAAAATGTTATTTCAAATACGAATTATTTTAAATGCAACTTTGATGGTTACATGAGGCAAAAATATATTTTCCCTACCTAAATGAAATCGGAAACTGTAAGACAATGTTAAAATCGAAGCTGTCAAGAAGAGGAGCCTAAGATTATCACCGAATTACTTGTAAGAGCGGTTATCCAGACAAGTTCATTCAGGAAAATATGAATTAAGCATCAAGGCAATTCAGTATGGCAATAGCTGCAAAAAAGCTTTTTTTCATACAACTCCAGTTTGTTGGTGATAAAATCAGCACGCCTGAACAGTGAAGTTGAAACAGCATTCAGTACAGCAGATTGCTGTATCTCTTCACAAACAATCCGATTTTACACTTTAGAAATAAGGAAAAAACTACTTAATTTCACCTGTTGCATGTGTAACCACAAGTTTGACTGCTCCTGAGGAGCCAGTTATATTGAACTTGCGGTTTGGCATCTTCATCGTTGTATTTCCAAACATCATCCTGCATGGTTGGGGGAGGGATGAACCTGATCTATTCGTGTACCTGTTTTAGCACACCCTATAGTTGATGAACATAAAGTTGATTTCTATAAAGCATTTGAAGTTATTTACTTCAGTCGGCGGTCTGCTTTTAATTTGGGTGACCGAAAAACCTCCATCAGTATCCTGCATTCAATTTCTCTTATTCGATTGGATTCAGTCTAGTGAGTTATGACTTCTAATTGTACTGTTTACTCTGGCGAGTATTTAAAACTTTTATAATCTGCTCATTTGCAAGTTTTTACTACACATGAGAAAAACCATTGTCGTCGATGGTAGCTTATCCCAATACATTAGATGACCTTTCCTGTTTGGTGTCCTTGATTCACAAAATGTAGTCCTGAACTTTTTACAATCGTCATTCAACAAAATGTCATGGTTTTCTCGAAGAAGAAAAAGAAGACATTTCACTTAATGGATTGGTTTGAAGTTCAGACAGAACTGTGTTACACTATCTGTCAGTTAACCTTTAATTTGAAGATCGGGAACGAAGAGAAACTGTGGTGAAGTTAACTCCGCTGAAAATTATGTAAATTCTGTAAACATTATTCAGAATAAGGTCATCATTATTATTGCATTCCGGCTAATATTATTTTGGTTACAGGATTTCATCACCAGCTGACATCGGTTAGAGGACGACTGGAAAACCGGCTGTGAGTAATAGATAGCTGCTTCGTCTTAGTTTTGGACTCTTCACAGTACGCACTCGCTGGGTTCAAACCTGTAGGCAATCAGTCAAATCCGTACAAACCAATACTTGAATATTAATGAGATGTTCACTAGCAAATGGCTGCATTCAGGTAGGTAGTTACCTGGGGTTCTAGTGGGAAGTCTTGACCAGTAGAGTACAGCAGATCAGATGTGAGGACAAATACTCGCCGAAAACATTGGCTAGTGGTCATGCCATATCACGAATTGGCAGAAGTTGAAATTCATGCACTGGCCATTGGATCGGGTCCTAGTGGCTTAATGGCATATGATCTCGCCTTGTAACCAGAAGGTCCTGGGTTCCAAGCCCAGTGGATTCGTACCGCTGAAGAGTCCCAAATTAGGCTGAAGAAACAGCTGTCCAGGACTTCCAGTTGGTTTTCTAATGGTTCTCTAACGGATTTCAGCTCATGATAAAACCCTGCAACCAATCAATCACATCCCTACAAACCAATACTTGAATAATATTATTTTGCTTGATGAGTTCATCTTCCACACACACCTGAATAAGCCAAACCTGTATGTTCAGAGTAAATTAGTGCAGCCACTTTCCTTATTTTGGTCGGTGTTAAATGAATCTAAAAACTTGATAGTTTCACCCTCCTCTTAAGCTTTTTGCAATGAATCTTTATTCGAATTATTTTAATTTCCTTACTACTTCATCTTGAATTGCTTATTACATAACCGACTTAAACACTCATTTATTTCTTAATTACTTCTTATTCTTCCAAAATTATGTATTGTGTAATCTAATCGTTGTAATCATTTCTAACCTTTAATTGTTTGTATTAATTTTCTTGGTTAATTACTAGCCCCCTCCCCGCCCCTCTGACATTTTGATATTCACTAATTACTGTTAAAACACACCTATCACCACTAGACTGGTAAATTTGTTTTTTCAAGAATTAATTTATAGGGATTCTATTTGTTTCACATTAGACGACAGATTGATATCATTTAGAGAAGCGCTGAAAACCAGGAAGTACTGGACAGCCCTTTCGTCCTAGTTTGGAACTCATCGGCAGTACCCACTCACTTTGTTGTATTAAAAATGTTATATATTGTAGAGTACAGCCAGAGATGAGGATTTAACCAAAAAGTATATCTATATATACATGTACATAGATTTCTTCTAGAGTCTCTGAAAATAACCGCAAGTCTTTGAAAATGAAACCTAAGTTAAAACTATACTGTGAAATAATACTAATTAGGACAGAAATATTTTTACACTTTACTGTGCAAAGAAAAAATCCATGCCTTCAATAAAACCACTGCGTGTTCAAATAAATCTTTTTATGCTGACGTTTTCATCACTGTCAGTTCAACGTAATCTAGATGATATTCACAAGTGTTGATTTTAAAAATAGGCCTCATGAAAAAGATATATATATCTAAGATACATTTTGTGCTGTCTTTTCTGACAAGAAAGACATAATTTCAAGAACTGACAGCTACCTAGGCGCACATACCATAAAGAAATACATACACTTCATAACTGAATTATGATCAACACTTGGTATTTTGTGAAGTGTTGACAGATTGGAAAAAAATGTACTTATTGAATGTAAAAACTGTGAGAATTTGGATTTAACCAGTAGTTATGAAATTCTGCTTTATTAGGTCTTTAAACATATTCACGTTTGCTTCAAGTGTCAAAATGAATGAAGATGAAAGGTGGGAAATATACTGCAACGTCGCATTCTGTGTATGCTGAAAAACGTTTGTTCATTTCCTAGTACTATGATAGTTCTAATGATTTTAAACTAGGCTCCTTCGTGTATCTGCATCAGAAGGCAAATGTTATCGAAACGAAGAGACTGAATACAAGCGGCATAATTGCTATACAAACGTCAGAATGTTAGTCACGCTAGAAGGCAAGGTTTGATTCTTGACTGATGCATTCTTAAACCTTGCCTAACCAACAGTAACCATAGAAAAGATGGAAAGTTGGACATGATACCAGCAACCTCACCCTCGTAGGAGCAATACCACTGTTATTGGAACTTCAGAGCTTGAAGCCATATATTCCACTCGTCAGTTCATAGAATTAAAGAAGTCTGAATTTCACTACAAAATATCGGTAAACTTCTAGATATGCAACCGGTTTTCATGAGATATGCAGTTTTTGACGACATGATACTAACCGATTCTAATATATGCGGTATATTTAGTGGCCATTCCTGGTAAGGTTTTACTAGCTATAAATTGTTATCGCTTAGGTTGTGGTAAATTTGCGACTTTAGAAAATCACGTAGCTTATTTTTTATATTTTTGATTACAGCTTGATGCCACACCGTATTTTCAGTACAAGTATGGAATTTTCAGCATGGATATCGGTAGCGTCGGCAGGGGATCGAACCCCGGACCATGTGGATGGTCGGCGAGAGTCCTAACCACTGTGCCACTGACGCAGTTTGTTTATTACATTCCAGTGCATAAAATATACATATGTATGTAAAATGTCAATTACTAGAGAATGTAGTCTACCAACAGTTGCATTAGTTGCGCATAAGTCAGGATAAACTCAAAGATGGATAATTTAGATTAGGGATTGTTGTGCTTTGCATACGCTTAGCAGACGGCTCATATTTTGTCATTTTAGGTGAAATTTTAAGTTATATGATTATATTACTGTGAAAATGACCGCTAATTTCTCTATTTGTGAACGGAGATACCCTTTATTGATGAACAGTTCAGTGTTGACGGTATATTTAGTGATATCATTCGAAAAGACAAACGCTATAAGTGTAGAACTTGGGCGCTGTGGTAGAATGTAATTCAAATGGTATTAAGTTATATTACCTGTCTAAAGATTTTACATTTATTTTGGGTGAAATGACTCATTTAAGAATTATTCCTGCTTTTACTTAAAACTGTGACTAATTGGTTTTAAGTATTTATGTAAAATAGCAATGAAATCAAGGTTTTACTAGGGAAAGAACTGGAATTGGTTCACCTCTATATACAGTCTGAAAGAAATAGGTCGCAGCCTTTATGCTGAAATTATAATAATATGTTAATATACATCAGTGTGACTTTCATGCGGACACATGGTCCATATCATGAAGTGGAAGCCTGGAGTGAATACTGAATTGGGTGTGCATTATAACCAAATAAGCATTAATACATAAACACTAAGGAAGATTCAAATTAGGAAGAAGTAAAAGTGAAACTGTCCTAGTGATACATCGGCATTCAGTGGAAGTAGAATCATCAAAATGTTAGTAAATCAAAATCTGCATAGCTGAAGTATTATTATTATTATTGTTTCCTTCAATTCCTAGAGGAACATAGGGCTTAAGCCTCACGTCTCCATTGCTTTCGGTTCTTTGTCAACGTTTTCACCTGGCTCCACGTTTGCCCTCATGCTTTCATTTCCTCTTCAAATGACCTCCTCCATGTCAACCACCTCTCCGCATCCCGTTTGGGTTTCACTCGAACAATGGCCTGGTGTGTGATATCACTTGATGGTTTCCTCAGGGTATGGTCAATCTAACTCCATTTCTTCCTGCACAGTTTTTGCACAGTCGGTTCCTGAGGTTGCATACTATTTATTGAATATTCAGTGTTATGAATGAAACTGTAAAACAAACGGTAATAGACACATTAAGAACTACGTGTCTATCAAATCTAACATCATATCGAGTCTTGTTTTGTTTCCCGTCACTGGTATAATTTGTTGTTCACAAGTTTTTGATAAGGCATTATGATAAATATAACATTCACTGATGACCTCAATGAGATTTCTGAATTCTTCAAAGGTGACTATCTTTTAATTTCTTAATAAAATGAAATTCATCATGAACTATTGGGCTTATTCCTTCTTTTGGATTCAATCAACTTCCCAGGGTAGGTTCGCTAGCCCCACGCTCAACCTTTACCTCTTTTCTGGGATCAGGGCTGGCTAATAGACTATTGAACTAGGTGAAGTTTCAACTACAGGCGGAAGTAAGAATGAAGATGTCAAAGGCACGGTCAGAAAAGCAAGACAGACCTTCATTATTCTGCAATCAGTGTTGAAGTACTCTGAACTCAACATTAGGGACAAGATTAGGATTTTCAACACTACTGTCAAGTCAATTCTTTTATATGGTTCAGAGACTTGGGGCATACATCAACTAAAGCGTTTCCAATGAGCTTTGGACTAACAGTAACAGCTACTTTCTCTGGTACCATTCTGAAGATCTGATGATTTCGCAGAAAGAATAAACAACAAGAAGCTCTGAGAGTGAATGAGTCACGAACCTACTGCTCAGCAAACATGCCGAAGGAAATGGAGATAAATTAGACACATACTGAAGAGACTGTTGAGTGATACCACACGAAATTACCTCGAGGGAAATCATATGGGAAACGACGAGTTAGGCCTGGGTTTGAGGGTGACATGAAGGAGATTGTGTGAGGAGGAAATGAAAGTTGGTGGGCAATCTCGAAGCCGACTAGAAAGGACTACACGGAATAGGTTAGAATGAAGATATGATGTTGAAGCCCTATGTTCTACGCGGAACCCTAGAGAATAATATTAATAGATTTATTATGAACCGTATAGTCTTTCAACAACAAAAATAGCCTGTATACATTTCAGCCATCGGGACCTGATTCAGTGGCCAGCCCATGCGTTTTATCTTATACCAATTCGTGATATAGTGCGACCCCAACCAATGTCGTCGGTGGGACATCCATCCTCATACTAGACTAGAAGTTAGAATTCATGGAATGGCCATTGAATCGGGTCCCATTGACTGAATGGTATATGAGCCAGCTTGTATTGTAACCAGAAGGTCCTGGGTTCGAACCCTGTCCCTGGTTGCATACTGCCGACAATTCCCAAACTAGAATGAAACAACTGTCCAGTACTACTCAGCTGGTTTTTAATGGTTCTTTAACTAATAGCAATCCGTGATCAACTCGTAAAAATAAAACTAATCCATAAAAACTAACTATAGAAAATAAAAGATAGCATTAGAGTCCTATTTGTTGACATCTTATTCACAGTAAAGCAATGCTTTACCTTCAAAATTTTTAACTTATTAAGAAACAGCAAACACGACTTACTTAATTATACATCTGTAGATATAACAGAAGACATTATAATGCATGACTAAGTTTCTCTAGTTTTATTAATGATATTTATGTATCGTTACTTGCCTTTATGTTAGCCCACCCTAGCCTATTTACAGATTAAATAGACAATAAAAGTCAATGAGACACATTTTATTTTCATTTCAAACTATCTTAAAATAAAAATCTCTTATTCTCACTATGTGAAGTGTTCTTGATCATTTGGAAGGCCTGATTTTCTGTATAAATATTCAAAAGATGAGAAGTAATAACAGTTCTGAACTGTAGGCCTTATAAATAAACCAAGAAGTTCAGTTAAAGAACCAATCGTCAGTGAAGCGTCGACTTATTATCAAGTTGTAACGACAGCCATGATGCCCATTTCCTTTGCAACTCTGTAATACATAACAATCTGAACTATGTTGTCAAGTGTTAGTTTGAAGGGACTTGATTTGTTTGAAAACCCAAGAATACTGGACGGTTGTCTCCTCCTACTTTGACACTCATTGGTAGTACGCATCCATGGGGGCTCAAACCCAGGACCTTCAGGTTACAACCATTGGGACCAGATGTGATGGCGCATGAATTCCAACTTCTACCAATTTTGTTTTTCGTGCGACCACAAATGAGTGTCATCAGCCAGTATTCGTCCTCGAGCCCGATATAATGAGTCCAACAGGTCATGACTTCTCACCAGAACACCAGGTAACTTTGTCTTTTAGACAGTTTTAGTAGTGAAAATCAGAATTATTTCCAAGAGTTACTCTGTAGGGATTTAAAGTGTCTCAAGTTCAGTCATCAGCTGAAATCAGTTACACTCATTTTCGTAGCTTATTTTCTAAGAGTATGCCAACACAACTTATAATGCATTCGGTCAAAATATATTTTCGACTAACAAACACATATTCTACTATATTTCAGTCAAGATAACACAAATAAATCTAAACTGTTCAGTGGTAATTTGATTCAGACATATTAACATTCTAATGGCTATCTAACGTCAGAATAATAAAATAAAGTACTTGTGTATGCTAGAGACAAAATGTACTGTGATTGAAGCCTTAATGACAGTAGTAGTCTGGCATAAAACACTTGCTGTATGCTAGTTATGCAAAATAAAAAGTATTTCCTGGTTTTCAGAAATTTAATCTATCCCTTCTTTATAACAAAGGCAGAATGCTATTTTACTGTGTTCATAATTAGGTACCATTGTATATTGTTAACTACAAGAATACTAACAGCCTTCAGAATTTTAAGTTGGTACGACGTCTAGTCATCCAATCACAGACTGTTATAATATTTCCTGCTGTTTGACAATTCATGTCACTTACATTTCACAGAAGTCAAATATTTGTCAATCTTCTTCTTGCAAATTTGAATAAAATATATTTTCTATGACATTTCTGTAATACTGGATTTTTTTTGTATTCTGTCTAAATTTTCATTTCCCTTTTAAGAGGGTAAATAGCCTGTCTTTCAACAAAAACATACTTTGACATGGTGTGAAGTTAGGCGTTTCAGATGGATGAAGTTTGACTATATGTACAGTGAGTAACGTGTTGGTGGTAGGATAGTCACCAACGACGCATGTGGTTCTGGTTCGATTTTCAAAGAACTCACCCTTCAACCTCACTCAGTTTACTAGGCGATAGTAAGCCTGAAATTAGAAGGAACTTAGGTCGTGAGACTGGGGCCCCTGACGCCGTGAAAGAACAATACCGTTTACTGAAACCTCATAGCTTAAGCTTGAAGCCCTGTGTTCCACATTTGGAACGGAAAGGAATGAAATCAAACAATATGAGACTGGATTAACATGTTTCTTCATAAAACTAATGATTATTTGATGGGCAGTGTTATTCGTCAGGAGTGATGAATGTGCTTTTGATAACTAAAATAAGCATTCTATAGAATGAAGTGTCTTTATATATTCGGTTGTCAATGAATTGTCGGATAATATCTGCATTGTTTTACGGAAACTCTTACCACAGTGAAATTAGTATTGTTGTTTTTCCGCAGAATTTATGAAACCTAATCCATTAAAAACTATTTTCAATGAATGAATTATTTTTACACTGAGTCATAAAAAAAGATAAACAGTGAAGAAAATTTCCTTTTCAACGGTGTTTTCCATAAGCTGTATAGTCGTAATTATATTTAATAAAGAATTCATGAGACCAATCACATACTGGTAAAATTTGTCGTGGAAAACGTATTACGTAATGTAGGGTGCCGTCTAGAAGGGGTGACGAAGTGGAAGTTAAAAAAGGTGGCAGAAGTCGGCATGACGGAATAAGTGTGATAAAATGACTAACCAGTATGATTGTGTAGAGTTGGGAAGAACTAGTGGAAAGACGATAAGGTGTTTTTAAAAAATCTGTATGAAAACGCAACATTATTATTGAACATTAGTAGAGTGATAATAAAGTAAGGATGATGAGAATAACAATAGTAAACTTACATAATAAAAAGAAGCAAAATTATAGTAAGAACGTTACTCTAACCATGGTAGGGCGAGTGAATGTACGTGGTGCTTTTGAGTGCAGGGGTCTGGTTTCACATTTTTGTTATAGCTCGGTTCCTCACAGTATTCTAGTACAAGTATGGAATTTTCAGCATGTGATATCGGTAGCCCAAATTTAGCAGGCGAACCATTGATATCAGGTGTACGTCGGCCAGGGATCGAACCCCGGACCATGTGCATGGTCGGTGAGCGTCCTAATCGCTATTCCGAATAGCCAATGATTCAGCTATGTATAGATGGCGTATTCGAAGTCCTTTCGTGTGATATTGAAGAACTCTGTGTAGGATTATGAATCATTCATTTGAGGTTTCTGGATATCCAGAGTTGACAAAGTGTTGGAGGATGTAGCTACTAGTATTCTTCTTCCCTCCTCTGGTTAGCCAAGCTGCACAGTGTTCCAGAATACTTTTGCGGATTCAACGTTGCGTATGGCCGGTATACTTTGCTCCACACGAAGTAAGCTGATAAACACACACTGAAGTGGCCAAAAGTGGTATCTGATCCTTAACGTTGGACTGGATAAATTGTCTACTGTAGAACGTGATGCGTAAGGTGGCTGCTTGAAATGTCGTCTTCAGCTATTTAGGAAGGTGGTTTCTAAGAATTTCAGCCTAGATGTCACCTTTGAATTCCAGGTTCATGAAGAGAGATTTTTTAGTAACATTTTCTCACACTTATTACCTTATGATAACTTCTGCGCCCTTTCCTAATTTCCAATTAGTCACCCCTTCTAGACTACACCTTATATTGAGTAATACGGTTTCGAGGACAAATTTTACCAGTATTTGGTCGGTATTATGAATTCTTTATAAAATATAATAATGATTGTACAGTTAATGAAAATGAATCGACGAAAACGGGAATTTTCTTCTCTGTTTACGTCTTTTTCTTAAGACTGTTTTTAATGTAACTACTTACTACAAAATGAACAATTTTACTTGAATACTTTTTTGTGAGGCTCTCTGTCGGTCCTGGTCATGATTTTGAATTTGATATCACTCGCCTTATTATTAAAAGTGACCAGTCACACTTATTACGAACACCTGAAGTTCATTGGGAAGTGTGGTACTATTAGTGCCCAAGTACAATGTTTATCATACCAGTCAAGATGTCAGATTTTCATCAGTTAAGAGACTCATCTACACATTTAAAAAATGTAGTTCTTCTTTTGTCTTTGTTGATATAAACCAGTGACGTCCATCCAGTGGAGAGTGAGGATGGAGTTCCTGCCCATGACATTGGTTGGTAGTTGCGCTAAAATCATGAACTGGTAGAAGTTAGAATTCATGTGTCATCGAATCGGGCCCCAGTAGCTGAATGGTCTACGAGGTTGGACAAAAGTTGTACCGGTAAGATTGTTTATAAATCCCTCCTCAACGATCTAATTACAATGTTTGTGTTTGGTTACAGGATTTCTTCATGAGCTGATATTGGTTAGAGAACCATTGGAAAACCAGGTGGGATTACCGGACAGCTGTCTCGTCCTAGTTAGTGACTTTTCACCAGTCCGCACCCACCCCCAGAGTTCGAACCCAGGACCTTGTGGCTACAAGGCGAGCTCGTAGACCATTAAGCCACTAGGACATAATGCGACCACTAGCCAATGTCTTCGGCGAGTATTTGTCTTCACACCCGACCTGCTGCACCCTACTGGTCACGACTTCCCACTAGAACCCCAGGTGCGTATCTGGATGTTTCAAATAACGATTCAATGATTATCAGTTTTTCTTCTAAATCATTGTTCTGATGTTGGTGCATCATATGTTGGCTTGATCCCTATTATTTGTCTTTGTCACTGTTTAGTCTCTAATTTTAAGGCTTCTGTTTGTGCTTGTGTGATGACGACATTGATAATGTGGATCAAGGTCATCCTGACCTTGGACTGTCTCCGGAAATTGTTTGGTGTATGATTCTTGTAGAAAGAGTTTTCGATTCCACCTTGTTGAGAATATTCTTCTTGATTCTTCGGTACTTGTTGCGGAAGATTTTGGTCAAATGGTTCTGTTGTATGTTACTTTTTTATGCTCAAGAATCTGTTGGATCTGTATAGCTGTCTAATGATATTTCTGAAGAAACTTCTTGTTTTGATATGTTATGATTGGTGGATATTACCGCGGATTTTATTACAAACATTGTCTTTTTACTACCGTCAGGACAGTTTTGTACTTGTGAATAACTCAAGGAAGTTCTTGAGAGCTGTACGCTGGGACACAAAGATTGATCTTCTGCGTTCAGATCACAGCAAGTCAGTTTTAGTCGTCACAAAAGTATTTAAAAGTAAAATATTTTATAGTGCGAATCCACTCCGAAAGAGGATTGTTTAACTCATCTAAAATTCTGACAAAAATAACCCTATTTTAGAAATATAAATTTAGCTTGAACGATAGAAGTTTCATAAGTAAAAAAACGTTTTGTTTTACAGATATGAGGACAGTGTATATATATTTATACTGAGCTAAGTAGATCAGATATAATAAATAAAATATTTGTTGTCTAATCCGATTTGTTTCAAACTGGCTTACTGATAAATATCAGTTTTGACCTCACTTTATTTTTTTTAGTGATCTTTAGATATCTAAGTATATATTAGTTAGTATACTGCTGAACAAGGAGAAGAAGGTTTTCAAAAGAAGTCAAATCATTCAACAAAAGGACTATTGTATGCAAACAACTTTTACTTTTTTAAACTCCTCTTATGCCTCTTCTTCAAGTTTCAGTATTCATAAATGACCTCTGTCATAAGTCAGTGAGCTATTTAGGCTTCATTACTGACATATATATATTATTTGTATGTGAGATTAAATTATTGAAGTGAATGAACTCACAAAAGTTGAAGTAGTCCTTTAGTGATATAAGGATAAAACTTGGGCACTGCGGTAGAGTATAACTCTATTATAGATAAGATTTTATTTTGGTAAATCACACAGTGTGTTATACAGTAATATTTACTAATGACCACGTTACGAGTACAAACTATTTCCACTCATAATCATATCAAGTCACTCACATAACTTTCTTGCTTCATTTATAAACATGTGTGGAATTGACTAGATATTTGAATAAAAATCAATATGGGATAATGTACATTAGGAAATAATAATATGAATGTTAGATAGTTGGAGGCAAACAGAAGAAGCCTTTGACCTAGGTTTCGTGCTAATTGGCACTCACCAGTCAGCGAGACGTATCTACAACCTTGAAGAAACTCATGTCCCTTCTGAGATTCGAACCCGCGTCACCCAGTGCTGCAGTCAAAGAAGTTACCACTGAGCTATTCGGGCTCACGATTGCCTTCCTGTAGGACTGTAGTGGGTATTTTCATTGGACACTAGAAACTAGTGTGACGTGTCTAGTCCTTACCTGCCGATTGCCTCCAACTACCTAATATCATCAAATCAATGTGCACCGTGCTGGTGAGCTACCCAGAATGGTGGCTACATTGCAAACCTGACTGATAGAATTCAGTCTGCACCAAAGAAAGGGCTAGACACGTCACACTAGTTACTAGTGTCCAATGAAAATATGAGTTTTATTGATGAATTACAATCAGATGGAAAATAAGACGAGTGTTTTTATAGTCAAAACAAGTAACTTGTTAGACTGTTGTGATGTGCTTGAATTGAAATAGAATTTTGAGATTATTTATTATCTTCTTCTGATTTGGCTAACTGGTGGTAATAATATCTTCCATATCTCTGGTGTTGGCCTTGAGTCATTTCTGTTGTGTATGTTGGGTGTAGACTCAATGAACCAGGATTCAGTAATCAATCTCTCTCTCCACCTACATAGAGGTAAGAATGGTTGACCTCGAAAAGGTAAGTAATTTAGAAAAAAGCTCAGTAATTGCACTATATGCATTAACACACAGTGTCACTATAGGGTGGGAGAGGGTTAGGAATCTAAGAAGTAATCTATGTAGGTGGAAGAGAGAGATTGATTACTGAATCCTGGTTCATTGAGTCTAAACCCAACATACGCAACAGAAATGACTCAATGCAAATACCAGATATATGGAAGATATTATTACCACCAGTCAGTCAAATCAGAGAAGGATAATAAATAATCTCAAAATTCTATTTCAATTCAAGCACATCACAACATTCTAACAAGTTACTTATTTTGACTATAAAAACACTCGTCTTATTTCCCATCTGATTGTACTTGATTGATAACATTAATATTATTATTTCTGAATGTACATTATCGCATATTGACTTTTATTCAAATGTCTAATCATCAATTCCACACATGTATATAAATGAAGCAAGAAAGTTGTGTGAGTGACTTGGTATGATTATGAGTGTCAATGGTTTGTGCTCGAAACGCGGTCATCAGTTAATATTACTGTATGACGAACACTGTGTGATTTATCAAAATAAAATCTTAGCCATAATGGAGTAGTCCTTTCGTGTAGTACTTTTAATAGAAAATTTATATTCACTAAAGATCACTCATCCATGTGATCTATTTTCAAGGACGTATGTAGTGGCTATGAAAATGGACGTTTCGTAAACGTGATATGTAATAAAAAGTATTCAAGGATGAAGAAAACAATTATCAAGAGAATGGGTCTTATTTGTATTTAATTGAGTGCTTGATTCATCCGCTTATTGACTGGACCAAAATGTTGGTCTGCTAGTGCTGATGCTTCGATGATGTTTGAAGATTAACTTTAAGTAATTCGGTTGATGATGACTAACAGTGGAATCCAGAATCAGAATTTTGTCCTATTACAGAATCTTCAACTATATTTACTTGCATTCCCAGTTGATGACTGTTTTCACCTAAAAGTCCTCATTTCAAACGCCTTAACGTTATCCACCAGACTACTTGGGAGGTGGGTTTTATGGCCCAAGTGGTCTAGTCGATAACACCTTGGCGTTTGAAACAATTGGTACTGGGTTCGTGCCTCAGAGACGACACCGCCGCTCTGTCGGGTAATGAAGGTACACCCAGGTGACGAGTCTCAAATAGGATGACGAAGTGTGCATCCTGGATTACACTACTAGCTGCTATTCACCAAATTACAAATGAGTTTTGTTGTGGACGCTTTTTACTTATTTATAATAAATGGGTGGGAAAGTTGCAGAATAATTTCCGGTCAAGGGTCAAATTAATAAAATTACAATTAGGAATTAAAATGCCATTATAAAAAGGGAGGACGGATAAAACTCAGACAAAGTAGCCTCATTATTACTGAGAAGATTGACATATTGTGCAATTAGGGGTTAGAAATGTAGAAATAACAAAATAGACAGGATGTTTGGATAAAAAATCTAGTGGGACCATAACTAATGTGACGAATAATTGTTTACGCAATTGGGGATTAAATATGTAGAAATAATAAAATGATAAAATAGACAGGAAGTTCGGATGAGGAAGTTATTGGGATAGTCACTATTGAAAGAATTACGTATTTATGATGGCCATGGCAGGGACAAGAGTTGGACTTATTTCTTTCTTTATTTTGATTATAGCTTGATTCCACACAGTATTTTCGGTACAAGTATGGAATTTTCAGCATGTGATATCGGTAGCCCAAATTTTGCAGGCCGACCATTGATATCAGGTATGCGTCGGCCGCGGATCGAACCCCGAACCATGTGAATGGTCGGCGAGAGTCCTAACCGCTGTGCCACCGACGCACATAGCGTGGATTTGAGCTTTTGGATGGCTACTGCCTCGGCTACGCATAGATGTCTTAATTTTACTCCCTTTGATAGGTTTGATCGAATCTTGTATATTATTTTGAAGGATATTTCGAATGTCACTGAAGGTCCTGAGTTGACCAGATGTTCTGTCACTGAACTATATACACGTTTTCGTTCTCCTTTCACTAGCCAGGCTGGATAGTGTTCACGAGAGCATTTTTCAAGTTGGCACATGGTACAGCCGATGTACTCAGCTCCACAAGAGCAAGTAAACTGGTGTATGCACTTTGAAGTGGCCCAATGCGACAGTTTGTCTTTCGCGTCCTGGCTGAACAGTTTCTTGCAGGAAAACGTCAGTCGTAAGCTTGCGGCGAAGTATGTTTTCCTCAGAGATTTGTAGAGGCGTTAACGAAGGATTTCTGCTTCAATGTCATCTTTGAATTCTAGATTAAGCAGAAGCATCTTCTTCGGGACGGACTCGGCTTGTTCAGAAGTCTTCTTTGGTTTTAGATTCTTGTCTATGAACCTAGGCGGAAAACCGTTTTCCATCGAGGTTCCTTGGAGCAGTTACGCAGTTCTTCGTCAATCGCCTCCTTGCTGCATATCTTCCGAATCCTTTGCGCTCCAAGTGAAACATTGGCGTTGAAGTTTGAGCTTTGAATTTGCTGTATCAGTGTTGTTGCCTTTTATGGTGTGAAGTTATTAGCTTCATGCTCAACCTTCCCTCTTTACTGGCCCTACTACTACTACTACTACCAGGTTAGCCAGATTTAGGTGTGTGTCGGTCGGGAATCGAACCTAGTAGCACATGCGTAGTTAACAAGCATTCTACCACTACGCCGCCGACGCCTAAATGTTTTCTCCAGTAAAAACAATTTCGTCGATAAACAGTAATTCAGGCCACTTGAATTCTTTTTTCACTTTACTGTAGTGAAGGCTGAGATTTTTCCTTAGCAGTCAATTTCCATGATCAAATATGCTTTTGTTAGCCAACTATCCAGTAATCACAGAAGTATTTCTGCAGTAACAATAAAGTCTCTTGTTTCAATCATTAACTTTTATTTAGAATTATCAGATACATATATTGTTTTAAAAAAAAACAGAACTTTAACAACTGAGCTTAAGTGATTTTAAACAGAGCATTACTTGCTCATTAAATAATCGATTTTCTGTCTTTTAAGAGGAGGAGATTACAAGCTGTAGCCTGTAGCACTTTATGCGTAATGAAGCGGAAATGATGCATTTTTTCTGTTTTGTTTTTGAAAACGTTTTTTTTCGACACAGTTTCCTAATTTATTTTTTCTCATTTATCTTATTGAAAGCAGCATTAACTATGTAACTAACTAACTGACTAACTGACTAACATTCACAGTAGTTCATATTACAGCATTTCGTTTTACGATGAATTATTATTTGCGTTCCCTTAGCCGGTTGATTTAATTCCGAAGCTTTTGTCGTTCACCTTCTAGACAACATATGAAGTGAACATATTTAAATTACTCCTCAATGAATGATTTAATTGTGTCTCCTGGCAACCACTGTTGTGACTGATTGTTGTTGATTTACTTCTCTACTGATCACTTTTATTGACTTTCAGTTTGAAGTTTCTTGCCATGTTATTTGCTTTTTATTAACTGGTAAATTTTTTTATTCCTTCACGTTCCCGGTGGAACATAGGGCTTCAACCTAGAGGCTTGAAGTTTCACTAGCAGTGTTGCTAGCCTCATGCCCAACCTTTTGTCTGTACCAGCTTCATTACTGGTTTAGCGAGGTAAAGGAGTGCGTCGGCCAAGGTTCGAACCTCGGACCATGTGCATGGTCGGCGAGCGTCCTAACCGCTGTACCACCGACGCACAACTGGTAAATTTGGTCTATATTAATATGTCTGTTGACTGCTGGCTGATTCGCTTGATTACGAGGCCTCAAAAAGATTGGATATCCTCACAGTTTCATCAAAAAGTGTTCGAACTCGAGTCGAAACACCAATAAGAAACCATCATCAAAGACTACAAGAAAAGTCTGACTCTATAAGTATGGTTTGCTCTTCTGTTCCTGTCATAATAAGTCAACCCTGTATACTCATACACAAGGTCAGCTCTGAATTCTGTGTACCACATCTTCATTACTATTATTATTTCTATGTGGGTTCGGAGTGAAACATAGAACTTCAACAGCACATCTCCACCCTCTCCTGTTCTCTGCAGTCCTCTTGAGCTGGCTGCACAACTGCCCATAGACTCTCATTTCCTCCCCAGGTAATCTCCTCCACGTCTTCCTTGAACCTACTCCCATCTCATGGTTCCCCATTCAGGTCCCACTAGAGCTATGGCCTGGTGCACGATATCATCCAATGGTCTCCCCAGCATATTTTCTTCAGAAAGTGGTTTTAGGGATTTTTTCTTGGTTGTTTCGTTCCCAGGGTTTCCTTTTGTTGATCCTTTCTGACTGGCCATCTTATCTTCAGTATAGAACCAGCGAAGGCAACTATGAAAAAAATCAGCAGCAAGATTTTCGAAGTGCTTTTCGTGATTCTCCAAGTTTCTGTCTTATACAGATGAACTGACTCAACACTGCTTTGGGAAATCCAAATTATGTTCTTTATGCTGAAAACAAACGATTTCCAGACTGATTTCAGAGTGATGAAGGTCTGACTTGGCTTTCCGACTATAGTTTTTGACGTCGTCATTCCTCCTATCACCTGCAGTTGAAATGATACTGCCTAGATAATTAAAGGAAGTGACCTCTTTCGTATTTCTGCCGTTGGTGGTGATTGGTGCTTGTTGTTGGTTTGTCGTTATCTTTGTTACCAGTCCTTTTATGTTCACCTGATGTCCCGTCTTTGCTACTTCTGTAAACTGGTGGGCTTCGCCTGTTAGTTTTTGAGTTTTTGTGACATAAGACATTAATTGTCCGCAAGATCTAGGGTCTTCTACACCCTTCTTATCGGTTCAGCATGTTCCTGTCTTCTCTCTCCTCACAGTCTGACGCATAGTCCAGTCCACCACAATAGGAGTATTACTGGTGATAGTAGGTAGCCATAGTTTAATCCTATCTTCACTTCAAAGGCTTCTCTGAGTTTTCTGTTGTGGATCACCTGACATAAACCATTATCATGTAGCTAGTTTCTGAAGGAACTTGATAAATTTCTAGGGAACTCTTTAGTGTTGAAGTAGTTCCCAAATTATTTCACAGTCAACGCTACTGAAGGTCTTTTCAAAGTGAATGAAGTTTTGGTAGAGATTTCGCCGTCACTGTAGGCTCTGTTCGAGGATAATGCGTAGAGCTGCAATTTGATCCTCACATGATTTACTTTTTTTGAATGCATCTTGTGCTTTGACGTTTCTGTAGCGACTGAATTGATTCTCTGGGGTAGTGTTGCTAGGTGCACATCTTCAACCTTCCCTGTTTTTCCAGGGCTTAGGACCGGCTAGAAAACCAACGAACCAGTGAATTAGGCGAGATTATTTTCATCACTGGCCAGTTTAAAAAGTTATTTGAAGAGATAATTGAACCACAGCTTAAGAAACGGAATGTGAATTATTCCAATAAAATATGATCACAGCTCGAATAAATAACAGTTTAAGGGGAAGACGCTATTAACTACCAGACCGTGTTCTACGGAAAAATCTATATATCAGTACTCCGAACCATTGTTCAATGTCAGCATTCATTGACGAATTAATACAATAGTGGGAAAAGCATTTAGACAAATCATCTGACCTTAAATTTAAACACTGACATCGGAAAATTTACAACACTAAACAGTTACCGATTCAGCCTTAGCTTTGTACTTTCTTCCTTTCTATTTTCGTTTGATATCACATGAAGTGATAATATTACATTCCTCTTCTTGATTTGCACACTCATGTATCAGTTGAATAAAACTTTTCAGTTGATTTTTATACAGCTATAGAGAGCAACCTTAACCTTTTCACCGCGGTCAAAATTCAGTTAAATATCATTGAATTTCGACCGAGAATATTTGGGTATTTATCTAGTGAAAGAAGTTTAAAATGTGCATTTACTTTATTCTGTGTAAGTCACCCTCAATCGATACCTAAACTCAGAATAATTCTCCCATTAGCGTGCTTTATTTAAAAGCCTTTTTTAAGCAGCATATATATGATACCAGTCTAAAAGGGACATATTATGATGTAACCATTTTCATCAGTTTGACAAAGAAAAGTTTGTTATACCAGTGGAGTTATTATTCTTATTACCTTTCAAATCTTGTACCATCATAAAAAGTATTACCAGTGCTTTCCATGTAGTAGGAAGTCGATCTAACCACTCCGTAGGAGTGTTAATGAAACACCTACATTATGAATAAAGCATCAACAATTGGGAGGAATATTTTCTGAGTTCCACAGTAAAAGCAGTATGCTTGACCTAGGAATTGTGAACAAAGATCTTACCTTACTTGGAGGATCTGGCCTTCGCCGATGATATATGTCTGATTTCCCACAAATCGGAAGATATGCAAGTCAAAAACAATAAGTTGGCAGAAGAAGCAATCAGAGAAGATAAGACTTCAGGTAAACATAGCGAAAACAGAGATACTGAAGATTCCTGGCCAGCATCAACAGCAACAACAACAACAGACAACAATCAGCATAAATGGAAGGAACCTGAAAGAAGCAACCTCCTTTATCTATCTAGGAAGCATCGCTTCAACTACAGGCAGAACTGATGAGGATATCAAAGCAAGGATTGGAAAAGCAAGACAAGCTTTCATTTCTCTCAAATTTCTGTGGAGGTCAACAGCACTCACCATGAAATATAAGATCCGGATTTTCAACTCCAATGTGAAGTTAGTGCTACTGTACGGATGAGAGACTTGCACTGCGCGTCATAAAAAGCACCTCAAAGAAACTACAGGCCTTCATCAACAGTTGTCTTCACGCAGTACTCAAGATCAGATGGCCAGAAAAGGTCAGCAACAGAGATCTCTGGGAGCGAACCAACCAGGAACCGATTGTGAAACAAATAGGCAAGAAGAAATGGAGATGGACCGGCCATAATTGAGGAAACCATCAAGTGACATCACTAGACAAGCCATTGCTCGAGTAGAACCCGAAAGGGAAGGGGCGAGTTGGTCGTCCATGTGAGGGTGACTTGGAGGAGGTCATGTGAAGAGGAGATGAAAGCATGTGGACAGATTTAGAGCCAGGTGAAGACTCTAGCAGAGAACCGAACGCAATGGAGACGTGTGGTTGAAGCCCTATGTTCCTCTAGGAATTAAAGGAAATAGTAATAATATAATACCTTACCAATATATAGTCTAAAGTATATTTTCACGTTGAATAATATTTTCACGACGTGGAATTATAATTATTCTAAAATTTATAATATTACGAAGAAGTAACAGCTTTGATTTTGGCATCTTCTTCATCACGTTAAACATTTATTATGTTCTCAAATAAAAACATTTTCGAAAGTTAGTTTGCAGGGATTTGATTTATTTCAGGTTTTATAATGGACTGAGATCAATTAGACAACCACTGAAAATCAGGAAGTGCTGGACAGCTGTTTGGTCCTAGTTTGAAACTCTTCGGCAGTACCCATCCACTGGGATTGGAACTTAGGATTATCTGGTTAAAAAGCAAGCTCTCAGACTATTGAGCGACTGAGAACCAATTCATTGGCCCATGAATTCTAACTTCTACCAATTCGTGATTTTAGCTCGACCGCCAACGGATGTTATTGGCGAGTACTTGTTCCAGTGACTGAATGGTCTACTAGCTTGGCTTGTAACCGGTAGCTCCTGTGTTCGAATCCCAGAAGGTGCGTACTGTAGATAAGTCCTAAACTAGGATGAAACAGCTAATCAGTAATCCCGGCTTTCTAATAGTTCTCTAACTGGTGTCAATTTGTTGTCAAACACAAAAACATTTTTTTGATATTCTCCACTCTTAATTCCTATTGGTAGCTGCAAATCACTGACATAGACCAGTAGTGTTTTTCAGTCAGTCTGAGGTGAATTAAACAAGAAGTGACCTATGTTTTCTCGTTCTAAACAAGATGCATGAGTAGTTTCTCCCTCAGATTGATCTTAGCGGAATGAAATTAAAATAGCAGGTCGGTCACCATGAGTAGTTACGAACGCTGTTTGCTTCTCAGAAAATGTTTTCGTTTAGTTTCCCTTCTGGACCATCCAAAGAACGTCGTCCATGCTACAATGTGGTGGAAGATCAAATCAGTACATTCGTCCATCGCTTAATTTGAGTGACAATGTATTTAGACGTCATCCAATTAAAATAGCAGAGAGCGAATATCGTTTACATACGAAAAGGTCCCCAGTCTTCACCATAAAAGTTACCGGTACTCAAGGTTTGTTAAATTTAGTAACATTATTCCTCGTTATATTGAAGCACTTATTGGCATGAGTTAGGTTTTGTAATATACCCTTTACAACTCAGAAGATATAGTTTGAATAGTGACCACCATGATTTCTGTCGTCAAATGATAAAGTTTTATCAATTAGTACAGCGCCATAAACATACAGTTAATGGATCAACATTGGAAACAAGATCATAGCATTAGTTCAACATGCTAATAAGTTTCAAAAAGCTCGGAATACTTAAGTCAATACTTAAGTCTAGAGCAGTATGACTTTTTGTTACACAAACCAGATTGCATCTCATATGCTGCCTCTGCAGATTTTAGTAAAGACAAGTGATAAAATTCATATAACTACCTAATACTGATTTATGATATCACCTGTTCACCCATGTAGCCAGTCAGAAATCTGGTGGTGTGAACTGATTCGGTTCTCTGAGCTAAGTCAAACTCGGTCCACTGCTGATGAGATCGGCACCTGATGAGTGGAACGACGGCCCACGTATTTAGACCACTTCTATGATCAGGCCATAAGGCACTACTAGTTGACGTGAGTGGCATACAATTAACTACTCATCTTAATGGTGCAATATTCACCTCGAACCGTGGGAATTTTGATTTTAAAGTATTGGTTTTGTAGGGATATTGTTTGGTTGTTTGGAGGATTTCATCATTGGCCGACATCAGTTAGAGAACCAGTGGAGAAACTGGGAGTACTAAACAGCTGTTTCGCCCTAGTTCGGGGCTTTTCTTCAGTACGCACCCATACTGTGACAAAACACCTGTACAGTACTCCCAAGTTTTTTAATGGTTCTCTAACTGATGTCAGCTCATGCTGAAATCCTCCAGCCATTTTGATTTTAATTTATAAAACTGAGAACTAATTTGCAACTAGCTAATTTGATTAAATGATGAAATTGTTTCCTTGTAAAGTACACGTATATTGCTTACGCTTCTATGAGTTTCAAAAGGTCAGCATTTTAATGACATATTGCAGAAGTAGCACATTATTACATGAGTGCATATAACGATGGAATTAACTTTGTATAACTTTTCTAGTGTATTTCACACACTATACACCAGAGTGATACACTAGAAACCATTAAAACCATTAGAAATAAGTTTTTTGCAAGCCAAGGGTATTTAACTGCAAGACGAATGACACGACCACTAACTTTCAACTCAATGAATAAATAAATTACTCGTATCATTATCAAATGCGCTAGCGGTTCAGTGGTAGACCACTCGCCAACAACGCATGTAGTCCAGGAGTTGATCCCCTCAGTGAACTCAATTCTACACCTCCCTTAGGCAGTAGTAAGCCCGACTAAAACGGAAGATTTGATGTGTGACTAGTAGTGGCATCCGGTTAAAAAAAATTAAATACCTCTTCTACTGAAACACCCTAGCTCAGGTCTGAAATCCTGCGTCTTACTAGCACCGCGAAGCAAAAAGCAATTTCTGGCATGAAGTTCTGTGACTACCCTAAGTGCGATCACATATTTTGCACTCAGTACAAGAAAACTCTCAAGTATTTAAACTTCTCTGAGTTGAAAGCGTTTGCTTGCAATAATAAACAATATTGCGAAAATATTCCTTCAGACATCTATAAAACACAAAATAATTGAGCAAAGAATATCCTTTTTGATAATTTCCTCTTCTGGCTCTAAAATCACATATATATGCATGTTTATATAGATAAAATATTCTAGAATTGTAGCCATTAACAATATTAGTGTTTTTTAAATAATGTTGATTTGTAAGGTAAGATCAGTGGAATTACAGTTCATTAGAGATGCTTAAATTATAATATTGATAATAAAGATATAGTAGCAAATAGAATATCAACTAAAATTAGGAAAATTTCACAAAAATTGAGAATCATTCAAACCTAGATGGCCATGGTAAGGATAATGTCTGAACTAGCTTCTTTTGGACACATAAGTTAGGCTTCTTAATGTGGACCCCAACGGCCTCAGCAATACATGTAACAGACGAGCTCTTAAGGCGAAGTAAAGAATTGTTAGTATGCGGTAAATGACTTTGAAAGCCTCGTTGACATCAATCTTGTCTTCTGTATCCACAAGATGGGATAGAATTGCGCTACGAAGAGATTTCATTTGTCCTTTACTTAACCTCTCAGGGTGATGTTCGGAAGACCGACGAGAAACACGCCTAATTTTACGGCCTGTGTAACTTACTTTACAAATCGATATTATTTAAAAAACACTAATATTGTTAATGACTACTATTCTAGAATATTCTATGTACATAAACATATGTATATAATTGTAGAGCCAGAAGAGGAAATTATCGAAAAGGATATTCTTTGCTCAATTATTTTGTGTTTTATAAAAAATATTCTTTGAATTCAATATATATTTCCATTTGGTAAGTGAAACAAACATAATCTTTCTCATCTCTTTACAGTTTATCCACAATTACATTTATTCTAATCAGGATTAAGAAAACAGTTCAAAATCAGCTTGAATATTGTTCGCTTTAGTTTAATTCCCCTGTGATAAGTGTATTCATAATCGATATTATTCATAAAATTTAAAGTTCATACATTCCTCTATTTCTTCATACTTAATAAGATTTAACGTAATTAAAAGAAAAAATAGGTAAAGAAAATATTTGACATATAACTTTAGGTCCTTTGTTAATCTCTTCTATCATTTTCGGGGACTTTATTGGAAGTGAAGCTAAGTCATTAATAATAATAATAATAATAACTGATGTTTGAATGTCCTAGTAAATCAATTGAATACCTAAGTTCAACTCTGGTTGACTTTAATCAAACTGAATTCTCCGGTAAAGTTAATTAACGGCCTTCTATGATTTGAAGTTGAATGAATTCCTTTTTGCTTCTTAACCATTTGGTTAACTTTTGTTACATTTGATAGACGCTCATAACTATTATTGAATCTGATAGCTAAAGAAATGATTAACTTGTCTTTGACTTTGTTTCAATTAAATTAGTTAAAAACATTTATTATTCGTAGTATATAGCGTTTAAAGAGAATGAATGTGTGTATCGAATTGGAAAGATGACAATTGTTTTATTTTACGGACACATTCCTACCTCATATAAATCGATTTAAAAAAGTGCATATAATTGTCCGCGAACTATGAATTTGAACATGAAAGACAAGCGAAAATCATTATTATTTCCTTTAATTCCTGGAGGAACATAGGGCTTCTGCTGCACGTCTCCATTGCGTTTGGTTCTCTGCTAAAGTTTTCACCTGGTTCCAAGTCTGCACACATGCTTTCATCTCCTCTTCACATGACCTCCTCCAAGTCACCCTCACACTGACGACCAACTCGCCGCTTCCCTTTCGGGTTCCACTCGAGCAATAGCTTGTCTAGTGATGTCACTTGATGGCTTCCTTAGAGTATGGCCAATCCATCTCCATTTCTTCCTGCCTATTTGTTGTACAATCGGTTCCTGGTTGGTTCGCTCCCAGAGATCCCTGTTGCTGATCTTTTCTGGCTGGCCATCTGATCTTGAGTATTGAGCGAAGATAACTGTTAATGAAGGTTTGTAGTTTGTTTGAGATGCTCTTTATGACGTGCCAAGTCTCTGATCCGTATAGTAGCACTGACTTTACATTGGAGTTGAAAATCCGGATCTTATTTTTGATGCTGAGTGCTGTTGACCTCCAAACAGACTTGAGAGTAATGAAAGCTTGTCTTGCCTTCCTGATCCTTGCTTTGATATACGCGTCAGTTCCGTCCGCCTGTAGTTGAATCGATGCTTCCCAGGTAGGTAAAAGAGGTTGTTTCTTTCAGGTTCCTTCCATTTATGCTGATTGTTGTCTGTCAGCAAAAATTAATGTACAATATTCCAACTGTCAGATTTTTGGCATGAGTTACTAAGATCTTTGAAAACCAGAAAGCTCTGGATGGCTACTTTGTTCTAATTTGATACTCTCTAGCGTTGTGTACGCACGACCTTACAAGGGATCAAGGTCTCTGACCATCCAGCCGCTTAGGTTGGAATTCGATGAAACGTGAATCCTTACTTTGTCAACTTGTGACAGCGCTTCTCTCACCAATGCCTTCGATGAACATCCGCTTGATCTTGACATGATGTACCGCACAACTCTCCACTGCAAATTTTAAAAATCTATCCAGTAGTAATCAGTGAGCTGGCCATTAATATTCAGATTACACGATTATAAAAAGTCCCTAAGGAGGATTGAAACGGCTCTCCAGTGCTCCCTGACTTTCATTGATCTCTCTAACTATAGTTAGCTGGTGATGAGAATCTAACCATTGTAATTAGTCCAAAATTCTTAGAAATCCTACAGTCTGAATATAATATTCTACTAATTTTATTATTCGTCATTCTAGATACCGTAGTCTACAGAAAGGAGACGTTATTTCAGCTACAGCAGTTTTAGTTAACATTCGTTTATGTCTCAAATTTTTAATCCATCATGTTCACCTTATAGTTCCCAGTCTATCATGGTATTCTTCTTTCATTAATTTATCCCCTTATCAGAGGATCTGTGTGGGATTTCACTTATATTTCGCCACCTTCAACTTTAATTCCAATTTTTTGGGACTAATTAAATTTGATTATTTTCTCTGCTATTAATGATTGGTTTCATGATATATATATATATATATCACTCAACATCAACAACAAAATTCGGATTTTCAATACAAATGTCAAGTCAGTTCTTCTATACGGATCAGAAACCTGGCGGGTTACAAAGAATATTTCCAACAGCCTGTTGCAGACCTTTATCAACAACTGTCTTCGCTCCATACTCAAGATCAGATGGCCACCGGAAAGAATCACCAACAAGAAACTATGGGAACAAACAAAACAAGAACCAATCGCCCATCAAATATGCAGGAGAAAGTGGAGATAGATTGGCACTCACTGAGGAGGCAGCTGCGTAACATCGCGCGTCAGGCCATTGCTCGAGTGGAACCCGAATGGGAAGCTGCGAGTGGGACGTCGAAGGGTGACATGGAGGAGATCGTGTGAAGATGAGTTAAAACAGTATGGACTCACATGGATGCAAGTGAAAAGTACAGCAGAAGACAGAAGCAAGTGGAGACGTGAAGTTGAAGCCCTATGTTCCACGAGGAACCCAAGGGAACAATAATAATAATATTGTTACAATATACTAATTTATTTGTCCTAATATTAAGGAATGTGATGTGCCATTTTTATTTAGAAAACCATGATAATCAATTAGAGATTCAATTAGAAATCAGACGTCTTTATTGGTTTCAATGGAATTAGACACCTAGAACCATTTTCAGTTGGACAGCGGTCAGTTACTAGTGTGGTGCGTCTAGTCCTGTCTTTGATGAAGACTGAATTCCACCAGTCAATTTCGTGATGCAGCCACAGTGCACTGTTATGGTGAGCTACCTAGCATGGTGGCCACATTGCAAACTTGACTGATAGAAAGAATTCAGTCTGCACCAAAGACAGGACTAGACACATCACACTAGTTACTGACTAGTGTTCAATCAAAAATATCCAGTATAGTCTTACACGAAGTCAATCGTTAGCCTGAATAGCTCAGTGGTAACGTCTCTGACAGCAGCACTGTGTGATGCAGGTTTCAATCTCAGAAGGGACATGAGTTCCTTCGAGGTTGCAGATACGCCTTGCTAACTAATGAGTGCCAACTAACACGAAACCTAGATCAGGCTGAGCTTCCTTCTGATTCCCTGCAACCATCTAATACTACCCAGGCACCATTACCTGGATTAGCAGAATATACAAAATCCTAGGCAGATGAAATCCAGGGAATGCTAATGTATTTTCAAATACCATCTAATCAAGTTGGTGTCTGACAAACAGATACATATATTGATTTTAACCAGACTTGCTATACAATGACGGACTAATTATGTTGTCACAGAGGTCAGACAAAATTTCAGCGTAATGATTTATGCAAACAAAAAAGTTGGCATAATGACAAGAATTTTTCTATGGCGACAACTAATTACTCCCCACGGCGCCAACATAAAAAGTTATTTCAAAGATAGACAACTCCGAACAGTTGCTTCTTTTTCAAGGTTGGAACCGGTGTTGTCTAGACAAATAATGATGCATTAGAATTGAATCACTATTCAGATAGAAAAAGAAACAAAAAAACGTAATTCCTCATATCTGTTTTCGTAAATGAAATGCAGAACTATCTCTGCTTGTTCACTGTTCAATTTGTATTCACCACATTTTTACCATAACAACTTTGTTTATCATTGCTTCAATAAAAGAATAATCCTCATTATTATGGTAGTGATAAACACCGACATTCTCATTGGAAAATAAACAACTTTGTAAATTAAATCAACATTTTCAGAATAGAGTTAGTTAGTTAGTGAGTTTCTGTTTATGTCATCTTATTGTTTTGCTGCAAATCAACACTCATCTGTAGGATTGTTATTCCCATTTGGTTTGTTTTACTTGTATAATGTCAATGAGCATGGAGACAACAAAAGGAAGGGCTTTAACTATAAAACTACTCTCTTAGTAAGAGTTTCGTTTCTATAGCTGCACAGAGATGTATGGATTAGGTGAGTTAGTAACAGATGTGTTTTTGTGTACTTTCAAGTTACAATTTTGATGATGGGACATACTGAAAGGTAAAACTAGTGAGTAAACTGGGGTATATTAAGGATTAGAAGACGCATAAATGAATAAACTGCGAATAAAGTTTAATTGGTGGATGGTGACTAGCAGTGGAATAATCCAGGATAACGTGCATTTCGTCCTATTTGGGACTCGTCACTGGATGTACCTGCATTCCCCAGTGAGTGATGATGTTCCCACTGAGGCTCGAACCCAGTACCCATAGTTTCAAACGCCGAAGCGTTATCCACTAGACCACTTGGGCCACGAGAGCCACTGTCTCTTGTGCAATGGGTCACATTAATTATTGAATTGAATTTTAGATTTTCCCGTCGATTGATTAGACCGAAGTGCTCGGTCTCAGGTTGACATGTCGGCTTCTTGTACAGATGCTTCGACTATGGCTGAGCATGCAATTTTAAGTTAATTGGTAGATGGGTTCGAGCCTTGGTGGGAAAATTATCACCCACTGGGGAATGTAGGTACATTCAGTGACGAGTCACAAATAGGACGAAATACGCATACTGGATTCCACTGCTAGTCACCATCCACCAATTAAACTTTATTTGCAGTCTATTCATTTATTTGTTTTCTAATGCTCAGTATACCCATGTAGTATGCAATGCGTTGTTGGTTCACTGGTGGAATGCTCGCCAAAGATGTATGCGATATTGGGTTCGATCCCGGAATGACGCATTGCCCAAAACTGGCTTAACTAGTAGTAAGCCTGGTAAAGAGGTGACGTTGGGTGTGAGGCAAGTATCTGTACCCTGTAAAAAATAAACGCTATTGTCACTGGAAGTTCAGAGCTCAAGCTGGAAGTCTTATGTCTTACTCGTAACGCACAGGAATAAACTACTAATAATAACGATAGTAATACACAGTATCCACTGTGTCTTTCAGGGGTTATCTACTAAAAGAGGAACATTGGCAAGCTAAAGCCTTGATAGTTAAGAAACATAAGGAATCTTGTATACATAGTATCAATTCGTACGTTTTTTTATTACCTGAAATCTTATCATAGAAAGTACACATGATTTCTATCTAACACCTGACTTCTTTCTTACTTATTTTATTTTGTTGTTTTGTTATTACTTCATGTTATCATATTGTAACATTATAATTCTTCAAAAAGAAGGGTTATACTTTTGTTGTTTGATGTTCTTACCATAGGCAAAATGCATTTTTGTATATATATTCACGGTATGTCGATTCTAACTGTAATTAATCTTTCCTGAGAATTACGTATAATTCAGTTACTCATGTGCTGCCTAATTTACACTTCGACATTTCAATTAACTGTGGAAATTGTAACGAAAACAAATATATTCTTGTTATCTTTTCTAATCAACATTGTATAAATATTACTGCGCCAGCTATGCAAAGAAATAATTATCGTGAACAGGATATTATTTGCTCTGGAATTATTTTTCATCTCGTCAGCACTGAGAACATACTGAGTTCAATAAATTTACGGAGAAGTAATATTTACCCTGTGTACCTTATTGATTTTATCATCTTTGAGAAATTTTATAAAGTAAAGACGACTAGACATACCTTGATTTCAGGATTGCATCATGAACTCACATCACTTAGAGAACCATTGGAAAAACTGGGAGTAGTGCCAGACAGCTGTTTCTTCCTAGTATGAGACTTTTCATTGTTATGCATTCACTGCCGAGGTTCAAACTTAGTATCCTACCAGTTACAAGGTAGGCTCATAGACCACTGAGCCATTGGGACCCAATCCAATGGCCAGTGCATGAATTCCAGCTTCTGACAATTCACGGCACGGCTCGACCACTAGCCAATATCTTCGGCGAGTATTTGTCCTAACGCCTGACCTACTGTACCCTAATGGTCTACGAGCTGGTCTTGAAACAAGAAGATCCTGGGTTCAAACCGCATGGTGTGGGTGCTCGCTGGTGAAGAGTCCAAAACTAGGACGAAACAACTGTCTGGCAATACTACCAGGTTTTCCAATGGTTATCTAACTGATGTCAGCTCATGATGGAATCCTGTAACCAATCAATCCAATCCCTACAAACCAATACTTGAATACCTTTCAACGAAGAGTCTCTTTTTGGCGAATTCATTCACTCAGCTGGAAAATTGCATTCATAGATAAATATTTTTGCATGTTTGTGTACATTAGGTTTGTCAGACAAGCATAAAACTAGTTAGGGTTATTGGTTACGTCATCAAAATGTTTCAAAAGTGTGATGAATAATCAAATTGTAACCGGAAGGGTTGAGGTTTAGTAAGTCTTGACTAGGGTTGTGTACAATGAGAAACATCCAGAAAAATAGGATGTTAATGAAAGAGCATGGAGACAAGTGTCGAAAATATCCTTGGTTAATAGATAGACTAAATGAAGGGCTAGTTAAGAAAAAGATCTCATTAAAATATCAAACAAACATTCAAAGAAGCTTTATTAACAAAGTAGTAGGACTTGGAATTATACCAAGGTAGAAGAAGAGGATGGAAAATTTCCTTATGTGTACACAAATCAGGGTTTTCCATCCGAATCGCTAAGGCCTCTGTGATGCAAAGTATACGGAGGCTAACCGTCTTCAGGAGGCTTCTGTTGACTTTGTAGATACCTTTGAATGAATTCTCCTTACATATTGAGTGACCAGTGTTGAATATGTGCTCGATTATGGCACTCTTTATTGATTCATTGTTACCTTTTCGTAGCCAAGCGTTTCAAACATGCATCAAATGACCTGCTTATCTCACTTCACATGAGCTTGCAAATCAGTAGATACATATAGAAGTGTTCAAATGCGATAGTTTATCTTAAGAGTTATTGAAGAACATTGGGCGGCTTGAGAATACCAATCGTAATTTAGCAGCATAGAATGTTCTTCTCAAAGCGTCAGATATTCTTCTCTTTAGCATGTCTGCCGGAAGGTCGCCTTTGAACTCAACACTCATGTATAGCGTCTTCTTCGGCACAGAGATGGGATGTTCCTTGTTAATTTTCGACTTTATATGTTTGTCCGTAAAGCTGGTGTCTTCCTCAAAAGAGTGATCCCATCTTCTACTGATTCAGTGTTGCAGATTCCAGTCGCAAGAGATACTGCTAATAGTCTTTATTTGCATAAATATTTTAGAAGTAAGAGTGGTCTTGATTTTACAAAACGTGTGTCAATAGGCAACATTTAGGAAATCAGCATGTATACACATGGAAAGATGAGTGTTATTAAAAAAAGTACTAGAAATAATCTGATTACGTCTTTCATTGAAGGCTGAAGAGACATAAATATTGCTTGGTATCTCCTGTGTAATTCGTGCACACACAACCAGTCACGACATCATTATATCATTAGCAGAACATGTGACTTGAGCACTAGGAGTCAGCTGTCTCAGCTGAGTCACACCAAGTACTTCACTGATGATGACGAGAGAAACGCCTGTCACTTCAGTTTGTCTAGCGAGCAGTACTTACTGATGTGAGCGGTATCTCACTACTCAAGTGAATCAGTCAGTAGTATATAGGCAAACGTAACTAAGATTAAGCGGTTTTAATTTTTTCTTCCTCAGCTCACTGGTCAAATCGCTGATTTTTCCGAATAAATTTCTTGGTGCATTGTGAAGTAGACTTAAGCAGTGATTACTAAAAAACTTATTTTTCTCAGGTGGTTGGAGACAATCGACAGGAAGCCTTGGACCCAGGTTTCATACGTGTCAGCATTCACCAGTCAGCAAAGCGTATCTGCAGGTTTGAAAGAACTCATGTTCCTCCTGAGATTCGAACCCGGGTCATCCACTACTGCAGTCAAAGACAGTTATCACTGAGCTACTCGGGCTGGCAATTGACCTCTCTTAGGACTGAAATGGATACTCTGATTGGACACCAGGTGGTAACTAGTGTTTCTGACGAGTGCCAACAGGCATGAAACGTATGTCAAAGGCTTCCTGGCGATTGCCTCCAATCATCTATTGTCAACAATTCAAAGTGCACCGTGATTGCATTGCAAACTTGACTGATAGAAATCAGTCTTACACCAAATAAAGGACTAGATGCATAACACTGGTTGCCACCTAATATTCTAAAAAAAGTTATTTTTAATTCTAAATGAATCCACGTTCAAAATATTATGAAATACTGCGAATAAAAGTACATGTATAATCCAGTGTGAACACGTCATAAGTGCAAACTAAACAAGTAGATTTGTGGTATTTAGTAAACACTGCAATTTATACTTTGATTCAAAAATAAACGGTACTTACTTCATTTGTATCTCGAAAAAATTCTTTGCCAAGGCAAACTAATTTTAATAATACGCATAAAAAGAATAAGGCTGTGATTGCAATACTTAAATAATGCAAAATTTCAGAGGCTTCATGCAGTGCTCTTGCTCCAATCTGATGTGTTTTCATTTGTGAATCTCCACAAAATTCTTCAGAGTGTACACCACTGAAATATGGTAATAATTCATTGATAGATACATCTTCATGAAGATTAGGGATATTATTTACAGGGGAAATTGTAGATGGACGTTTTGAGCGGAAATTTCTTTGTCTATGGTTGTTAAAATCTACTGAATGTTCTTCCGAATGAGCATTTGTTATTGTAGCAATGTCTGAAGGATTTGCGATGCTTGAATGCGAAAACAATTCCGTAGTGTGCTTTTCTTCTAATAACAGGAAGAAAAACAATTAATGGAATAATAAAATACGTGGCTGGAGGAAATACATAATAGAAGTAAATGTCACAAAAATAAGTCTAACCACAAAACACTTACTTAACAGTTAAGAGATAAGCTTTAGTGTTCAAGTATTGGTTTGTAGGGATTTGATTGATTGGTTACAGGATTCCATCATGAGCTGACATCAATAAGAGAAACATTAGAAACCTTGAAATAGTGCGAGACAGATGTTTTGTCCTAGTTTGTGACTCTTCATGAGAACGCGACCACAGACGCCCGAACCCAGGATCTTCTGGTTAGAAGGCAAGCTCAGAGGCCATTAAGTCACCACGACCCGATCCAACCATCCATGAATTCCAAATCCTGCCAATTCATAGCATAGTAAGAGTATCTGTCCTCACGCCCAACCTGTTTTACCCTACTGATCACTCCTTCACACTAGAATCCAGGTAGGTACCCACCTGGACTGGGTCCTAGTGTCTTGATGGTCTACGAACTCACTTTGTAACCAGAATGTCCTTGGTTCGAATTCCGGTGGGTGCGTAATGATGAAGAGTCCCAAATTAGGACGAAACTGTTGTTCAGTACTCTCAGGTTTTCCAATGGTTCTGCAACCTTTGTCAACTCACGATGAAATCCTGTAACTAAATAAGCTTTCAATTAAGACTGTAACGGAAAAATGGTTTAGAAAATCCCTACAGGACTATCGAATCAAAATATTTGTACTTCTTAGGATTTTCCTACTAACTTTGAAATTATCGTCGGTTTTCCACATAAACTGTGTATCATTACTTGCACATCAAATGTTGATCGAACCTTATAATAAGTCTTTGTTCCTGTTAAACCTCTGACTTTAATGCTTCTCTATGGGGTTTCGTGAACATACAGATAACCTATTGATATACAGCGGCAACTGTGTTTGGGTGGATCAAGGTCATTCTGATCTTGGACTGTCTTTTGGAATTGTTTGGTGTGTGATTCTTGTGAACAAAGCTTCGAATCCAACCTTACTGGGAATACTGTACTTGATTCTAAGTGCTCATTTTGTACTAAGACGGAACTGTATAGCTGCCTAACAGCACTCTTAAGGTAATTCTGAGCTGTTGGTGTTGCTATTGTTTAATAGAACCGCAGAATTATTCAAGAAAAGTGGATTGACAAGGAGTGCTATAACGGAACACACATATTTAGCACTGATCATTCAATATGTAAGGAGAATTCATTCAAAGTCATCTACAAAGTGAAAAGAAGCTTCCCGAATACGGCTATCTTCCGTAAACTTTGCATCACAGAGGCCTTAGCAATTCAGATGGAAATCTCTGATTTGTGTACAGAGAAGAAACTTCTCCATCCTCTCTCTCTACCTTGGTATAATTTAAAGTTCTATTACTTTGTAAATAAGAATTCTTTGAATTCGTTTTCTTAACCAACCCTTTACTTGCTCTCTCTCTCTCTTATATAACTTATTTTGGCCACTTGTGTCCATGCTGTTTTACTAACATGCTATTCTTCTGGATGTCTTTCATATTACGCAACCCTTTTCATAACTTATCAATCTTCACCCCCCTTAGTTGTAATTTCATTATACATCACATGTCCTGAAATGTTGTGATGACGTGAATAATTACCCTGACTAATTTTATTCTTGTCTGACAAACCTAATGTACACAAACATGCAAAACTCGTTATCTATGAATGCAATTGTCCAGCTGAGTGAATGAATTCGCCGAAAAGAGACTTTTCGCTGAACGGTAATCTTCTTCCTGTCTTTGGGGTGTTTGTGGTGATCGTGCGTGTCTCAAGGAAGTTTCGCCAACTTAACAGTAGGATGCAGAGATCGGTTTTCTGCGTTCAGACCATAACCAGCTGGTTTAGATCGTTATATATATCCACTAAGTGATTAATAAATGAATAAATTTCTTATCATGTCATTCATTTGAGTGTAGTCCCTGAATTCATTGCATAAACTGTATGAGAAAGGTAAATGGTTTCCTCAAGAATGAAGTCTTTGTAGAAACACCGCTACACAAAAACGCTCAGTTTTTATTTTCACATTCATATATATATATATATATGAGAAGCAGAATGATTGACATAATATAGAAAAAGTCAGTTAAATATGAGAAATTCTACAATACACACCTGAATCAACACAAAACGAGGGTAACAAAACCAGAAGGATAGATATTCAGTGAGTACTATCCTTATTTCTAAAGAAACTCATGTCAGTAATCTAAATGAATTATTTATAAAATGATTATTGTAAACCCTTAGAACTTATATATAAACAAGCTTATGTTGGCTTAGAGTTCTAGAACAATGCTGTCTATTTACCATCCATTATTGATTTGAGTTAGAAGCTTTCAGATTAACTAATTCCTATTCATAAATTAAACATGAACTAAAGAAATGACATATATATTTCCCATGATATCTCTATGTTAGTTTTGCAACAACAGTTGTATACTCTGTGAAAAAAATTTGAGTAACCTTGATGGTTACCATCTTAGTGCTTGAATATATTACCCCTACACGCTGATTCACTCACTGTTCCTCACTTTTTATGCTGTAATGTATGTAATTCCATGTCCTCTTACCACTGTACTTTTAAATTATTACATCTACAGTTATAAGAGATGGGTGTATTTTTCTGTTTTCACAAAAATATGAGATAATGTGCTAACGAAGGGGAACGGAATAATTTTTGGGAAAATCCCTCCTGCATGATCTACTTATGATATGGCCACTTTTCTGGATATTCTAACTGACTTTGTAATTATTTTCCTCTTTTCTTGTAGACTGTATATGATTGTTCTTGATGTGGTTGTGTTCTCTGAGCTGGATAGTTAATTTGAGAAGCTTTCATCACCCTACTAGGTGACATCTTCAGCGTATACTTCAATTTGAAGTGAGCTTTTAGATTTCTCCACGAGTTTCTTAATCCTCTCTTCCCGTGATCTTGGATTGTTTTTGTGTGCTTTCACACCTTCTAGGCTACTTGCATTGGAATTGATTGTTTCTTTGACTTGATTTTTGACCCTTTGTTTGTGTGAGGTTTCTTTCTTATCGGTTGATAAATTTTGTCAATTTCGATGTGTCTATTGATTGATGATTCACTGGAATGCCAAGCTTCTAAAAATTCTCTAGCATTCTTGTTGTTTCCTCTGTCTAATATTTGAACATTGTCCCAATCGAATTGATGTCTATGGTTGTCTGTATGTGGTGATATGAGGGAGTGGATATCATGTCTTTTGACGGCTAGTTTATGTTCGTGGATACGAAGATGAAGGGTACGTCCACTTTAGCCAATATAGTGTTTTTCGCAGTTGATGCAATTTATTTTGTAGATGATGTTGGTTTTATCTTCTTTCGCTGTTGAGTCTTTTGGTTGACATAGAACTGAGTGAAGTGATTTTGTTGGTTTGTGTACGACGTCAATTCCTAAAGGTTTGACGAGTCTTGTAGTGATTTCTGAGATGTCCTTTATATATGGCAGGGCGACTTTCTTTGTGCTTTCCTTAGGGACTTTTGGTTTGATAGCTTGGCTTGGCAGTATATGTCTTTTGATGAAATTCCGTGGATATCCATTCTTTTGGAAGACGTCCATGAGATATCTTTCTTCAATTTTTCTTTAAGGTGAAAGTGCTGCAATGAGTCCTGGCCGTCTTGAATAGTGTTTGTATGCAATTCCTTTTGTGTGTTATTGGATTGTTGCTGTTGTAATTCAGTATGAAAGCTTCGCAAATTGACTATCCAGCTCAGAGAACACAACCACATAAAAATCATCCACTTGAGCTACAAATCTTCTCCATCATATCTATATGATTGTTCTGATATTCGCATATCATCTGTTGAATGAATTCTTTACTATATGTCTTTCTTCCTCTTTAATATCTAATGCGAATGCTTCTTTTTGTGATTCTATGATGTTAACATTGTTAATGTGTTGTTTTACGAAGCTGATTTTGTTTGAGTGAGTCATGGTCATTCTGACCTTGGATTATCTTCAGGAATTGTTTGGTACGTGACTGTTGCTGACAGAGTTTTTATCGTACCTTGTTGGAAATATTCTACTTGATTCCCAGGTACTTTTTACAGTTAGTTTTGTTGAAATATTACTGTTGTATAATCCTTGTTTTGTAAATGATATCTAATTTGATCTGCAGAGGTAATTTTGAGTTTTTGGCGTACTGCTTTTGTTAAAGAATACCACAGACTTTATCTCAAATAACCATCTTCTTACTGTCTTTGGGACATTTTAGTACACAGCATAACTCGAAGAAGTTCTGGTTAGCTGTAAAATAGAACGTAAAGATTGATTTCCCGCGTTTATACCATAACATGTGGGTCTTCGTTGCTACACAGCGGACAGGTGATCCGGGAAGGACTTGTCTATTTTCAGATCACATTCAAAACTTAAAACATGAAGTGAGCAAACATCGTATTGACAGATGAATTCAAGCGTTAATCACATTGAACTGGTAGCAGTGTCCGACGTTCATTATGATAATGGAAGTAATAATCACTCACACAGAATATTCTTACTGGTATTTCATGACTGATTGTATTTATCAACTGTATGTTTTAAGTGCATCGTTGGTATAGCGGTAGAATGTTCGCCAAACATGCATTTGGTTCGGGATTCGAATCCCAGCCGGCGCACTCCTTCACCTCTCTAAGCCGCTAATAAGACCGTTAAAGAGGGGAGGTTGGACATGAGGCTGGCAATCCCATCCCGTAAAAATGGATACCACTGCTACTGAAACTTCAAAGCTGTAGCTTGAATCCCTATGTTCCACTTCGAGCGTAAAGGAATAACATAAAAATATGCTCAATAGTCGGTTTGTAAGGATTAGATTTCGTTTGACGAGTTGATCGCGGATTGATATCAGTTAGAGAACCATTGAAAACCAGTAGAGCACTGGACAGCGGTTTCATCCTAGTTTGGGAATCATCAGCAGTAGGCACCCGTAGCAGTGGGTTCGAACCCAGGACCTTGTGGTTATGAATCAAGCTCATATACTGATGCTCGCTAGTGACTTGCGACAGGATGGAGTTTCCTGGAGTTCTAGTGAGAAGTCGAGACCACTGAGGTTTATCCAGTCAAGTGTGAGGATGATGTCCCACCGATGACATTGGTTGATGGTCACGCTAAATCACGAATTGATAGAAGTTAGAATTCATGGAATGGCTGAATAGTCTACGAGCTTTCCTTGTAACTGGAAGGTCCTGGATTCGAACCCTGGTGGTGGGTGCGTACTGCCGATGATTCCCAAACTAGGATGAAACAGCTGTCCAGTACTCTAGTGCTGGTTTTCAATGGTTCTCTAACTGATATCAATCCGTGGTCAACTCGTAAAAATAAAAACATGTTTTAATACTTAATAGCTCATGAGATGCAGAAATATTTTCCTGATCTATTTGTATGAGTATATTAGCACAAAGTGTTGGAGAATGTTGACCAATATATGTGTAGTGATTTGTTACACGTATCAACAGAAAATTATGATTTTTACGTTTAAACTGAACAAGTAGTCTGTTCAGTTACTTTCTCTTATAAATTTTACAAACCATAATATGGAAACATTGACGAACAAACTAAGCTCGCTTTACGTTAAATATATTCTAAATACTTCGGGTATACACGCATCCTTTAGCTTGACATTTCATGGTCGATTACGAATAATCTGACTCCATGCAATGATAAAACCGACATAAAATGATTATTTGCAATTCTAGTTTATTCTAGTTTTTCATATATATATATATATATATATATATATATATATATATATATGAGGACAAAAATGAAAAGTTCACCAGCTAATTAAACAATACATGGAACGAATGTCTACACTGGATCGTTAAATGTCATATCCAATTTATTTTCAATGGCCTTAGTTAAATTATGGCTCTTTTTCCGATGTCCTTTTATGGTTGTGTAATTATTTCTGTTCACTTGTCATACAACGACTCTACCTACCTCTATATCATATTTCTCACTACCTTAAACTGCGATCATATTTTTTTAGGAATTATGCGATTTTCAAGTAGTGGTTTTGTAGGGATTTTCTTTGATTGGTTACAGGATTTCATTGTGAGCTGATATCAGTTAGAGAACCATTGGAAAACCAGTTGGGAGTATATCGGACAGCTGTTTCATCAGTCTAGTTTGAGATTCTTCACAATACGCTCCCATCGCTGTGGTTCGGACCCAGGACCTTCTGGTCACAGGGTGAGTTCGTAGACCATTGAGCCACTGGGACCCGTTCCAATAGCCCATGAATTCTAACTTCTGCCAATTCTCTAGCTGATGTCATCTCATGATGAAATCCTTCAACCAATTATGCTATTCTTTAATTTTTATTTGCTCACTGATTTTTCTTATCTGAAGAGCAGAAGAGGAAGCGAAATTTCTGAAAATCGGTTCCGACAGAAAATTTGAATACATTCATCGTTTCTTAGTTTACATGCTACTCTTGTGTACTTACACAAAGAAAGAAGCATATTAGTAAATCAGGTAGACATTTTGGGAAGAGCAACTGTACAGAATGAGCTAACAGTCCAAACGTTGTGCTTTGTGGAAACATTTTATTCAGGAAATCTTCGCTACAATTTTTTTTAAAAGTTAATACATTTCGTAAGTCATATCGGTAGCATTCTTGGATACTGTATGCCTGAATGCATCAGTATGTATGAGTAATAATAATAATAGCTTTATTCCAAACAGTATTTGTGGTACAGGTATGGAATTTTCAGCGTGCATTACAATATTGCATCTAATTACCTCATAAATTTTATAAGATTTTAAAAACAAAAAGCAACAACAACAAAAAGAAAAAAGAAAAATAAAAGAAATAAAAAAGAACAGCATTGCGTTCACATTTTAAACAATGCACCACAGGATATGAAATATAAAATTAGTGTGTAATAGAATATGTGAGCAACAATATAATAGTAACAAAGAAAGGAGAACAAAAGCTAATGGGAACTATTTGTTAGAGTGCCACAGTAAGTTGATCGTGTCATACCTAACGGATTTCTCATCACATAACAGCTGTGCCAGATAAGGTATTGTGGAGTTTTTATACTTGGTAGTCCTGGCATATAGCCTCCTATAGTTGCTTCTAGTTCTACCAGATGAAATGCAAGGAGAGAGCTGCGTATAGAGAGGATGCTCGGGATCTGACAATATAGTATTCGCTAGTTTCTTACATGACATTATATGTCTATCCACAATGGTGTTAACCAGTTGGTTTAACGAAATCCCACTTGCCCTTTTAGTGCCCTACGCAGCAAAGCAAAATCTTTCTTAAGTAGTCCAGGAAAGATTAATGGGGAGCAGTAAAGAGGGATGGGTAGAATACAAGAATTGACAAACTGAGAAAGCAAAGACTGCTTTATACCAGACTGCCTTAACTTCCTAACGTAGAACGTTAAGCGAAACATCTTTCTAGTAACTAGCAAGATGTGAGAGGACCAGGAAAGATCGGAGGAAATACTAAGTCCAAGGTACTTGACATTAGATGTAATTTCAACCTCTATGCCGTCAATGATAGTGGGACCACGTGAGCTAGCTAGTTGTTGTAGGTCACGTTTTCGTCTGAAAGTGAAATTTACTACCTGACATTTAGACGGATTCAGCTTAAGACCGTTTGAAGAGTAGACAGTTTAGTTAATGCAGTCCACATTATCTCTCATTGTATCTGAGTAGTGAACAAGAAGATTCATTCAAAATCTTCATAAATATGAAAAACGTCACCAGACATTCATGGTAATGCGTGTTCATTTCCACCCACCCGAAATTAAAACATTAGAGTTATGCAGCAGTTAATATTACTGACAATAATCACATTACTTACCAGGATTTAAAATACACTTTATAGACGACCCATATATTTTATTCCAATGTGATAAGAAACTACATATATCCATGAGTAATACATCATCTTTCTCAAGTTGACTAGCAAGTTTAGAATGATGATGATCCGTCATTTCTATCCGTGGACTTGGATTAGTATAATTTGATTCTTCTGTAAATATTTTTACACGATTTACTTGTTCATTAGAAAAAGTTTGATTCTGTGTAGTAGTAGTAGTATAGGTAGTTTTATTGTACATTGAGGCATTTTTCAATTTTGCATTATTTCTTTCAAAATATAATCCACGTTCATCAGAATAACATTGATATGGTAGTTCAATATTTGGTGTAGTAGTATACATTAAGGTACATACAATATGACGAAATTCTTCAAGTTGGGAACGGAAATTACTTTTATAGGCTAGAGTTAAAGTATAAAATGGAGAGAAAAAGAATAGTTCTGAATAACTCATACTACAAAGTATCTTTCAAAAAAAGGCAGATAGGTTCATCGGTTCAGAAATGAGTAACTCCTTGGGTCATTTCATGACACCATGAGCATACGACAAACTTCAGAAAAGGAATTATGAAAATGGATGAGAGTGCTTGGTGTACTGCACTTCTTCGGTGACGTGAATGAAATTCAAAGCCCCCTCAAAATCCTGAGCAAGATGATGAGTTTATTTGACCTGGGATTATTATCTGTCAAATGTAAGAGAAGATTCTACGAAACTGGCTAGCGTATTCTTGTAGTTTAAGATACAAAACTGAATCGTTTCAATAGCACAGCCACTAGAATTACTTAGCAGGTCACTTCAGTCCTAACGGAATGACTGCCAATGGAGCCTGGGCACGGACATAAAAGGATCAACTTGCATTTGCTAGCTTGAGTCATCTTTGACAGGGTAGTGATATTATAGATCGTGTATTTTTTTTCCTTCACGTTCCCCAGTGGAACATAGGGCTTCAAGCTGGTGGCTTGGAGTTTCTGTAGCAGTGTTTTTTTACAGGTTAGGGTTGCCAGCCTCATGCCCAAGCTTTCCTCTTCACCAGCATTATTTCTGGCCTAGCGAGGTAAAGGAGTGCGTCGGCCGGGGATCGAACCCTGGACCATGTGCATGGTAGGCGAGCGTCCTAACCACTAAGCCACCGACGCACACATAGATCGTGTATACTGTACAGTAATTGACTCTGCCCTACTTTGTGTTTGCGAAACATCGTCACTGATGGTTAGAGATATGAAAAGATTAAAGGTTTTTGATCAAAGGTGCATTTCCTTCAGTAGGTATTGTTAAGTGGAACAATAATACTAAAGTGAGGTGTGAAATCTTGTGCTATGAAGATGAGACGACTAATGACATTTTATAGCCTCAGCATTTAAGACGGCTGGGACATGTACTACGCATGCAGAACCATTGGCTTCACTGACTAGATAATTGAAATAAAAACATAATGGGGTTCTGTGTTGTTCCATCAGTTTGACAGATGTACAAATGCATAAGATATGTGATAGAATGTTCAGCTGCAAACAGGTATTTGTGTATATGTAACCATTGTAAGATGGTTGGAGGCAATCGTCACGAGGCCTTGAACCAAGGTTTCGTACTTTTTGGTACTCGTCAGTCAGAAGGGGCATATCTGCAATCATATTCATTTCTGAGATTTGAACCCGAGTCACCTAGTGCTGCACTCAAAGACGTTATCACTGAGATACTGGGCCTGGCGATTGACCTCCTGTAGAGCTGTATTGGATACTTCAACTTGATATCAGGTAGCAAATAATGTCAATCTATACCAAACAAATGAGCAGATTCGTGCCATTAGTTACTATCTAGTGTCCATGACTTAACAATATTTTGACATCCCCTATATTCATTGAGAAAATGACAACATTCAAATCATCTGCTGCTTGTATAAAATAGCCTCATGAATGTACTGGTATTACAGCCAGTAAAATTATCAAACTTACTTTGAAGTGATTGTATTTCTAAAACTATTTCACTGATGACAATTCCTGCATCAAGTAGTACCAATATGGACATAAATATTTGTAGGATATTACTTCGAAGGCACACTAGAAAACACTGCCTCCACCTGTGAGGAAGAAAACAAAAATACAAGAATCAGAAGTGAGAAGTCTCTGTTAAAGACTTCATACATATATATATATATGTATATGCATTAATTAAACGACAGTGTATTCAATAGCATTATCGCCAATGATCGTTATGTGAGTAAGAGGAGTTACAATTTATGTTAACACAGCCAAAATAGTCAAATGTTTTTACAGCTTAAAAATAGAAAAATTAATTGCGAAGCATTTGTTGACCGTTTGGACAATATCTTCAGCATAAGCTTCAATATGCTGCGGTGTGTTTCAGCTGTTTTGAATAATAATGATAATAATTATAATCACTTTATTCCAAACAAAAATAATAATTATACAGAATGGAATTTTCAGTGTTTTTATACATAAGGCAACAATTTAGCTCCTTTTATAAATTTGTAGATATACAAAATGAAAAAAAGAATAATAATAAAACCACAAAAAACTAAAAGTTAGCGGAACATAAAGATTTGGCAGAAGTTAGAATTCATGGACCGTTGGATTGGGTCCCAATGGCCCTAAAGGTCTACGAGCTAGCTTGCCTTGTAACCGGAAGGTCCTGGGTTCTAATCCCGGTGGACGCTTACTGTTGAAGAGTCCAAAACTAGGACGAAACAGCTGTCTGACACTTCCAGGTTTTCCAGTGGTTCTCTAATTGATATCAGCTCACGATGAAATCCTGTAACCAGTCAAACAAAATTCCCTTACAAGCCAACACTTGAAAACAAAGAATATAACATACAGTAGAGGTAATAATAATCTTTGCTAATACTTTGCAGTCCAGTTACAGGTTTAAAAAGTTTACAAGTTCTTTTCTGAGATCCGACTCTTCACCCAAAGCCCGTGCTAAATATGGTGTGGTAGAATTTTTATATTTAGTAGCTGTACGAGCGTAAACTCTTACAAAGTTTATTCTGGTTTAACCCGACAAGATACAAGGCAAAAGTTGCGAATAAAAGCGATATTCGGTAGAAGACAAGATCACTTTAGGCAACTGCTTGTACAGTTTCTTTTGTTTGCTATCGGATTATTGCACGGGAAGGAAGTTGTGTTCAAACATTGTTCAGAAAACTGCAAACACCATGGTACTACAGTTTTGAGGAGGAACGTAGAGAAATACTTGTTAACTATCTTCAAGAAAATTGGACACCCCTAAAATTTCATCAAAAAGAAATGTTTAAACTCAAATCAAACTGCTAGAGGTAAACCATACTCACAGACTGCAAGAAAATTCATCCTAACATATACAGAGAATGTTTCTGAGATAATGACTAGGATACTAAAACCATTCTTAATAAATATGACGCACAGAGTAACTCAATCACTAGATTCAGTACTGCGCAGATCGGAAGACCCTAGAGTAAAGGAAGACAAGATCGACATCATCTACAAAATAAATTACATGAACTGCAGTAAACACTGTATTGGTCAAAGTAAGCATCCCCTTCCAGTCACACACAATCCAAGAATATAAATCAAGTGTGAAAAGACAGGATTTATTTTTTTGTATTGATGCAGGTATGAAACTTACAAGCAACAACTCAATTGGGAGAATGTATAAATTTTAAACAGTGGAAATGCCAGAAATGCTTAGGAATTCCTAGAAGTCTGGTACTCAGATAAATCAGCGATTAACAGATACATTATTGTAGATCAAATTTCTTAACTAATAAAGAATAAGTAGTATGACAAAAAAGCAGCCAAATTCTAAGTCCATAAAAACTTATGCGAATTAACAATTAATCGCGACAACGGTTGTCAGGAGATACATATATACCATTTATCGAGAAATCAGCTGGTTTTTACTTCATACTGTAACTTGAATTTCAAGATGTTGTCTAGAAGGACAATGAAAGCTACACATTTAAATCACTCAGCTCAGAGAGAGCGAAACCCTCTAAAATATCTTCATGAGCTGCATATCTTCTTGATTATTTCAAAATTCAAATTTTAATTAATCGATTTTTAAACATACTTAAAGTGTATATTTTATTGAATTTCAAGTTTTCCCGTTTATTGATTGGACCGAAGTGCTTGGTCTCAGGTTGGCATGTCGACTTCTTGTGCAGATGCTTCGATGATGTCTCGGCATGTAATTAGAAGTTAATTGGTGGATGGTGAATATCAGTAGAATCCAGGATGCGCATTTCGTCCTATTAGTGACTCGTCATCAGGATGTACCTGCATTTCTCAATTAGTGATGATGTTCCCACCGTAGCTCGAACCCGTTCCCCAATTAAATTCAAATTACATGCCCAGAAATCGTTAAAGCATCTGCACAAGAAGCCGACATGTCAACCTGAGACCGGGCACTTCGGTCCAATCAATCGACGGAAAAATCTAAAATTCAATTAAATAATTAATGTGACCCGTTGCACAAGAGGTGGCTCTCGGGGCCAAAGTGGTCTAGTGGATAACGCTTCAGCGTTTGAAACTATGTGCTCTGGGTTCGAGCGTCCGTGAGAACATCATCACTAATTGAGAAATGCAGGTACATCCAGGTGACGAGTTTCAAATAGGACGAAATGCGCATCCTGGATTCCACTGCTAGTCACCATCCACCAATTACATACTGAGAGTGACAACTACATAATCGTCTGAGCTGAAGTTCCATTATATATTGCCTGTGATTGATTTTCTGATGTTTTGCAGTTATAGCTTATCTACAGTAATAGAAAAATTAAAATGTGTGGACACTGATGTTGGGGTCCGTTTTGTTCAGATTATATGTGGAGTCATTACCCCATATGCTGTGAAATAAAAGACTTGCACCCCTTTCCTAATTAAGAAAGTAACTGTTTCCTATTCAAAGAAATCGTTTACAACTCTAGAAACGGAGCATTTTCAAAATGCATATATATATATATATATATTGAAACAGGCAGTCAATCCTTGCATACACATGCTATGAACGAAGATTCAAGTATAAACCCCAATCTTCTTTCTGAGACTATTATTTTATTCCGCCCTGTCGTATGGTAGCGGCAGTAAAATATGGCATTGTCACCCTATTTCCAGCCGTAATATGAATTCTATGCAAAGTTCCAGATGTCCATTTCTTTTTATCACAATACTCTATGGGTGATATATATATATATATATATATATATGTATATATAAATGTACATCCACTTATCTGATGTTAAATGCTTGTAGGCAACCACTAGGAAGCCCTGGACCTAAAATTCTTTCTTGTTGTCACTTTTCAGCATGTAGTATTCGTGCCTCAGGCTCGAGTTCTAGAGAGGACATGAGTTGCTTCACAGTTGCAGATACTCCATGCCGATAAATGCCTAAGGGCACAAGACCTAATTTCTGTGCTTCCTGCCGACTGACTTCAACCATCTAACACCAGTTCAGAGTACACTGCGATTGCAAGTGACCAAAATCGGTGACGACATTGTTAAACTGACCGGTAGAATTCAGTTGCCGCCAACATCAGGAACTGGATGCATGACACTAGTTACTCTCTAATGACCAGTCAGTGTGATATTCTTATCATTAGGCATATTTTAACTTCTGTTTCATTCACTATGTACAGAAATAACAGAGATTCATTTCAAACAATATGTGAACACATAGTACAGAAATTTTCCGTGTACTTCTTTCCAAAATATTTCCTCTTTATACATGATCTACTTGTAAAGTAATAATCTGAAGTATATCATGTGACGCAATGTTGTTGCAAATGAAGAGAGAACCAGTTCCGCACATATTTTCTTCATTTCTTTCAAGAATTGCACAGCGTTTTGTTGAAAGCTAATTAAATATGTGGGCGAGTTCATCATGTAGTGATCATCTGATATAATCTCATGATTAAGACAATAAGAAATGCAGTTTGATAGATGGAAATTTTGGTAGCCCAATGATTTAAGCAGGCCGCCATCATTTCATGAAGAAAATTTAAACAGCCTTTAGGATTTCATCGGCTCTTTTCAGGCACCATGTTATTTTATTACTTTGCTTTAATGCTGCTTTCGACGAATTTCATTATTTAACATAAAACGTTTGACTGTTTCTTGTATTTATAGTCAATATTTATACTAAATAACATAAACACGTTTTGATAGTTGCTGACTAAATACTTCGTCCAGTTAACTAGTGTCTGGAAGACAAATGCGCATTTCATCAATACATTCTCTACACTTTCATGTTGACTACTTAACCCTTCAACTTTTATGTGTTAGTTTGCAAGGATTCGATTGTTTACAGGATTGAGCGGGAGCTGACTGTTGGAAGACCTCAGAGTACTGGGCAGCCAATTCATCCTGGATTGGGACTCATTAGCAACACGCACCCAATTGGTTTCAAACCCAGGATCTTCTGGTTACAAGACATGCTCGTAGACCATTCAGCTACTGGGACCCATTTGAATGGCCCGTGAATTCCAACCCCTACCAATGCGTGAAATATATTTAGCCCAATCGCCAGCCAGTGTCACAGGTGGATAACTTTTTTCCTGCCTGACTTGGTGCATTCCATTGGTTACAAATTCTCAGCAGAACCCCTGGTAACTTCCTGTATAGGGCTAGTCGTAACCAGCGGGATACACCAAGTCAGGCAAGAGGAAGGTTACCCACCTGTGACACTGGCTGGCGATTATGCTAAATATATATCACGAATTTATGGACTATTAGATCGAGTGTCAGTGGCTGAATGGTCTACGAGCTTGTCTTGTAACCAGAAGATCCTGAGTTTGAAACCAATTGGGTGCGTGTTACCGATGAGTCCCAAACTAGGATGAATCAGCTGTCCAGTACTCCCTGACGGCTTTTAATCCTTCTCCAACTGATATCAAACTTAAATAAGTTTATTTAAAGCATTACTAGTTTCATTTTGACTAATTTAGAACAAAGAAATGAGAAGGAGTTGATTTTAACACTTCTAAAAATAGCAAAGAAATAGTAGGTATCACACCTACATAGAGAAAATCTTGGTAATTCGTCAACTTTTTTTTCTTGCATACCGTATGCCTATAATGATGTGCTAGCTGTGAGATAATCTCTTAAGGTTGCTTTTTTTTTATCTAGAATTCAGAATTTATTGAGAATAGAGACTTTCTCCCATAATATAATATATTACATATATATGTATATTTATTTATATGTGGATAAGACTTCTGGGTAATTTATATGTAAATTAGGAGAAAATGAAAGAAGTAGAAAAAAAAGGGGATTTAAAGCCTTTCTTTACAGCAAAATAAAAAGAAATAGATGGACATAATATGTTTACAGAAGATGGAATACAAAATCATCTATAATACAGATTGCTTTAAGTAAAGTCTTTGTAATTCTCAACACATTCAACATTCATACTTTTTCATTAGGAATTGATGAATGATGTTGTATAGTTTATCAAAAATTTAAAAAAATGACATTTGAATAGTTTTTTTTATCTAACGCATATATGACGCGAAATGCTTAGATACACTTCCCAAGCACACACTGTCAGTTTACGATAATAGCAATAATAATAATAATAACAATAATCAAAATGGTCAACCGAAGTGATGCACGATGCGACTATGAAATGTCATCATAACATAGTAATCGATTTCATGTACAGGATAAATAAATTTATTTACAGAAATGCTAACTGAATTAGGCGAAATAAGCACTAACATAATGGCGTATATATATGCAAATGTGTTTATTAGTATCAGGACGGATGTCTGTCTGTCTGTTTTCGACATAGAACTTTGCACATATGTGTGGCAGTTCAAGTCACCAGACTCTCTTCTTGTAGCACACAGAGCAAGAGAAGAAAGTAGAAGAAATGCATAATATAGACAGTAAACAGAGGTGTGACACAAAGGTATAGTAATAACGAAGAACAAAACAGTTTCACTGGAAATTATAAGTCACAAGGAGTGGATGCATCTGCGCCACTGAAAACGATTTTGAGCCATGTCACCAATTGTTTCCAACCATTGGTTTTTACTGTCCCGAGGACCCCAACCAGAAAGTCTACACCTTCCTACGTGGCTTAGACTAACTTGTAGATTTCATTGACTGATGAAAGCACGTTTCGGTTTGACCACCGCTAGCTCTTTTCCAGCCTGACCCTATGTGTCAGCTAACATTGCCCGTCGAGAGAGGCGATAACTAGGCAAACGTATTACATGTCCTGACCATCTCAGCCAATGTAACTTCACAGTCTCGTTGACTGATTTCCCCTCCTTGCCTAGCACTCGACGCCTAACCTCAATATTGCTCACCTTATCATACCACTTCATACGGGAGATAGAACGCAGGAACCTATGATCGAAGACAGCTAGCCAGGCTTTTCATATCTTCAACTTTCAATGGACAGGTCTCATAGCCATAAAGGTGGACGGAGCGGACTGTTGAGCAGTACACACCTTGGCGGCCTGCTTAAATCTTGGGCTACCAAATACCTTATTCATTACAAATCATATTGCATCTGATTGCTCATTTCCAATTTATTTTAAAATAACTAAATTTTATTCTAATATGTCCTCTAATCGGATTATTTATTCTCGCGAGTATTTAATATCCTTAAAACCTACTGATCGGAAATGCCATAAAAACGACAAAAAGAAGCATCATGCCGGGTGGCAAAGAGCCTTAAAAAACACCCCTATTCAATTTATGACCGTTCCTGCAATCATGAGTACTAATTGTCGCTCCCTGCCAGCCAAGATTAACTGTCTTCAATCACTCGTGTCCTCCATTATATATCGAAATACTGGGATCATATCACTTCAAGAAACATGGCTACATGATCTATATGATGACAATCTAGTGTATCTGCATGATTTCAAATTATTCAGACAAGATCGATGTAGTTCTAGGAAGAAACGTGGTGGCGGTGTCGCCATCTTCATAAATTCACTATGGTGTACATCTAATAAAGTATGTTTCAAATACTCTAGTGACAACATTGACTGCCTCACCGTCAAATGTCGACCTAAGCATTTGTCAAAATATAACTACATATACATCTCGAACATTTATATTGCGCCTGGATGCAATTCCACTGAATTGTCTTTATTTGCTGATGAATTTACCTCCTTTGCTGCCACCTCCTTCGGAAACGCCTTGTCTATAGTTACTGGAGATTTCAATTCTAGTGATCACAGTTTCCTCATTTCACTTGGTCATGATAACATTGTCAACTTCCCAACTCGAATGGATAATATTCTAGATCTTGTGTTCACAAATGACACTGGTATATTTGAAGCTCGGAAAAGAGCCCCACTACTTAACTCTGATCACTGCATCATAAGAGTACTGCCCAAGGTATATGGAAAGCTGCACAAAAGAGTCTTCTCCAACCTTGGAAAGAAAACACAACACTTGCAGGCTGAAAATTCCATACCTGTACCACAAATACTGTTTGGAATAAAACCATTATTATTATTATTATTATTATTATATAGTCAGATATCACGTCAACGCCAGAGACGGCGTAAACTGGCATATGCGTAACTAGCCCTCTGTATTCGTGCTGAGATTTCTTCAGAGATGGTACTTCCCAAGTAAGTGAAGCGGTCAACGTGCTCTACCACTTCACTTCCTGTTTCTAATCTAGGGGTCGGTGAAGTCCAATCCTGCAGCACCATCTTACATTTTAAAGGGGTGAATTGCATACCAAACATTCAAAGATTGTTGCTTAGGTTGTTCAGAAGACTCTGCATTTTGTCAGCGTCCTCGCCTAGAAGGACTATATCGTCTGCATATTCTAAGTCAACGAGATTATTCCCTGGTAGCAAGTCAATTCCTGAGTCTCTGAAGTGAGTTGGGGTTAAGTCCATTAGTACGTCTATGATGGAGTTGAATAGAAATGGAGATAATGGGCATCTTTGACGGACACCACTAGCTGTCACCACTTCAGATGACAACTCGCCATAAGCCCTCACCTGGCTCAGGACGGAGAAGCTAAGTATTAACTGTGGCGGGCAAATTGAAGTTAATTGATGTAAACAAACTGTAAGGCAGATGAATTTATTGACAAAGAAAGAACTTCTTCACGCAAAAGGCATTGATCACTTATAGAAATGCAGAATGGAACAAAAAGACGTCTTTTTTCACATTACAGGTAACAAACAGTAGATGTAGTATTATTTCAACTAACATTTCAAATGATTTGAGTACTGATTTTGAAGACCTATTCCATATTAGATAAGTTTTTAATGATTTAATAAACAATATTATTATTATCCCCTTGGGTTCCGAGTGGAACATAGGGCTTCAGCAACACATCTCCACTTTCGTCTATTTTTGTCTTCCTCTTCAATTGGATGCACGATTTCCCATAATCTCCCATTCTCTCTCAGCCTCACTCTAGGACGACCGACTCGTCGCTTCCCATTGGGATTACACTAGGGCAGCGGCCTACACTGCGTGCTATGTCATTCGACGGCCTCCTCAATGCATGATCAATCCATCTGCATTTTCTCCTACACAGTGATGCAATTTATTGCTCATAATCATATCAGTTCGTTCACACGATTTCATAATTTGCTATATGTAGATTTTTCTGTCCTTCTCGTGGCTTTGTTGTGTACTGCAATTTTCCATAATTCCGGTATAGACGTTGAGTCATTGCGATTGTACGTGTGAGGTGTTGAATCGATAAACAAACATCCAGTAATTAACCTCTCTCTCTACACCTAACCATATTACTTTTTAATAGTCTCACTCTGTCCCACCCTATTTTGTGAATACATGCAAATAAATGCAGTGCTATGGCCAGGATTTTCTCTAGGTTATTTAACTTAGTAGCGTCAGTCATTCTAGGTCTAAATAAATTTTTATGTTCCAATTATCTAATTGACCCCGATCTACTAGTTTGACCTGTGTAAATGACCTCACAGTCATTATATGGCATTTTGTGAATCAGAGAACTTTTCTATAGTTTGGTTTGTAAGGGTTAGTTATGTTTTATGAGTTGATCATGGATTGATATAAGTTAGAGAACCATTGAAAACCAGCACTGGAGTACTGGACAGCTGTTTCATCCTAGTTTGGGAATCATCGGCAGTATGCACCCACTGCCAAGGTTCGAACCCAGGACCTTCCGGTAACAAGGCAAGCTCGTATACCATTCAGCCACTGGGACTCGATTCAATGGCTGATGAATTCCAACTTCTACCAATTCGTGATTTAGTGCGTCCTTGGTTCGAATCCTAGTGGGTGCGTACTGTCGATGATTCCCAAACTATGATGAAACAGCTGTCCAGTACTCCCTGGTTTTCAATGGTTCTCTAACTGATATTAATCCGTGATCACTTCGTAAATTCAGAGAACTGTTGTTTTTGATTGGATCTTCAGGGTCCTGGAGCCGACAAAGATCATCCCTGGGAGATTTGGTTGCTTTAAGTGTCATCGTAATTCCAGCCTCATTGAGAATCCTACGTAGGATGAAAGGGTGAAAGCATTAAAAAGTATTATAGATAGGCTTATCGATTCAACACCAAACATGTGGAATCTAAGATACTCAACGCTTATACTAGAGATATGAAAAGTTGTAACAAAGAAGAAGCGGAAGAGGGATAGACTGAGAGAAAAGTACACATATATAGCAAACTATGAAGCTGTCTGAATAAAATGTTATGATTATCAGCTGTAAATTGTTTCTGAGACATCGTCCATTTATCAATACTCCCTTACTGTGTGTTATTACAAGTAAACTTATCTAAAAGAGGAATTACAATCTACCACAGTGCCCAAGATCTATTGTGTTGAACCTCTTTTTCAATCAGGAGAGGACAGCGATTAGTTAAGATGTCCGGCGGATGCTTAATATGAATTCAAGTCAATATTTTCAGGTGCAAAATTATTAGTAATCTTAATACAAATGACAGCAATCAAACTGCACGACAAAGCTGATAATTAGCACACAAATACGGTGAGTACTTTAATAAATAGAATGGTCAAAGTAAAAAGAAGCAACTGATAATTCATTCAGAATTTTTAAAAAAATATGTCTATCAATAATCCCTTCGTAATTCAGAATATCAGTAATGAATTATGTTAATAATTATCTTTGGAAAATCCCTTCCAAAATCATCTAATTATCATATTGACTACATATTTGGATTTTCCAAATAATTTTTAAGTTCTGTCTTTTCTCCTAGGCTATATAACGTTGTTCTAACTTTTGCGTATCCCCTATTGACTCAATCCTTGTTATTCATCTTTCTAATATGAATGCTTCCCTGTGTGGCTGTGTGATGATGCTATTGATAATGTGTTGTTTTACGACTGTGATTTTGTTTGAGTGAGTGAATGTCATCCTGCCCTTGGACCATCTGCGGAGATTGTTTTGGTGTGGGTGTGATTGTTGCTGATGCAGTTTTTGATTCCACCGTGTTGAGGATGTTCTTCTTGAATCTCAGGTACTTCATATGGTTAGTTTCGGTTAAATAATTCTGTTGTACGGTACTTGTTTTGCACTAGAAAAACTATTGGATCAGAACAGCCATCTAATGACACTGTCGAGGTAATTTCGTGTTTTTATGTGTTATATTCTTGAATAGTACAGTGAATGTTATTGCAGATTATTATTATTGTTCCCTTGAATTCCTAATGGAACACAGAGCTTCAACTGCACGTCTCCACTTGCTTCTGTCTTCTGCTGTACTTTTCACCTCCATCCATGTTAGTCCATACTGTTTCAACTCTTCACACGATCCCCTCCATGTCACCCTCGGACGTCCCACTCGCCGCTTCCCTTTCGAGTTCCACTCGAGCTATGGCCTGACGCAAGATGTCACCCAACGGCCTCCTCAGCGAGTGTCCAATCCATCTCCACTTTCTCCTGCATATTTGTTGGGTGATTGGTTCTTGTTTTGTTTCTTCCCATAGTTTCTTGTTGGTGATTCTTTCCGGTTATCTGATCTTGAGTATAAAACGAAGACAGCTGTTGATAAAGGTGTGCAACCTGTTGAAAATATTCTTTGTGACCCGCCAACTTTCTGATCTATATCGGAGAACTGACTTGACGTTTGTATTGAAAATCCGAATTTTGTTGTTGATGCAGGCTGAGTGACGAAGATTTCCAGATTGGTTTCAGGTTGATGAATGTGTTTCTCGCCTTTCCGATTCTCGATTTGACATCCTCGTCCGTTTCTCCTGTAGTTCAGACAATGCTCCCTAGATTCACTTATCTAGTGAATGAAGTAACCTCTTTCAAATCCCTCCCGTTGATGGTGATTGACGCTGGATGTTACTGCTGCTGTTGTTGTTGGTTGGTTATTTTCATAACCTCCGTCTTGTCTATGTTCACCTGCAGTCCTGTCTTTGCTGCTTCTTCGACCAGTTTGTCGGTTTTTGCTTGTAACTCTTCGATTTTGTGTGACATCAAACATAAATCATCCACACGCGAAATGCAGGTCTTCTAGGTTCTTCACATGAGTCAAGGATATCCCTGTCTTCTCGTTTTCACTGTCTGACGCATTATCCAGTCCACCATAATTAGGAATATCATTGGTGATAATAAGCACCCTTGTCTGACTCCTGTGTTTACTCCAAACGCCTCGCTGAAATTTTCCACTGTGTATCACTTGACATGTGCCGTTGTCGTACAGCTGTTGAATAAGATTGATGAATATTTGGGGTACGCCAAAGTACTCGAGTAGTTTCCAGATGACTTCGCGGTCAACGCTGTCGAAGGCCTTCTCAAAGTCTATAAAGTTGAGGTAGAGGTTTGATTGCCATTCCATGCTTTGTTCGATGATGATGTGTAGAGTTGCAATTTGGTCAGAACGTGATTTGCCTTTCGGGAATCCAGCTTGTTCTGGTTGCAGTTCTGTATCTACTGCTTTTTAATGTTTTTCAGGTATTTTGGGACTGTGAGTAACTTAAGGAAGTTTTAGTCAGCTAGGCAGTTGAATGCAATCCTGAGTTAAGACCATAGCACATCGGTTTCGGTCGCTACAATGGATTTTGCCTGAAATGCAGTGAGTACAATGCCAACACTGATATTTGAAACTCTACAAGTTAAAACTAAAAATATCACAGAACCATTAGGATAATTAAACTGAACTTAACCAGTCTGTCTTTTTTGTGTAACAGTAACTAATTTTGGCGATTAATACAATCATGTTTAATCAAACTAATGCAGATTTATAGTTTAAAAACCTTGATTTACAATGAATCTATTTGTGGTTTAATCTTTATTGATAATTCTAACCTGTGGTTATGATATCTGAAGCATTGAAAAGGAGCCATGTAGAAGTGTTGAATCACCTCTCATTCTTTTTCTGATTGACGGAATCCTATTGGATACATGATTTAGGATGAAAGATGACATTCGGATATATGAACTCACTCTCTAGTAAACTTTTAAGGCACATATTCACAAAACATAAATTAATCTGACCTACTGAATCGACAGGTAAATATGTAATTATATTGTATGAAATGTTTTGCACAAATATATCACATTTTTCAGATACACTGAGTGACCAGCTGTTTTAAACTGGTAAATCTTTTCTGATGACAGTAATACTAAATACATACGTCAGACAAGTCAGTTAGATTAACGAAGAATCATCAGTCTTACAGTGCTTTCACGTACAGATGAGTAAAAAGAAAGCTAAAAAAGTGGTATTCATTTGGCAGTTAGTGAGGACTTTGTACGACAGAGCCAGGAAGCTATGTTCACTGAACAAGGTCGAAGAAGAATAATGTCTCTTTGAGAAATGCCTAAAAAAATGGATATCCTAAGGGATTTATGCAAAAGTATAGCAGAGGAAAAGATAAGAAAGGAAAACACTCAGCTGTAGAAAGGAAGAAAGTGTTTTTTTGTCTCCCATTCAAAGGAGATGCAGTGTCACAAAAGATTGAAAAAAGAATGAAAGGTGCAATAAGAAAAAGAAGCTTCCCTGCAGCTAAACTCATAACATTATACAGCACCACTTCTTCTATAAGCCAGTCGAAACTGGATCAATACCCTGCTGATGTCGCCTCCAACTGCGTTTATGCATTTACGTGCTTTGCGGTAGTAAGTACATCGGAAGAATGGAAAGAACGGCTCCTCTCCGGTTTTCTGTGCCTGAAAGGAAGCAAATATTCTTAGAGTGCAATTACCAGGCACACTGTTTATACTGGTCATCTCGTAGAGATTTCTAAGTCCTTCAAAATATTGAATAGACAAAGGACAGCTTATTTAGTACGATTTGCCGAAGCTATCGCAATCAAACGATTCAAACCAGCCAGACTTATGCATACAGAAAGAGAGTGTGATTAATGTCTCACTGCCTTGGTTACTGAATTTCGGTTTTGATAACATTAATAAGTCATGTAATTCAGTGATCTCAACTCACTGAGCGAATCTCAATCTTATTAAACTGTTTTTTGAGTTTCTATGTGAACCTACAAGCTCTCCTGTCTTTTCTACTTTCAAAGCGTTTAAACTGATGATCAAAACTTAAACTAAAAATTGCAATGCAGCAGCCAATAACAAATATATATAGAACAAATGTGTGACTACAGTGAATAATGAATTGTTCATATATCCTCAAGAACTAATCAGAGATAACCATGTCGAAAGTTTAGCTGTGTTTTTGATAAACAAAATATATAATGGATAAGATTTACGGCTTGAGTGAATGATTTTTATTCATTTGTGTTCTCTGAGGTGATTGATTTAATCACGAAACAACCACTGTCTTCCTAGGCAACATCTTCAGTGGAAGTTCTAGTATAAAGTGAACTTTTCTAAATTCTCCATGAATGATTTATCTGTACCTCCTGACAGCCATTATTGTTATTCCTTGTTAATGTACGACGTTTTTACTGATCGTTTTTACTGACTTCGAACTTGAAATTTCTTGTCATGCAATTTATCAAAAGTCAAAATCAACAGACACACAGATCAGCTAATTAAATATAACAGCAACAATCCAATGAATCACAAAATAAACTTTGTGCAAACAGTGTTTAAAAGAGTTCAGGCACACTATAACATTACAATATTTAAGAGAGATATCTCTTGTCTTCAAGATGAATGGATATTCATACAAGTTCATCTGAAAAAAGGTTAAACTCAAGTCGGAATACAAACAAAAAGCCATCCCCAAAGATCACAAGAAAATCTATCCCATGAAATATACAAAGAAAATCTCTGAAATAATGGTTAGGACACCAAAAACACTTGAAATAGACATGGCGAATTAGCCGACACAATCACCTCATTCAATACTGTGTAGACCTAAGGATCAATTGCAAACACTGCGATAAACAGTGCATCAGTTAAATTGGGTGTCTACGTTGACTTGGAATCCAAGAACATAAATTAACTGTGACGAAAAGACACGATATGTATTCTTTTATATTATTGCGTATAAACAATTACAGACACCAGTTTGATGGCGAAGGTTTAGAAATTGTAAACAGAGGAAAAGCAAAAATGTCAAAGAATTTCAAGAGGCCTAGGATTCAAATGAATCAGTGATTAGCAAACACATTACTATAGATCATTTTGCCAAATAATAAAAAATATTTTAACTGATTCAGACTGCCCATTAAAATGGTTGCTGAACAAAGAATATTCTTTTCGATAACTTCATCATCAGGTTCCAAAGTTATATATGCATAATGGTGAATGAATTAGTGTTGTTAACAATATTAATGTTTAAGTAACGTCAAATCACTAATACTGATATCAATGGATTACAGTTTGATAGCATGGACGTGACAGTACACTGAATATCAGACAAATTTGGAAAGATAATGGTACAAATTCATGAATTCATAGTCTCTACTGAAGACCAGGGCAGTAGTAGTGGCTGAACTTGCTTCTTGTGCGCACAAAGCACTGGTTGTTTCACGCGAACCGCGATAGCCTCTACTGTTTAGAGTATGCGGTACGTGGATGTTTTTAGCAATTTATTTGGTACCCGGTAGATGATAGAGAAAGATTCTCCAATGCTGGTATGAAAGCTCAAATTCCAAGTCAAAAAAAATTAGCAATAAAGATGGAAGTTAAGAACTAATTACTAAAGAAATTATCAGGAGATACAGTTATATTAGTCGTAAGGAATTTGATTAAGTTTACTTCATATTAAAGCTTCCCCTTTCGATGTTGTCTAGAAGGGCTATGAAAGTTTTGCGATTAAACCAACTGGCTCTGAGAACACAACGAAATCGAAAACAAAATGTATGGAGAGGCAATCCACATAACTAACGACTCCTCGCGGTTAACTTTTCACTTCGTAATATTACCTATGTGATATGAGGGCATCAGAATACGATAAATCACAGGAATCTTGTGATTTATCACTTAATTCCTCAGCGGTACTTTTAAATTTATCATAAAAATGAGAAAGCAGTGTACATTTATAATCGATTGTCATTCTCAATACATATTTAGGTATAAGGGTTACTGTTAATGCAAAGATCAACTTGAAATACACCGTATCCTTTACAGAAATGCATGTGAAATTGTTTAACTTCTAACCTATATGTCGATTTTAACCTAAGACTATGCGATTGCTTCCTTTTTTAATCCATTGGATAAATACAGTACAATACAAAAATTCTGACTGAAAACTTTTGACACTTTGATATCATTAAAAAAAGGGCAAATATGCACTTAATGTTGCCTACCTACCTACCTACATACCTACCTATGGAGTGCTGAAAATGTTTCTGATGTCACGAATAGGTAAGGTGAATACGGCCCTAAAAGTTGAAAATTATCCGTAATCAGATGTGTAAATGCCATCTATCTATATATCTCTCTTTAGTTCTTTTTTTTCATGCTTAATTTTCCTACAATCGATCTGGCTTTTGGTACTTTTACCCGCATAGCAAAAAGGTAGTGTAGTAGATATGTGAGATGTGAAATGTTAGTAAACGTAATACGCAGAAAATATTCCGGGTATTACAAGGCATACTTTAATTTTTCCTACATGTGCCTATTTGAACACATGATATGTCTAAAAACTAAGGAATTTAATGATCGTTAAACGCATGATAGTGCAATGTTTTTCGAAAAATTGTAATTTATGTGTGTTTATTTTCAGTGGAATTAAGCGGTTTGATTTAAGATTTTCTCCGTTTTAGGATTAGCAAGTAAAGGGATAAAATGTTCCATATAACATTTGAAAACAAAGCTTTTCATGTAATTTTATTCGCGTATATCTATCTATTTCATACCTTTACATCAAATGATAATAGACTGCAATTAAGGAAGGTTGATATTTTCACATATGCTTGTGTAATGTTGATTTTCCAATAATGTAACTATTTTCGGAAAAGGATAATTGATTATCAGGCTCGTCATTGATTTGTATTATTATTGTTCCCTTGAGTTCCTAGTGGAACAAAGGGCTTCAACTACACGTCTCCACTTGCTTCTGTCTTCCGCTGTACTTTTCACCTCCATCCATGTTAGTCCATACTGTTTAGACTCCTCTTCACACGATCTCCTCCATGTCACTCTTGGATATCCAACTCGCCGCTTCCCTTTCGGGTTACATTCGATCATTGGCCTGATGTGCGATGTCACCCAGTGGCCTTCTCAGTGAGTGTCCAATCCATCTCCACTTTCTCCTTCATATTTGTTGAGCGATTGGTTCTTGTTTTGTTACTTCCCATAGTTTCTTGTTGGTGATTCTTTCCGGGCATCTGATCTTCAGTATAGAGCGAAGACAGTTGTTGATTAAGTTCTGCAACAGGCTGTTGGAAATATTCTTTGTGACCCGCCAAGTTTCTGATCCGTATAGAAGAACTGAATGACTTGACGTTTGTATTGAAAATCCGAATTTTGTTGTTGATGCAGGCTGACGAAGATTTCCAGATTGGTTTCAGGTTGATGAATGTGTTTCTCGCCTTCCCGATTCTCGATTTGACATCCTCGTCCCTTCCTCCTGTAGTTCATTGATTTGTACCAGATTTATATAAATTGAATAATTTCAGGGTATCCAGTGATTGGAGGCAATCGGACACAGGGAGCCTTCGACCTAGTTTTCCGCGCTAGTTACCACTCATCAGTTAGCAAGGCATATCTGCAGCGTTAAAGGAAGTCATATCTCTCCTAAGATTCTAACCTGTGTGATCCAGTGATGCAGTCAGAGATGTTAGCATTGAGCTATTCAGGCTAGCGATTGACTTCGTTAGGACAGTATTGGATATTTTTGACTGGACAATAGTGGGTAAGTAATACCAACAATTCATGGTGCATCGTGATGGCGAGCCACCTAGCATGGTGACCATATTGCAGTCTTGACTGACAGAATTCAGTCTGTGCGAAAGAAAGGACTAGACACATTACAGTAGTTAATGACTAGTATCCAATCTAAAATGAATAATTTTTTGTTTATATATATGGATGTAGATATATATCGCAGAAAACTATTAGTGTACACTGTAGTGAACTAGCAAAAATAAATTAACAGTAATTTAACTTCATCTCAAAAACAACACCAGTTGTTTTCATATTCACATGATCTGATGACTAGGCACCAGTAAAGCTTAGCCTATTTTATGATTTCGGAGAAACAATGAGGATATATAGTATATCTGAAAGTTGTAATGTATCTAAGAAACATTATTAGCATTTTGATGTAGTTGCGTTCTCTGAGCTGAATAGTTAATTTGCGAAGCTTTCATTGACCTACTAGGCAACATCCTCGGTGCATACTTCAAGTTGAAATGAGCTTCTAGATTTCTCCACGAGTTTATCAGTCGTCTCCCCTAGTGACCGCTTCGTCTTCGTATCCATGATCATAAGCTAGCCATCAAAAAACATGACATCCATTCCTTCATATCAATACATACAGACAACCACGGACATTAATTCCACAACGTTCAAATATTAGACAGAGCAGACACCAAGAATGCTAGAGAATTTTTAGAAACCAGCCTAGTATTCCAGTGAATCATCAATCAATAGACACATCGAGATAGACAAAATTTACCAACCGAAAAGAAGGCAACCTCACACACAATGGGTCAAAGTTCAAATCAAAGAAACAATCAGTTCCAATACCAATACAAGTAGCCTAGTGGGTATGAAAACACACAAAAACAACCAATCACGTTCAAGGTCACCAGGAGAGATGATTTATAAACTCGTGGAGAAATCTAAGAGCTCACTTCAAAATGAAGTATGTCCTGGGGATGTTGCCTAGTAGGGCAATGAAAGCTTCTCAAATAAACCATCTAGCTAGCTTAGGGAACACAAGTACATCAAAATCATCCACCTGAGCTACAAATCTTCTCCACCGTATTTTGGGCATTCTAATCACATGAGTACTTGTCGTACGTATTCATAGAAAAGGCAACAAGGCGCGAAGGGTCAAAACGTTATATATATATATATTTATAGCACATCCATGATCAGATTGCTTGGAGTGTCTTGCACAAATACAGTGTATATTTCAGATAAATTTCGTCTTTTTATTCTGTCAAAATTCATAGAGTCAGATAGCTGCTTTGAAATAAATCGTCTTCCAAAACTTGAAAATATGATACAGTAACTGTGTAAAAGCTTTGTTTTGAGTACTGCAGTGTTTTGCACACCTGGCAGCCTAATTGTGAACCTTTAACTGTCCTTCAGAACTAACTTCACTCTGAATTGCGAAAAAAGCTTCTCAGTTAAACCGTTCAACCCAAAGAATGTCAGGGAATAAATGTTTGGAAAATTCCTGCCCATTGATCTCATTGCAACAGTTATACTTTTTTAGATATTCTGACTAAAGCTATAATTATTATCCATTTTTCTCCTGGACTCTATATCGATGATCTAGCGTTTGCAGACTATATGCTGACTCAACCGCTAATATTTGTCTTTGTTCCTGTTTGCTCCCTAATTTTAATGCTTCTCTTTGTGGTTATGCGATCCATTGATAGTGTCTTGTTTTTAGAATTGCAATTTATTTTGTGAATCAAGGTGATTCTGATCTTGGACCGTCTGCGGGAAGCGTTGGTGTGCGATTCCTGTGGACAGATTTTCGGTCCCACGTTGTTGGAAAAAATCCAACTAGGAAATAAATCGTTGCCATCTTTTTAAAGCTAAAGCCGGTTTTCAGAATGTTCGTATTAGGGTAATGCAGTCAATGTACTAAATGATCTTTTAATAATGATAGCTTTATTCTGAACATTGTAAATATAATGCACAGACTTTTCGGTGTAATTTATCGCCTAATACCCTCTGTTTGACCAACATCTTCAAGTGAATTAGTAATTGACAGTAAAGTGCGTGATACACTGCTGTTTGACCTGAAGCAAAAACTAGTCCCATATGAGGGTCTTTTGACTCCTTCAAGAAACGCACAATATTTGGTTGAAAGCCAATTAAAAAATGCTGCAGAAGTACATTTTGAAATCCAAGAACATAATAATAATATCTGAATAATTGAGGAATACAGGTAATTAGCCTTATTTCTCAAGCAGTGGCAGTTTGTACTAAAATCTCATTTATTAGGATACGTTGTCACTCACGATTAAACTTTTTCTCAAGTTCAATAGAAATTTGCGAGTCAGTAGGTTGTAGATATTTTAAATATCTATAAGAGCAGAAAACACCATTAGGGGTCATATTTTAATAGACTAGAGCAAACTGTACAAGGGAAATTATTTGGGATATGTAATGATGGAGTACTTTGGTAGACCAGGTATTAAACAGACCTCCAATTAAGTATCTTTAATTTAAGAAAATCATCAAGTTATTAGTTGCGATCAGTTATAAACAGTCCAACCGCTACTCCTTTTTTCAGTGCTTCCCTATATCCTACTAATTCTCCCTGGTTTTCAATGCTTCTCTAACTGATATTAATCCGTGATTAACTCGCAAAAACAAAACTTATCCTTACAAAAAAACAATAGAAAAAGAATGTTTATTTCGAATTTCGTATCTCTATGTAGCAAAATAATGTACACCTTATTATCAACGCACCATGTGCACAGATCTTCCGTATCATGCTACTTCTGCCCTTCCTTCATATTGTGTTTCTCTGTGTTCTTTTAACGCCTCCCATGTATCTCCACAATTCTGTATCATTTGCTTTCTCTCACTTCAAATCAATCTTCCTGTTACTTGAAAATTTTATGCCGATGAACTTCTATTTATATATTACTAATAAATCTTATCAGTAGCACACACCACGATAATACTATTACTCCATATCTTCAAATTAAATAAAATTCATGACCTATACCTTCTTTCTCGTGAGAGTGATTAAATTACCTTTCTCTTCCTTTTTTAATTTGAAACTTCAAGTCTGTGAAAATACTCACTTCTTTCCCTAAAACTGAGCTAAGCAAACTGGGTTTTTTTTAAAAATAATATCGTCCATTAGACAGAAGTAAGCAGAAACACCAGTAGTAGCTGTTAATGATTAAACTAGTAAGAAGTAGATGAAAAGCAACAAAAATTCTCAACGGAAGTTAGAGTATTTCCATGGTGTCTTACAAAAAACTACATTTAACCGCAGACATTATTCACCCCAGATGTATATCTCAGACTGCATAAAAAGAATGATATGTGCTATAATTATGACACTGTAGAAATGTCAAAATCAGAAATTGTCTAGACATATTTTAAAATACATAAGAAAATTAATTAAAAGTTAATCTCATTTGTTAGTACAGTTAAAATCTACACATAACAACTTTATGGGAAGAATAATAGTAGTAAAATGCACTGAGCGTAATTTTCTATGAGAATTCTAACTGTGATCTTCTGAACACTATCTTATACAACTACAGGCTGGCACATTTTTTAAAAATAAATGTTTATGAATATTGATGTTGTGAAAGTGATAGCGTTATTTATGTTAGCGAACTAACACACTGAAACACCAGATAAAAATTTCATCTCACAATTCGATGAGCGCGGACATATTTCTATGAGTATCGATAAGATTTTTGAGCACAAACCATCGTTTTCAACTTCTAGACATTCTCCAGGCACTGATATTATGTTCAATGCATATTATCATTACTATTTGTTCTAAGTTTATAAACATTTTACTCTCTGGATGTTGTCATAGAGACAATTTACGAGAATCCATCACCATAGTAAGTTTACATGACTAGACATCAACAGTGCATAAGAATTTGTTACAGGATTTCATCATGAGCTGACATTGGTTAGAGAACCATTGGAAAACCTGGGAGTACCGGATAAATGTTTCGTCCGACCAGTTTGAGACTCTTCAATGCTACGCACCCACCACCAGGGTTCAGACCCACGACCTTCTGGTTACAAGGTGAGCTGGTAAACCATGGGCCGTTGGATCGAGTCCCAGTGGATCACCTTGTAAACAGAAGGTCGTGGATTTGAACCCTGCTGGTGGGTGCGTACTGTTGAAGAGTCTCACACACACAAACTCGAAGACTTGCAGGCGAAAACCAACAAACTGGCTAAAAAGAGGGGCAACAAAGACAGCACTCCAGGTGAACATTCAGAAGACGGAGGTGATGAAGATAACCGGCGAACATCAGCAGCAATCAGGAACAGAGACACAGAGATTTAGCAGAAGTTACTTCCTTCACTTATCTAGCCAGGAAGCATCGTTTCAACTACAGGTGGTCGGAACGGATGAAGATGTCAAAACCAGCTAGGATCGGAAAGGCAAGATACGCCTTCATCAACCTGAAACCTGTTTGGAAATCTTCTGTACTACAGCACAAAGAACAAGATTTGGATTTTCAACACAAATGTGAAACCAGTCAGTTATTCTATACTTTCACAGACTATCACAATAAAGGATTTCCAAGGCTAGTGCAGACTTTTATCAACAGCCGCCTTCTTTGGCTCCATACTGAAGGTCATATGGCCAGCCAGAAATAATTAGGAACAAGAAACTCTGGTTGGCACCAACCCATCAATCAAGATCCGATCGCTCAACAAATATATAGGAGAAAATGGAGGTGGATCTGAAATCCATTGAAGGGGCCGTAAAATGACATCGCGTGCCAGGCCGTTCAGTGGAGTCCAAATGGGAAGCGACACGTGGGTCGTCAATGCGTGGGTGAAATGGAGGAGATCATCCGAGAAAGAGATGAGAGAGTTTGAGTAATTGGGAACCCAGCAGAAGAGGATCTTTGTTCAAGATCAGATGGCCAGCCAGAAAGGCTCAGCAACAAGGAGGGATCCCTGGGAGCTAACTAACGAACCTGGAGCCAATTTTTAGCAAACATGCAGGAAGAAATGGAGGTGGATTAGCCATACTATGAGAAAACCATCAAGTGACATCAAACGGCAGGTCATCACTCTAGTGGAACCCGAATGAGAAGCGGCGAGTTGGTCGTCATTGCAAGGGTGCGGTGACGTGGTAGATGTCATGCGAATAGGAGATGAAAGCATGTTGGCAGACGTGGAGCCAGGTGAAAATGTTGGCGGATAACTGAACGCACTGGAGACGTGAGGTTGAAGCCCTGTGTTCCTCTAGGAACTAAAGAAAACAATAACAATCTTCCAGGATGCTGAAGTAAAAAATTCATCTCTTGTGCGGCAGATATCAGTCGTTACTTACTGAGAATTTAAATTTCCCATTTGTTTGTTTTACCTGGTAGAAATGATCGGTGTGGTGCGCATTTGCGGCAGGCATGTCAACACAGATCATTCATTTCAATCCAGTGGAAAAGAACAAAAGGCGAATTTGAACTTTGAAACACGACAAAAAAATACATTTTTTGTAACCCTTTTAGGATTAACGGAATTATCCTACAACTCTCTACCACTAAATTCAAGTATGTAGTGAATGAGAATTCTTAAAAACTTAACAAGAAATGGCTTAGATAAATAATTTCAAAATGGCTGTGAAGTACTTCCATATTTGTGCATCAGTCTCACAGTATTAATCGCGAAGAAGTAGATGCTTCATCAGTTCACTGGATATCATTGTATACGGGTTTTATTATTTCGTAACATAAACTACTGCCTGAAATAAAGGTCTTCATTAAACGTGTCTTTATTTGAGGAGTGTATGAGTCCAAGAAATGAATCGACTTATATTTATAATTAAAATTATTAGTAAATAAAGATAAATGGGATGCATCAACAGTGATGACTTTTGTGAAACAGAATGCTTTATTCACTGTTAGAACTTTGAATTGAATAGATTACTTGCGTTAAGGAATTTCAGGCAAAATTTTTATGACGATTGAACAAAGGTCATGAAAGTTTCTGTATGGCTGACTGAAACGACTACATGAAATAGCTGTATGACTGAAATGTGTTCACTACAACTGGAGAAAATTTCATGTAACTTTGCTTCTTAGGTAATTATGTTCCTGGAGAAAATCTTGACCATTGACAACCTCATACCAAATGAAAAACAGATGACTAACAAGTGTAGAAACCATTTCTTTAAGCTGTGGATTTAAAACCATGTGTTGCCACAGAGTAAATTCATCTGAAAACACCCAAAGAACAAACAGATTTTCAAGGGTTGATTTGTGAGAAATTGATTTGTTTCAAGTTTTATCAAGGAATTGAACCAGTAGAAACCAGTAAGGGGTACTGGATGACTGTGTCTCCCTAATTCAGGCCTCTTCATCATTACACACCCACCAGGGCTCGAACCAGGAACCTTTCGGTTGCAAAGCAACCTCGTAGACCATTCAGCCAGCCCATGAATACCAACTCTTATCAGCTAGTAGTTTTAGCACCACCATGGGGCAATCTCATGAGCGAGGATTTGCCTTCACTCGTAGCATGGTGGTCCTGAGTGATCATGACATCCCAATGATTATCTTACTGAAATCACTCCTGTGATCAAATTTTTTTTATTCCTTCACGTTTCCAATGTAACATAAGGCTTCAAGCTAGAGTTCTGACGTTTCTGTAGCAGTGTGTATTTTTACAGAATGGGGTTGCTAACCTCATGCTCAACCTTTCTTCTTTACCAGCATTTTCATTTCTGGCTTAGTGACGCATAGGAGTGTGACGGCCGGGGATCAAACCCTGGACCATGTGATGGTTGGCAAGCGTCCTAACCACTGTGCTACCGACGTACAAGTCATCAATCTTGAAACGAAGCAAAATCCCCACAATCTCTAGTTACTGATCTATAGGCGGAAGTTGCTTGGAGTTCTGATGAATAATCGTGACCAGCAGGTTACACCATGTCGGCCCTAAGGACAAATCCTCACTGATGACACTGTATGGTGGTTAGTCTGAAATCATGAATTAGTGAAAGTTGGGGATCCATAGGTTGGACATTGGATCGGGTTCCAGTGGCTGAATGATCTACGACCATGCCTTGTAACCGGAAGACCCTAGTTTCGAACACTGGCGGTGAGTGCGTCCTGTCGAAGAGTCACAAACTAGGAAGAAACAGGTGTCCAATGCTCCATGGTTTCCAGTACTTCTGTAGTTGATATCAAACTTGAAGTAGACTTTATTATTAGCATCATCTGTTTTCCTGTAAATTTACATTTTTAGATAAAGGCAGAATACATGTTCACCACTTATACATTTTGTTAACAGGAAAAAAGAAACACAACTGATTTTAGACCATTTAACTTGCCAGCGATAAAAGTCATTCTTCAGTTATCACAATACATAAAACTTGATATAATCACGTGGAAATTTATTTTGTTGTTGTGGTCGTTAACTGACGCTTTATTTCGGAAGTCAATTTTACATAGTAATGCCTAAAAGTAGATAAACTATGTCAAGGAATAGTTTGTACAGGCAATAAAAAAAAAGAAGGCAAGGGAATTCATCCAAAAAACAGAGAGAATAAATAATTTCTTGTTTATAGTTATGTAATGAATAAGATGTATGCTGGTATTTATGCATTTTTTTACTTTAAAGTGATGCATCATAAACATAATTATTGCTATCACGAGGTATGATGATATTGTGGATATATATATAAATGCGTGAGGTATATAGTAATCACCGCCCATCCCCCCTTCCGCTTTCAACACAACAACAAGGGTCGATGTAAAAAAAAGATGAATTAAAAGCAGGCTAAAACTTGGTGGGAATTCTCTATATTCTGTTGAAATTTATAAAATGACCTATTTTTATTTGTTTCAAATATTTTGATTAAATATTTGTTTTACTAGTTTATATTACTGAAGTATAGAAAACAAATCCTCGGATAAAACTTGACAAAAATTTTTGCATTAATATAGGAGTGCTTTTAAATATCCACTGCTTATAAGTATGGTGTCTGTAAGATTTCATCATGAGCTGACATTGGTTAGAGAGCCATTGGAAAACCTGGGAGTACTGGACAGCTGTTTCAGCAGTACGCACCCACTCTACAAACCAATACTTGAATATCAATGAGATGCTCATTGTGAAGAGGTGACAAGTAGGGTGCAACAGGTCGGGTGTGAGGACAAATACTCGCCGAAGACATTGTTAAGCGGTTGTGCTATATCGTGGATTGGCTGAAGTTAGAATCCATGCACTGGCCATTGGATCGGGTCCGAGTGGCTTAATGATCTACGAGCCCGCCTTGTAACCAGAAGCTCCGGGGTTCGAACCCTGGTGGGTACATACTGATGAAGAGTCTCAAACTAGGGCGAAACAGCTGTCCGTTACTCTCAGGTTCTCTAACCAATGTCAGCTCATGATGAAACCCTGTAACCAATCAATCAAATCCCTACAAACCAATACTTGAATGGTGTCTTTAAATTGAGAGGTTCCAAACACTTTCGGTAATGTACGAAATCCAGTGATAGAGTGTACTCAATTTATGAAACTCCTAAGACTTCGAAGGGTTTATCAACTGATTATAGAATCCTAATGATTAAATAGACATTAATGAGGAATTCGCGCAAATTGTTTGGTGTATTTTGAACGATGCTATATGGTAATGGAAGTTCCTCGATAAATTTGGCGCCGAGAAAGTTATCGAACAAACACATGTTGGAGAATTCAGACTTGTAAAATTTCGATTTCACCCTGAGTTATGTATTTGCTGAAGCAATTCATAGCTTCCTTCCTAATATTGCTCAAACAACAGCAAGTAAGTTATCTTGCCCAATCTATTACACGAAACTCTTTTGAATAGTTCCATTTTGCTGACTCAACAGAATGTTTGATATCTTCTGAAGAAGTTCAACAGATTGATGCAGTCATTAGAACGGACTATCAGCATACCCGAAAAGTTTTGAAAAACAAAATGTAGATAAAGATGTTAAGCCAAAATGGTTTGGCTTACTATAAGACGGTTGGAGGCAGTTGGCAGGAGTTATTTAATGTACTTAAGATTTTCCATCGATTGATTGGACCGAAGTGCTCGGTCTCAGGCTAAAACGTAGGCTCCTTGTGCATATGGTTGGACGATGTATGGTTTTGTTACTTGAAGTGAAGTGGTGGATGGTGACTAGCAGTGGAATCCAGGGTGCGCAGTTTGCCCTATCAATCGATGGAAAAATTTAAATTGAATTAAATAATCAGTATGACCCTTTGCACAAGAGGTGGCTCTCCTGGCCCAAGTGGTCTAGTGAATAACGTTTTAGCGTTTGAAACTATGGGCACTGGGTTCGAGCCTCGATGGAAACACTATCACTCACTGGGGAATGCAGGCACAACCAGATGACGAATCCCAAATAGGGCAGAATACGCATCCTGGATTCCTCTGCTGGTCACCACCCACCAATTGACTTCAAGTTGTCAGGAAGTCTTCAACATACGTTTCGCGCTTCTTGGAACTCACCAGTCAGTAAGGCTTACCCTCAGTCTTAAAGGAATTCATGTTCCCTCTGAGACTAGAACTCATGACATCCAGTGGGTTATAGCGGCCGCATTGGAAGTCTGCCTGACGGAATTCCATTTTCGCTAAACAAAAGGACGAGACTCACGAAACTAGTTACTTAGTACCTGGTGTTTAATCAAAGGAAAGTGTTTTTGCAAAATTGATGACTGTTGGCCACCAGCTTTAACAGGTCAAAAGAGTTTGTGTATCGAACTTGTCAGTTTTTCATTAAACATCACAGAAATTTATCAATGAAGAATATATGTCAGCAGTGTTCTAGTTATTTGTGTATCTCTCCAATACATTGTCTAAAGATGTTAGTATCCATTTGTATCTTTATGTGGAGCTTTCATCACACTGATACTTGTAACTAATAGCAGTTGTTACAAAGTACATATTTAATATGTTTGCATTATATTACAGTGAAAGAACCATCCTAGTTATAGGCTCTGAGGTGGTGAAGACTTGATTGCAGTGATTGTATCCTGGGTATACCTCTTCGATAGGAAGTCTTCTGAATAGATTTGATTTCATCGAATTGTTTCTACAGTGTCTGATGTATCTACTACTTACAATACATTCGCACTAAATTCTTTTCTGCCTAGCCTTATGTGCTCTAATTCCTCCTCGTACTCTACGGGTGTTAAGTTCTCGAGAATTTTCTATAATTTGGCATTTTCGGCTGCTTCAAGCAATTCGATTCAGCTTATGGTAAAATTAAAACAAAAGAATAAGACGCTAGAAGATTTGGATTTCGCGGATGATTTATGTTCAATGTCATACAAACTCAAATGCTTACAAGCGAAAACCAACAAACTAGTACATAAAGCAGTGAGTGATAGGACTTCAAGTGAACATACGGACAGTGGAGGTGATGAAGACAACCGACAACAACAAGCAACAATCACTATCAATGGGAGAAATTGGAAAGAAGTCACTTCCTTCAATTATCTAGGCAGTATCCTTTCAACTAGAGGCGACAGATCATATGTCAGAACAGGAAAGCCAAGTCAGACCTTCAGCAGTCTGAAAGCAGATTGGAAATCTGCTGCATTCAGTAAGCATAGTGAACAAGGTTCGGATTCGCAATACGAATGTTAAGTCAGTCAGTTCTTCCACATAGATCAGAAACTTAGCGCGTCACCAACAGCACCTCCAACAGGTTGCAAATTCTCATCAGCATGCGCATTCACTGAGTGCTGAAGACCAGAGTGGATTGGTAGCAATAGACTCTGGGAATAAAGCAATCAAGAACCCATTGCTCAATAAATATCTTGAAGAAAACAGAGGTGGGTGGAAAACACTTCGATGAGACCGCTGAATGTCATCTTGTAAGAAGAATAACCAACGACTGAAAAATGTAGAGCAAGTTTATGATATTAGAAATTCATTATGCATAATATGGAATGTTGCAACACTTATATTTCGTGTATCATAAAAAAGTAATTACAGTCATGATGTGGCTTTATCGTAATGTATTTACGTGCCACAGGAAATTTCGTCTTTCAAAATCTAATGGTTAACTGGCTAAAAAATTTCCCTCTATGGTTATAGAGATAATGGATAAGAAAACGTAGTAGATAATTTCAGTATTAGAAAGCGAGCTCTGTGACAAGAAGAGTCCTTTGGTTCCTTTTTCTAGCTGATTCCTTCCATCATCTAGTACAGAATTACAGTGCAACAAAGTGCACAACAGTGACACGTTGCTTAGTTCAGTCACCACAATGTTCTCTGATCCACATATTTCGATCAGCGTGTATGCCTTAAGCTCTTCCAGGATTAACATTAACTATAAAATCGCTAAAGTTTAACTGTTTGAGGACTGAACTCATTAATCATTTTGCTTACTGGTGACTAACGTTGGAATTTAGAGTGCACATTTCATCCTATTTGGGACTGCAGCTTAAAACCCTGGATTCCACTGAAAGTCACCATCAGCATTAGAAGAATCACATTAATCCTCATACACCATCGAAGCGTCTTTAGTAGAGGCTAACTTATGAATAGAGACTGGGTACTTTTTGGAACCACAGTAAGTCATAGGGGGAAATGCAAATTAACTCAAAAACTCACTAGCCGTTCCTGACAGACAGATTTATAAATGTATCAATCAAAACTAACAGGTTTTATTTTAAATCAGTGGTAAGTATCAGACAATAAATACATTGTAATTGTGTTCAGTGCAGACTGATAGTACTTAAATCAATTCACAATCATGCGAAAAAAAATAAGATACCATGAATCTTCAATGATTTGAATAGGAAATTACTGGTCACAAAGATGATATCTAGCTAACGAAAGTTTGCCAAATTAGTAATGTCTATCAAAGAGTCTGAATATATGAGATTTTTATGCATAAACCCTGAGGCACAAGTGGTCACCTGATTCTCCGTCATATTTACCTTGAGGTACTAGTTTTATGCTTATGGCACTACACATTCGTTTTATGCTGTGTATTCTGGGTAAATACAGAAATAAAGTTATGCTTATATAGATTCTCTGTTTTCCCCAGAAGCCTTTGAGGGTTTGTTTTACTATTTCAAATGATCTAATTTGAACGGATTAATGCATAATTAATTTTCGATTGTATTACACGTGATAATCAATCAGTAGGAGCATATTTACAGTGATTTATTGTATAGGATTTCATTACAACGTAGGAGTTTCTATTTTAAACTTTTGTGAACCATGAGTATAGACACAATCGACATTACACACACACATACGAGGAATACTTTGTTGGGATCAAGATATGTCCTATGAAACACATTCATTCTTTTTCTTTGAATACGTGAAATCGGTTACAGGATTTCACCATAAGCTGACTTCGGTGACAGAACCATTGAAAAACTGGATAGCGACTATCCGTATTCACTTAGGTGGTTACCTGGGATTCTAGTTGGAGGTCGTGTCCAGAGGGGTAGAGTAGGTCGGGTGTGTAGAAAAATACTCGCCGATGACATTCGCCACTGGTCGCGTTATGTCGTGAATTGGCAGAAGTTAGAATCCATGCACTGACGATTGGATCGGGTCTCAGGTGCTTAATGGTCCACGCGGTAGCTCGCCTTGTAGCCAATAGGTCCTGAGTTCGAACCCGGGAGGTTGGTGCTTACTGACGAAGAGTCCCAAACCAAGATGAAACAGCTATCTGGTGGTAGTCGCAGGTTTTCCAGTGGTTCTGTAACTGATGTCAACTTATGATGAAATCTTGTAACGAATCAATCAGATCCCTACAAACCAAACCAAACTTGATTATCAGTTGATTCAATTATATAATTTTATTTTAGTTTCTACCCGATAAACGCTTCTCGTATTAGGTAATTGTCACCTAAAACCCAAAGTTTTGATGACTCACTTTTAGAAATATTCCTCTTGTTGCTATGACTACCTATTATATATATGTGACTGTAGAGTTGGAGAATGATATCTCTGCAAAGATTAACTCTTGTTTAACGCCTCCTTTTTAATATGACTCAGTGGGAACTTTTAAGCTAGTGAATTATTAGGCAAAGTCTCGAATGAGAATGCTACTGTTAAGTATAAGCAACATTTTAGTAAGAGAAACCACCTGCTAATATACACAGCAACAGAGAAATGCAGGCTAATCTTTAGAGAGTCATAAATGGAAGCTGTTACTTAACTGTTATTTATAAGTGCTTAGATTTCAATTCCTTTTGAGTTGCCACATGTAAAGAAATCTGCTACCTAAAACCGTATTAAGGATATGTATTTACTTTAGGAAAAATAAAAAAATAATGCTTCTCATGCTGCCATTGCATGAAGCGTGAACAAAGTATTAATAATTATTCAAGGAGTCAATAAATGCTCAAATAGAGCATTCATAACTCTTACGTAAAGTACACGGTAATAGTATTAATTATAATAATAAAGTAGGTAGAGAACTTACGACTTTGGCCTTTTATTCTTTGAATGTCGTAGAATTTCGTATTCTACTAACGATAAGTCGATGTTATCCTTCACCAACTGTTTTAAGAACTTTCTACTTCGCGCCCATCCATAGTTATATCCCAGTCTAATATAAAAAGAGAGAATGGAAAGTAAAATTTAAAGTACTGTAAGGTTTTGCATAAAAAACCACAAAAATCTCAGGTAAAATTATGATTTAGGTTAAGGAATGGAACTACAAGGTTTGATCTAGAGGATCTGAGACTAACCTGTAAATCAATTTAACTTATGCAGCGATTTACCAATCTGCTGTATGAATATTATGTATGTGACTGTACATTCATTATAATGACAATAACTACTTGTTAATTTCGCGACCCACCTATGGTTACACCGAATCAAAGACGAAATATCTGTTGATTTAGTGGGTGAGCCACCTACTGCAGTATGTAGAGCATGCGGTCAGCATTCTTCAGTCGACTGGTTCAAGAACTATCACGATATTGGTTTTCATTTAAACTTGACCACTTAATTCATTGCATCATGTAATTTTGCGGGTTTCATACCAATCCAGATAGCTTGACCACTGTTCAAACATAAAATTGACCGTCAAAACGATGTGTCAATCCCCTTCACATTCAGGATGGTAGTTTCAATGATCACACTTCATAGTTATGGTGAGTGGAGAGCTGAGGTCTGTAGTCGTTGCAGATCACCTTTATTTTAGTTCAAGAATCGTAAATTTTATCGTTTTTTGCGCTTTATATCCTTTCTGAAGGATTTAATGAAATGCTGTGCATATTCCAGAAAACTGGGAGTTTCTTTACTATTTGTGGCAAGAAGAAAATGAAAGTGAAACGGCCGTAACCATCCTTAAAGTTACACAGCGGTGAACCGAAGTAAACTAGTGGGATTGTGCAGAAACTCTGATATACACAGTCTGTGCCACTATACATTTAAGGAGGCGAAAGTAGGTATTTAATTATTTTCTCTGCGAAAGAATTTGAAATCCTTGCTATTTTTAGTCATGGAAGTCGTCTTATCAGTGAAAAAATGTTTAGAACTGTTTTGCATCGGATTTATGAGGTATTTACATCAGTGAGGTATTTAAACTGACAGATTTCTAAATAAATTATGAAAAGATGTATGACTTTACATAGTCTTCCACCAGCTTATAGTGGCGCATTATTATTAATATTGTATCCTTTAATTCCTAGAGGAACACAGGGTTTCAGCCGTGCGTCTCCGTTGCGTTCGGTTCTCTGCTAGAGTCTTCACCCACCTCCAAGTCTGTCCATATGCTTTCATCTCCTCTTCCCATGACCGCTTTCAAGTCACCCTTAGACGACCAACTTGCCGCTTCCCTTTCGGGTTCCACTCGAGCAATGGCTTGTCTAGTGATGTCACTTGATGGTTTCCTCAGAGTATGGCCAGTCCACCTCCATTTCTTCCTGCCTATTTGTTTCACAATCGGTTCCTGGTTGGTTCGCTCCCAAAGATCTCTGTTGCTGATCTTTTCTGGCCGGCCATCTGATTTTGAGTATTGAGCGAAGACAACTGTTAATGAAGGTCTGTAGTTTGTTTGAGATGCTCTTTATGACGCGCAGTGCAAGTCTCTGATCCGTATAGTAGCACTGACTTCACAAAACAGTAAATAACAAATAAAATCGGAACACATAATAGTACCACAGCGCCAACTATGTGATCAAAGGTTGATTTATGCATATTGTGAGCGTCTTTTATATATTTTGGTGCAGTTGTGTCCTCTGAGACGCATGGTTTAATTACAAGTGATTCTTCAATCATTGAGCGCTATCTGCCTCTCTCTGTGACTAACATCAGCTACCAGCGGAGTGATTACCGTGAACTCGTTTCTGCCATGAACTGCGAAATGTAGAATTCTTTACATACAGTACAGTGGTGCACCTCATGTTTTCAGGACAAAGACTAACAGTGGAATTCAGGGCAGTCATTTTATCTGATACGAGACTCGTCATTTGGATATACCTGCAATCCCAAGTTGGTGATAGTGTCCCCATTTAGACTCGACCCTCTATCTGTCGTTTTAAACCAATTAGGCCACTTGGGCCACAATAATTACCTGTCACTTAATGACTACCAGTCAGTTATTTATGTTAATTTTGCATTTCCCATTTTTATCGGCTACGCTGGACCAAAATGTTTGGTCTTTGTTGACATTTCAGCTACCACTACAAACGCTCCGACGATGTCCGGTAACTCGGTAGAGTTGACATATCAACAGGTACCAAACATTTAGGTCCAATGTAACCAATAAATGGGAAATACGATTGTAACCTAAACAAATAGTGTCGTTGAGTGTTTATATCTCACTGAAACATTTCAAGAGGACAAATTTTTCAACAATTGTAGATCCATAAATGTCCATAAATGCCATAGACAGGAAGGTAAATCAAATATAATTTTGAATACTTCTATTTTGATAATTAGAGAACACGATTAAAGCAAATAAATATTTTTGATAGTTTCTTATCAGTCTTTTTAATTGGATAATTAAATTACTAATACTATTAACTAATATACTTAATGGAATTAAAGTTTAGATACATCAGTTGACGGATAATAATTAAGGTGACAGTAATGATAATAACAAGGATAAATTCGGGAAGATGTTTATATAATCTAAATAGTCAGTTATTGTGAATACATAAGTAAAGTGCATATATTTGAAGGCGTGGTCACGCTAACATTAAGCCTTCTGGAATCTCTACCAACCTGTGTGATGCATATACAAGTTACGAATGAAAACGATGCTAGATTTTCAAAAATAAGTCACTTTTGTCAATTTAGCGCATAAATTTTAAAATTCTATCAACGATAATGGAAACGAGATGGCCTGAAGGCACACCACTCATTCTACTCACTGCTTTTACGTCTCCCCTCAAAGTAACAGAATCTTTTTTTAAGCAGCTCAAGAAAGAATAAGAGGAAGCAGTAAAGAAAAGAGTTTTTTTATTTCTTTACGTTCCCAGTGGAACATAGGGCTTCAAGCTGGAACTTTAAAGTTTCATTAGCAGTGTGATTTATATATTTATGGGATGAGTTTTCTAGCCTCATGCCCAACCTTACCTCTCTACCAGTCTTATTACTGACTTAGTGAGGAAAATGAGAGTGTCGGCCGGGAATCGGACCCCGAACTAAATGTGTGGTTGGCGAGTATTCTAACGCTGTACCACCGACGCACAGAGGAAAGAGTTAAGAAGCGGTAAGAGAAAAAGCAGAGTTTTGTCATCACCTTGACAGCAAAATATTGTGTTACCAATCAGCAGAATGCTTAAAGACAAAGAGAGATCTAACGAAAGACTTCATCCAAGGCATGTGACATTTTGATTGACTTCTATTTTCAAATTCCTTAAAGTTTATTTCAGTCCTGTTTATGTTTGAGAGGAAAAAATAAGATTTTACGAGTTGATCACGGACTGATATCAGTTAGAGAACCATTGAAAACCAGGGAGTACTGGACAGCTGCTGTTTCATCCTAGTTTGGGAATCATCGGCAGTACGCACTCACTGGGATTCGAACCCAGGACCTTCCGGTTACAAGGCAAGCTCGTATACCATTCAGCCACTGGGACCCAATTCAATGGCTCATGAATTCTAACTTCTACCAATTCGTGATTTTAGCGCGACCCCAAACTATAGAAAAAATAAGAGTTTGAAATTTGTATTGTTGCAGTTTAAGACCATTTTCCATGGGCTTTTATTCGTTTTGGCCCTTTAAAGCTACAGTTATGGAAAACTCAGGTCAACAACATACTTAAAAAATTTAGATTCCTCAGAAAGAAGCAAGCCATACGTGAAATAAAAAAGAAACAGAAGGAAGAGGAATGGTAACTTGGGGATCATGGGCTCCAGTAATCCAAGTAGTGGAAACCTTTCTTTTGCATACAATGCATTTCATTCTTTCTAAGAAACAAGAATGTAACCAGTTATCAGTCCAGAACGTAATCTGTTTCCTAGCAAGCTTATTTAATAAAAGAAGTCTGTGCTATCAGTTAAGAGTGGATGTGTAACCCAATGAAAAACTCAGCTAGTGTATTGAGCATCTTTGTCTAAACTGGTAAAATAATTGTGATGCAAGGACTAAGCATTATTCACAAATTTTCTACTATATTTATACCGACTTTGTTTCACACCACTGGAAGCCTTAAGTAAAACTTCAAGTTCAAGTAGGTACAATTCCGTCTATGGATTCATTTCTGTAGACGTAGAAGAAAAGGTTATTCTGAACAATGCTTCAGCTCAGTCTTCATTGTTCTGAATATCTAAACTCATACGTCTATGAAACTCCAACACTGATTAAGCATGCAATTCTATATTAGTTTGTTTATCATGTTGATCACACATTTAAACAGTATTTTTTATTGAATGACACTTCGAAAGCAATTCATTGTTTAAAATCATTGTAGAGCGTTACTCAACAACTTTGAAATTTGGTTTGTACTGTTGTGGTTCTTCTTTCACACTAGCAGTATGCGTAAGAGAATTCTTCAGATGTCCGAACAGGTGTTGGATCAATTCTACTTCAATAAACAATTTCATAAACAGATCGAAATTACATAAGACTACGGCTACACCTAAAACTGTTTATTAAGTATCCTCACCAAATGAAGAAAGACATCCATAGTGCAACCGTCTTATGCTTAAATTTCATGGCTACCAACCATAATGTCCTGTTTTAACTGATGTATTGGATTGAATGTAGCATCAATGGCAGTATACCGATCCATTACCTGAAAGCCCTGTTACTACGATGCACCTTAAACGTAAACTGATGTACGTGGGGATTTATTTATCTTCTCGAAAACTAGAATGCATATTGACCTATATCAGACGTGTTGGACAGTACACCAGTTATTCGTACCATTATTGTAACTAATAATTCATCACTGTTATTCTTAAACCCTGTCTGGATTTAAATTAATAATTTTTACTGTTTCGCAACATTCTAAAATGTGGCTTCTTAACTTCTTTCGGAGATGAAGAACTGATATCCCCGTCACATTCTGGTTGCGGTTTCGATGTAAAGCAAACTTAGAATAGCCCCAGGGAATTTCAGCCATCCCTCCTGGATATTTACCCAAGGCTTATCCTACTTTAGTATGGTATTACCTACCATAGCACTAAAGATAGGACTCCAGGTGAACATAGAGAAAACGGAGGTGATGAAGATCCCTGGCCAACAACAACAACAGACAGCAATCAGCAAAAATGGAAAGAACCTGAAAGAAACTACCTCCTTTACCAACTTGGGAAGCATTGTTTCAACTACAGGCGGAACTGACGAGGATATCAAAGCAAGGATCGGGAAAGCAAGGCAAGCTTTCATTACTCTCAAGTCTGTGTGGAGGTCAACATCATTCAGCGTCAAAAATAAAATCGGGATTTTCAACTCCAATGTGAAGTCAGTGCTACTATACGGATCAGAGACTTGGCGTGTCACAAAAAGCACCTCAAACAAGCTACAGACCTTCATCAACAGATGTCTTCGCTCAATACTCAAGATCAGATGGCCGGAAAGGACCAGCAACAAAGATCTCTGGGAGCGAACCAACCAGGAATCGATTGTGAAACAAATAGGCAGGAAGAAATGGAGATGGATCGGCCACACTCTGAGGAAACCACCAAGTGACATCACTAGACAAGCCATTACTCGAGTGGAACCCGAAAAGGAAGCGACGAGTTGGTCGTCCAAGGGTGACCTGGAGGAGATCATGTGAAGAGGAGATGAAAGCATGTGGGCAGACCTGGAGCCAGGTGAAAATTCTAGCAGAGAACCGAACGCAATGGAGACGCATGGCTGAAGCCCTATGTTCCTCTAGGAACTAAAGGAAATAATAATAATAATACCATAGCACTTATTGGCTCATTTCAGCTTAAATATTTGAGATATTCTGATGATATTTCTATTTTTGTCATAGTAATCCATAGCTGTCCACAATCCTTAGGAGGACTCTTTGTCTTTTTTTGGATAAAATACATGAATTCAGCAGCTGGAAGTTCAACACATCTAGAGACAGATTATGAAGGACAAATATTATGGGGGAGGTTAACGGAATCACTCAGCTTCTAAGGCTGAAGTAAGTCAGAGGGTTCGAATAATAAACTGTTGAACTCCACTTGACTGTCGTCATATAAAAAATATTTTAAATTCTATGAATAACCCATATTTTCATCATGTTTGTATTTGAGGGAATAGACAGTAGGTAAGGTTTAAGTTCTTTTATGGATTTACTCAATATATAATTCTTATTCATACCCTCAATGTTTTTATGAAATGGATTTATAGTTTAACCTTTTAATTTAAGTGAATTTTTCTGGAAAATCTTTCACATTTCGCACTTTATTCTGTCACAAATTGGTCAGGTTACACACTTTCTTTTCAGTTTAAATGAGATTAAAGTGTGCTGCCCCAGTCTTCAGAATCAGAATTTACGGGGAATGCTTTTTATACTGCCTTTATTCGCCCGTTAGTTAGTAATATACTAAAGACCAGTAATCTCTACCTTCTGAAACGCTTCAAAAGTCAGTTACCATAGCCTCAATAAAAGTCCAGGATTACTTTATTATTCAGTCCAAATACCGTGTTCAATAAAATCTGCTTTACTATCACTGTAATCCCTACGAAAATAACATTTGTTAATTGATTGGTCATTATCAGTCTCTCTGAAAGTACAACAAAGTGGATGCTGACCGATGAAATTAGGTCGCATGATCCTAAATCATGAATCAACAGAACTTAGAACCCATTGGTCACTAGATTTCAATCCAGTGACACAATAGTAAACAGAATCTCTAAGATTCATAAAATTGAGATCGTGGTTGAGCAATTGTTAAGACTCCTAAAATAGTAGCAAACGAGGAGTTCTCTCCTCTTTTGTGACGTTCAGTGGATCAGTGATTGACTTCTACGGGTAATAGGGTTCATGTCGAAATCATCTCAATATCCACATATCTATTAGTTGCGAATTATTATTATTCCCTTGGGTCCCGAGTGAATCATAAGGCAACAACAGCACATCTCTGTTTCATCCTTTTCTCTGCACTCATCTACAGCAGAATCCACGACTCTTCATAAGCCGTCATCTACTCCTCACATGATCTCTTCCATATGAAACTTGCATCAACGCAAAGCACATGGTTTTCCATTCGGGTTCCACTCGAGTGATAGCGTGGAACATGATTTAATTCAATGGTCTCCTGGGAGTGCACCCGATGCACCTCCATTTTCTCCTTATTAATTGTTGACCAAAAGATTCTTGGTTTGTTTGTTCCCAAATTTTTTCTTGTTTCCAATTCTTTATGGACAGCGAAGGCAACTGTTGATAAGCGTCTCTAGTAGCTAGTTGAAAATGCTTTTCCTGACGTGAGCGCCAAGTTCCTGGCCCATACAGAAGAACTCACTGACTTGACATTAGTTCTGAGGAATGGAATTTTGCTCTTTATGCTGGTTGCAGCAGATTTCCACCCTGTTTTCAGATTGATTAAGGTATGTCTTGCTTTTCCCCATCATATGCAGAGTAAATTCCCTATTGAAATGAAATGAATTTAACCAAATCTCTCTGAATTAATCATTCCCCCAAATGACAGTGAATTTTGATGCGTAGCATATATACACTCGCAAAATACGCCTTTTTTAGACATAACAACTACTAACAAAATAAGTCTGACTTTTGTCATAGTGAATGTCTGAAAGTAAGTATGGACCTAAGATAAACAATAAATGTAAATTGACGGTATACCCTTGTGTTTATAAGGACTCTCATTTCCACTCTACCCCCCCCCCCCAGACATGAAAACCTAAACTTCAAGTGTTTTTGTAGAATTTTCAATCATAAATTGAGGGAGTAAACTATAACAGATGTTTTTGAAGCTTCAATAAAGGGAAGCATGAATAATCCTCTCCTAAAAAAAAATTCCAGGCACTCCATCTACCAAGTGTATAAAGTCTAAGGCTAACAAAATTATGCGACAATGTTAGCTTATAATAAGTAACCACTCAATAACAAAAACAATAATAATAATAACGGCTGAGAAAATATTTTTGTTTCGACACGATTTTACAAAGTTAAAATGTAGCTGATTATTTAATAAAATTTAATTATGCATAAACTTTCGATCACATGACACTACAATATAAACTAAATGGGACACATTATAGATACTTATTAGGTGCTTCTGATATACCAAAAGAAAATAAATAATAATTTGCTTTATTCCAGAAACAGTACTAGTGGTACATTGTGGAAATTTCAGCACATATCTACAATATTTGCATCTAATTTTATCAAACATTTAAAAGGAGTATTTCAAAAAATAAATATAAAGACACCAACAGCAAAAAACCAGGAAAAACACAAAATAATTTTTTTTAAGTGCAAAAAAATACCAAGAAGTAGAAAGGAAAATAAACAGCATATAATAATATCTCAGTATTGGGTAGTGGAAGCTATGATATGATTATGCATGGTGACAGTAAAGCTATAGTCATACAAGAAGTTATGAAATGCTATTTAAGAATGTTTATCGCCAAGATGATCAGTTAATTTAGGTTGAAACAACACTAAACAAACATAAAATAACACTTCAGGGTTGTTGTTTTGCTTTTTATTGTCAGGTCTAATGCAGTGTTTGTAGTGGTAGTGTGAGTAATCCTGTATAATACAAAATTTTAAGATGGTGATATTGGCGTTCACAACCAATGATTGTCAGTTAATATTGCGGAAAAAAAATAAAATAAAAACAACCACAAAAACTGATAATTACATGATGGTTAATGACAAAAAAATTTGGTACTACTCATAGTGCTAAGATAGTCAGAACCAGTGGATACACAAAAGAAGGAATAGAGTAAAGTACAAAAAAGGAAGCCAATGTCAATAATTTAGGTAGCTAAGTATGTTTAAGAAGGAGTTCACTATAGAATACAAAATAAGAGAGAAATAAAAGAGCCTAAAATTATGTTATTAACAACAAAGCAAGTCATAGGTTTCGCGCTTTACATTGTCTCTGTCACTTAGAACACGGGCCAAGTATGGTATCGTTGAGTTGCAGTTCTTGGTTGTACGAGCATATATTATTTTATACTGATTTCTGGTTCCACCTGATGAGATACAAGGCGAGATTTGGAAAAAGAGGGTGTGTTGTGGGTCACAGAGTATGGTTTTAGACCATTTTTCAGATGTATTCATATGCCTTTCTACTAATGTAGTGACGCGCTGACTGAGTTTTACACCACTAGTCCTACTAACTACCTTCAACATGCTTCTCAGGATGGCATAGTCCTTTTTCAGTAGCTCAAGAAAGATTAACGGGGAGCAGTAAAGTAGAATTGGTAAAATACAAGAGTTGACAAATTGTGAAAGTAGAGGTTGGTTGATTCCAGATTGTCTAAGTTTCTTAATGTAGTAGACAGAACACTTTCTTAGAAATCGTTAGGATATGAGATGTCCAAGTATGGTCAGAAGACAGAACTAGACCGAGGTACTTTGCATTAGACTTAGTTTCAATTTTAGTCCCCTCAATGCAACAGGCTTCATAAGAACTTACTAGTGTTCGTAGATCTCGTTTATGCCTAAGGGAGAAGTCAATAGTCTGGCATTTTGAGGGGTTCAGCATGAGACCATTTAGTTTAGACCACTGACTGATGTCCGACAGGAAGCTGTTTAATTTGAATTAGTCTGACTGAGACTTAATGGGAAACGATACAGACAGGTCATCTGCATATTTGACGAAGTTGATTTCGTCTAAAAGAGGTAAATCATGTAAGAAGAAGGAAAAGAGAAATGGAGAGAGAACAGCACCCTGAGGAACTCCAGCTTCAGCAAGCAAAGGAGAGGAAGAAATGACAACACTTCTGGGAAAAATAAGTCACTGTTCCACTTTGATTGGAATGTAAATCATAACAGCGTCCATCTGACTGTAATTGTATACAAGAAAAACTAGCATTGCCTCAGGATAAAGCATTCGTTGTTTTCCGTTACTATTTGACATTAATTTATACCTCTGAACAAAACTATATACTATATAAATTATTCTTCCCTTGGGTTGCTAGGTAAACACAGGCTTTCAGCATCACACCTCCGCTTTTCCCTTTTCCCTATGGTTCTCTTCCGCTTGCTTCACAACTGCCATTAAGCATTCAAATCCTCATCACACGGTCTCCTCCATAGTAGCCTAAGACCGACGCCCAACTCGTTGTTTTACATTCGAGTTCCGCTTGAGTACAATGTCCTCTAAAGGCCTCCTCTGCGTGTGTCTGATCCATCTTCATTTGCTTCGGAATATCTGTTGAAGGATAGATTTTCGGTTGATTAGTCTCCAGAGTTCCTTGTTTCTACCTCTTCCTGGCTATCCGATCTTCAGCTTGGAGTGAAAGCAGCTTGTTCCTAATGCTCTTCGTATCGCGCCAAGTTCCTGACCTATATAGAAGAATTGGCTGACTTGACATTGGCATTAGAAATCCAAATCTCGCTTTTTATGCTGACTGAGTGTAGAAGAATTCCAAACCAATTTCAGAGGTCTTTCTTGTCTTTCTGATTCTGGTTTTAACATCCTCATCTATGTTGTAGCTTGTAGTTGAAGCGATGCTGCATAGATACTTGAAGGAAGTGGCTTATTTCAGATCTCCCTCGTTGATAGCGATTGCTTCTTAGTGTTGTTGTTGGTTGGTTGTCTTCATCACCTTCGTCTTTATATTCACTGGAATTTCTGTCTCCCCTGCCACAACCTGTTCTGTCAACTTAGTATTTGCTGGTATATTTTCGAATTTGTATAATATTAGACACAAACCATCGACCAAATCCAGATTTTCTGTAGTCTTATCGGTCCCACATATTTCCGTCGCCTGGCGAGCCTGAATAGCTGAGTGGTAACGTCTCTCACTGTGGCACTGGTTACCTCAGGTTCCAATCTCAGGAGGCGTTTGAGTTCCTTTAAGTTTGCAGATACCTCTTGCTGAAGAATGCTAACTAGCACAAAACTTAGGCCGAAGGCTTCCTTCCGATCGCCTCCAACAATCTAACATAAAGAATTCAGAGTGTACCGTGAAGGTGAGCCACCTAGAATGGTGGCTACATTGGAGATTTGACTGACAAAATTCAGTATGCACCAAACAAAGGACTAGAGACATTACACTAGTTACTAACCAGTGTCCAATCTAAGTACAGGTATAATTATCTATTTGCATTGACATCGTATGCAATCCTAATATCTTGAAACTATTTCGACTTGTCTACTAATTTTCAAAACTATTTTTTTGTAATGCTTAAATGTATTATTAGTTAAACTCTGTATGTCTAGGTGACTTTTTGAAATGTTCTCAACATTATTTTGTTACCGAAAATAATGAGTAAGGTAGTCGAAAATAAACATGAAGTTGAAGACATTTTTATCAGTATTTTCATTCTATAGAGTTGTTCGATGATGATATTAAATTGTTACATGGGTTTATTTAATTAATCCTAGTTATAAAAATCAGAATAAATATGAAAGAAGTGGAATTGGGGTGGAAGCCGGGAGCTACTCACAACAAGGAATAAATACAAAAATGCTTAGATCAACTTTTAAAAGCTACTTCCCAGATTAGATGCAGTAATCAATAAGAACATTAAAATGGATTGAAGACCAGATTTGAAAAATATTGCATAGAGTAAAATGGAGGACTTCAAATTTTGTTT